>UYYA01000026.1:0-177260 GCA_900624975.1 Angiostrongylus costaricensis | reverse complement strand
TAGAGGATCTTATAAACTGATCTTGTTTAGCCGATGCGAGATTGGTATAGGTCTTGTTGTCGTTGTTGTTGGTGTTGTTTATCGATGGCTTACGTTTCGGCGATTTCGCCTTCTTCAGAGTCCTGCTATTACGAGTGGCACTGGGTTTGGTATCTGTTTAAATTGTTGAGTTTACACGAGATTCTTATATAAGTTTCATTCGGCTAACGTTTCGACGTTTTCATTTTCATCAGAGTTGGTAATTCGAGTCGATGTTCCATAGTCATTCGTTTTTTCGACGTAACGTCCTCGTCTTCGTCTTCGTATTGAGTCGAATCTTCCTCAGGGGAGCATCGTACGGCTGTGATATACTTGCCTTGCGATTCGCTTTTTGATATATCTATATGCCACCAAAGTCATATTATGGACTGATGTGTATTTAGTCACCTCTAAGATGCTTGATGAGGTCGAATGCTCGGTTCATCCTTTAGGGGTTGAAAACTCCGAACGGGTTATGCTTTATCATTTGAGTGGGCTCAACTCCATATTCCATTTTTCTACGAAGATTATTAGAACGACCTAAATTTATTCGACTTTTACTATACGTACATAAACATTAGTCTACAGTTTCACAGGACGGGGAAGATTTTCATCAACGACAGACTAAGATTTGGGACCACCATTATGACAAGGTGAACAACTGCATGCCAGAACGCGCTACCATTACTTATCTTGTCATAACAAGCGGAAACGCTGAGATTGCGAGGAAACTGGATGTTTACGAGTGTGTCTGGGAAGTGATGAAAGTGACGAAGAACACTTTCCTTTCTATTCAAGATCAAATTTTTTGCCCTCAGGTGAACAACATAAGTGTGGCATAGCAATTCAACATACTAATGGGAGCATGAAGACTGAAGTTAGGCACTTCAAGCGCGTTGCTAAAACGATTTAAGCTCGCACTTTGACGATAACGGAAAGTTATTCTTATGCAAGATGGAAGTCGAATCGAGTTTTTAAGATGACAAGCAACAATTCGGCCTTCTGCTGAAGCCGTGATCAAATTTGTTCGGCAATTTTCTCAATGTCGGGTCCTACAGTATGCATCCCTGGCAGGTGGAGCAATGGGGCTACTTCAGAGCGTAAAAGGGATTGAATAGAAATATCGCCACCACTTCTGATTCGTTCGCTGATCGATGAGGAATCGAATTCCAGAGACAGTTTTACAGTGTGGAAGAAATAAATCAAGTTGTTGATGAAGAACTACAATGTCATTCATCTTCAACGGAAGTTATTGTTGGTTATGTTTCTAAGGTTTACCACTCACACTGTATCAGTGTATTTATCGTCACTTTTTTGGAGTTTTTGCTGTTCTTATGTGAACAGAATCTGTCACATATCGTTACGTCTCAATTCACAAAACTTCGGAACACTGCCATTGTGTAGCGACAACGTGATTGATCAGAGATTGTTTTTGACGGCACTTTAGGCGAAGGATCCCGCTTTTCCTACTTAGTGGGTACCAAAGTTTTTGCTAAGCATTACCAAGATCACTGGACAAATATCTGAGAGGGTTTTACAAGGCTTTCGCAGTTGTTCGTTTGCGAGAATGACAATCGACTCTTGGGATTTGCGTGTTTCTTGAAAAGAATGCTGTTTAGAGGGAATCTTTTCAGTGGTGTGTAACCCAAGATGGATGTCTTCTCTGAATAATTCTTCGTATTGATTTCGCAAAAAAGTTTGCTTTCTCGAATATTTGCGCTGCAGTCTGGAATTCCCGGAAACGGTGCTTCTTTTCACCGCTTTCTGTCCAGAGAGTGAAGCGTTTGAGAAATTGAGATGAAGAAATTCACAAGTAATCGAGAGGTGTAGTATGACAACTCGTGAGAATTCGCCCATATTTCACGAGTAGCGGCGCTGTGCACCTATAGTTTAGGCGGAACCTTGTAGTTCTGAGCTTCTTACGAAAGGAATGCACTGGAAAGTTGAATCTTCATTTTCTGGATTTTCAGCCTCATTTCCGCGTCGAATACCCAACAACTTAGGTGAGATTCTGGTTGTGCGGTTCTCGATTGCTTCTACAATGGAAAACGAAAATGTTCTAACGTTTTTTTTGAGAATCATAGTTCATTTTCACGGCAGGAACCTTGTTGTCACAGTGATATGGGAAAAAACTCCATGCTTGCGCCTTAGAGAAGAGTGATTTCTCACGACTCCCCCTGCAGACGTAGGGCATGTGTTTATATAGAAAATGAAGTGTATAAAATGGGGAAGGAGATCTCCATGGTACTGGAAACTTCTCTGTCTGGGCCCCGTTTTCGCATTGCCGAGCCGCGATTCATTATCCACAGGTCTGAGGAGCGCTGCAAAACTTCTTCGGCTTAACACAGGTTCCCCCACTATACAACGTAAATACAGCTATTTATTCGTCGTCCTCGTTTCTATGTGCTTATTTCACTGAGTGATTTCACATCTGGATTGTCACAGATTGAGGTAATTCCCGCCGAAATCCACAAAGTACATGAAAGGCTCGTTCGAGGCTGATGAAGTAGGATAGCGTAGAATTATGGGCGGGAAAGCTCCAACTTAACTTGTTACAGTCTGGCTGCAACAAGTAATGTAAATGCATTTGCCATAGAATCCTACAAATTATCGTTTTTCACACCCATGGATTTCAAATTGCACTACAAGTCGACATGGGTAAAGAAGTAGACATAAAATGCCCTTCAGCAAATTCCAACATTTGCTTTGCAGCTTGGCAAAGCAAGTCCTTCAGCCTTTTGGAGGCAGCAAAATGGCAACTGAGAAGCCTAAGAGGATAAGTAAAAGGGCACCGACATGATACATCAGTAGGCCTTGCAAGTCACTGCATAGTGCAAATATGCATTTTCACTTTGATTCGTATGGTACTATTCACATGTTGCATGACAGCACTCATCTGCTAAGGTTTTCTGTTTTGGAGAGAGGATGGCAATAGTTCCGCAACAAGTGGTCCGTGATGAGTATTGAACAACATGCCACCCGTGTCACAGCATTGCTTCCGGACAACACTATCCATTGTTTGGACTCGACCCAGGATCACTTCCAGCGTCAGCGGCTCCCGTTGTGTCGAAGGGGCGTGCCTTCGCAGGCGGTGTCCGACTCCACCCATAGCGGCAGTGGTCGAACCAGTCGCGTCGTGTGGAGGCAGCGGGCGGTGCGTGGAATCCAGAGGGCTTGCTGGCCCGCAGCCCTCTGCCCGGCCCGCGCCGGGCCTTTGCGCGCTCCCCGTGCTCGGGGCGTCCGCAGAGTGGGCGCTGCTGGTGGACGCTTTTTTGTCGGCCTACGGCGCTTTGCGGTCCACCTTATTTCGTCGCTGTTGTCAACGTGTGCATGTGTGTGTGTGATGTGCTCGATCGATTTCACTTCGTGTTGCTCTACGGATTTGTTATCCTCATTCATTCTAACTTTCAGACGCTAAGCTGTGAGAAGTCGAAGTCATGTCGGACGTGCGTGTGCAATTTAACATCCAGTCAGAGTCAGGAACCGATGAAGAGGTTATTCTTCTGTCACATCTAACGATTGTGTCGTTATCTAGTTCTGTAACCTCAACCAGGTACCGTACATCATTATCCTATTGTGTGTCAGCTAGCCAGGATTTCGCGAGCATCCGTCTTTTTGACCATTTCCCTCCATATTTGCATTGCCCTGTTGTCCTAGTACGTGAAACTTTCAGGTATTCCTACCCCCAGCACCTCTTCTAGCTGGAGCTCATGTCTCTGGTCTTCAGTCGTACTGGGAAAAATACCGCCTTTCCATCAACAATTCCGATGCTTTCTGGAAAAGTGTAGCAGAAGAATTACATTTTGCCAAGGGATCAACAAAGGTTTATTTCCGAGTTGATTTTGATTGCAGTGTGCTCTCATCCATCAAGTTAATTTCCGGCTATAGTGAATAGCTACTAAGTGTTTGTTCCATAACGTATAAAGCAATTACAATTTGTTTAGGGCTTGGAGTGGAACTTCGACGCGAAGAAAGGCGACATTTTTTGCCGGTTTATGGATGGAGCGAAGACAAACATCTCCTACAACTGCCTGGAGCGAAACATAAAACGGGGTTTTGGTAGCAAGGTGAGATTCCAATAGTTTTCACAAGAAATTCGTTCAATGGAACTTTTTTCAGGTGGCGTATATCTGGGAAGGAAATGAACCCTCGGACAATTTCAAAATCACCTTTGGCGAACTACACGCTCAGGTGAGTAACGTGGAGATATTACTGTATTTGAAGTCGTGAACATATGTTTTTTTACAACCACAGTGGCGCTGAGATATTTGCAAAATTCTGAACCACAGGTGTCTGCGGTGGGGAAACGCACGCGCTATTACCCCTTCGGGGGGCTAACGTATTCGCGACCACACCATTCATGTCTTTCGTTTCGTCTTTCTGTCAGATTGTTTTCTATCTACCATTGTGATTTCGACTACAGCCTCAGCTTAACTGGGTTCATTGCCAATGTGGGCTCCCGGATCAATCCCATTGAGGGGTGATTGCTGGTGGCACTGGTAGATAACAAACTAGCTGAGAGAATGGCGAAACGAAGGACCTGCATAGTGTGGTGGTAGAAGCGTTATTACCCGGAAAGGGTTATAACGCGTTCGTTTTCTACTGCAGACACTTACGGTCCGGAGTTTTGCAAATATCTATGCGTCATTGTGGTTGTATCACACATAATACCCAGCCGTGAAAAATTGTAATAGGCAGTAAATAAAAAGTTTACAATATGCCTTTTGCTTTCTGGTGTTTGGTATCCATTGTTATACATAGGTTGTGTTCATACCAATGAGAATTTTAGAGTGAGAGTTTAGCGCACAAAAAGTGTTTGTGAGGCTTGTGGCAAAATTTAGAGCGAAAGATATTTGTTCACAGGTGGTTAATTTTTCTGCCGTTCTTCGTGCTCATGGAATACGTAGAGGGGACGTCGTTGCCTTATACCTCCCAATGATTACGGAATTGGCAGTTGCTATGTTGGCATGCGCACGAATTGGTAGGTTGAACTTAATAGTAACTAAAACTTTTAAATCCCGTACTTAGAGTAGAATAAACCTTCGTTTAGGAGCTATGCATTCGGTGGTTTTTGCCGGCTTTTCGTCTGCAGCTCTAGGAAACCGAATAGTTGATGCGAAGTAAGTGCAAATGAAGGATCTGATGCTTCATGAGCAACACATTGTGAACGGTATGAGTCGTATGGCTCATTCTGGACTATAAAGGCTGTAAAGAAATATAAGTCTTTCAACTTTAAAAGCACACTTAAACTCATAGTGGCGTCTGTTAATCTTTCGAAAACCATTGGGATATTTGTTACTTTTGATCTACACTTCTCTTACCAAGATGAAATTCTTACTTTCTACTAGACAAAGTCTCATTTTTTCTCCAGTTCCGTCGAAATTCGTATCTCAGACGTGATAGGAATGATTGAACAAACGTAGGTTCCGGAAATATCACTGATGTTTGCCTTTGCTGCACCTGTGGTAAAAATTTCGAGAACTTATACCAATTTTTGTCTCCACAAAGGTCTCAGTTTTCACGTATTCGTGACGAAGATGATTTCTGGGCAATAGACGATAGTTCTCCGTCAGTAGAGTATTCGAAGAGTTCGGAGCTTTATAGTATTGCATTAATCAAATATATATTTTTAATAGGGCATTCTTCCAAATTCAAATATGTCTAGGCTTGAAACTTATAAAAAATTGATAGGGAGTTTTAACTTTTTAAGATTTATGATGTAAATGATACATTGAGGGACTTCATCATTTCCTGCTGGGTGGAATTCCACTTGTGTATTTGCTTTCATGCTTGAAGTATGAGCTTTGAAGCAATATTGTGGAAGAAGTGTATGTCATGTGCTCCGTAAAATCAGGATGTCATCGTGATAAGACAAAAAATTTTATTCTATAGGGAAGGACTTGTAGATTCTGGTAGCATGTACGCAGTCAGTGAAATTTAGTTTGAGATGAGATATGTTGGTTCAAATTAAAAGCGGGGTATTATTTCTACATTCTATTACTCTTATAATGGCGCGTGTTGCGCAGTGGTCTGTGGCGCCACTGCGACACACTATTGGAATCGATCCCCGCGCCTCTGGCCCAGCAAACCTTCTGTCTCTCCAGGGTCGGCAAATTCGTACCAGACTTGTCCGGAAGGATAGCACCACTGGCTCGATACATCGGTTGGCCACCGCGATTCATTGTAAAGGCTAGATATGCATTCAATCACCTCCAACGATGCTCAATGAAGTCGAACGCATAGTGCATCTCTCAGGGATTGATCAACGCCAAGTGCTTTATCCTTTTATTTATCCTTTTATTACTCCCGTAGAGGTCACGTTGATGCGAATAGGTTATAAAATTCGGAATCGAAATACAATTTTATAATAACGTTTAGAGCTGTAGTGCAAAGTCTCTTTTATAGGTTTGTCAACTCGATAGATTCTCAGGCATTGTGGTTATTAAAAATTCTCGTTAGTTGTCAAGAAGCTAGTATCATAGCGAGTGTTTCAAGAGCGGTTGCTTTCATACGAGTGTTTTTCAGATGTCGTATTCTTGTCACTGCTGATGGTTTCTTCCGTGGAACGAAGTACATTAATCTAAAGTCAATAGCAGATAAAGCCTTAGAGATAGCACTAGAAGGTGGAGTGAAAGTCGAATCCATCATTGTCGTTAATCACCAGAAACGGGTTACCATCCCGATAGGTTGTGTGGCGCCTGCGGTTAGTACCTTTGTTTTTTCACGGACATACGGTATATTTAGCCTTATTTCATCTTTTATTTTAGGACGTGTTGATGAATCCTATCGATTTTAGTTATACAGCTGAAATGGCTAAATATAAGGGGGTTGAATCACCTGTGGAGTGGATGGATGCTGAAAGTCCGCTGTTTCTGTTATATACATCGTAAGTTAGCCTTTTCTGCATTCATGTTCTGCAATTATACTTAGTTTTTAATGTAGTTGTTTTGTGAATATTCCTCTTGGATATCTTACAACCAGAAGTACTTGACGTTCTTGTTCTCTTAAGCTGGATTACTTCGCGATATTTTGAAATCTGGGCCCTGTTCTGCGCCTGCTTGGGGGCGACTGGTTTCATTTTTTTTAGCCCATCAAATTCTTCATCTTATTAGACCATTAAAAGTTACCATCGAGGAATACTGTGTGTATACTCATCTAAAGTGGCTTTATACAAATAGTGATTAGCGTAGTAGTACCAAAATTAAATCACAACAAGGAAAAAATCCTGTGCTGATCAATCCACTTGTCATTGTTGGAAATTATAACGCAAGATGTATAATTGATTTAATCAGTGGAGACACTGGGAAGTTTGGTACCATTGTTTCATAGATTTTGGTCACGATGTACTGTTTATGTCTAATTATACAGGAACTTGCGAAATGTTAATCTAACACTAACTATTGCTGAATAGTTCCTTTCTAGCGGTTCAACGGGAAAACCGAAAGGAATCCAACATTCCACGGCCGGTTATATGGTATACGCATATTTAACGATGAAATGCACTTTTGATGCTCATCCAGAAAAGGACATCTACTGGTGTACCGCTGACTGCGGCTGGATTACTGGACACACGTAGATATATTTCTTATTTATAATTTTGGAGACTGTTCACCGTTTTAAATATCGTTTTTACTAGTCTTTTGATTTTTTAAAGGTATCTTTTATATGGTCCGCTTATGAACGGTATGACTAGTGTATGGTTTGAAGGACTTCCTACTCATCCAGCACCTGATAGGCTTTGGGAAATAACTGACAAATACAAGGTAGCGTGTGTCGCCCTATTTTGTCCTGCTTTATGTATACCTTAGTTTCTTTAATAGTGTTGAAGATTTAGGTAAACAAGCTTTATACTTCGCCGACTGCAATCCGAGCTTTGATGGCTTTAGGCGATGAACATGTGAAGAAGTTAGTGAGCTTTGTTACCAATGATTTGATTTGTTAGAAGAAACTCTTTCTTTCACTAACTATGGCCGATTATGATAATGAAGAACCTTATTTGATCTAAAATTGTCTGTCATACCACTTTTCGTAGATTAAGTGCACAAGAAATTGAGGAGGAAGTAACAATAAAATGACATTTAGACACTCACGCGCTTCCTTAGAAATTCTTGGTACCGTTGGAGAACCGATTAATCCGGCTGCTTGGTTGTGGTTTTACAACGTGGTTGGTGAGAAGAGATGTGCAATAGTGGATACATTTTGGCAGACTGAAACGGTAGATAGGTTGTCGTATCCGTCTCTTGATAAGCATTAACAGCCTACTTTTTAGGGTGGCTTTATGATAACCCCTTTGCCAGGCGCTACTCCAATGAAACCTGGATCTGCTACTTATCCATTTTTTGGTGTAAATCCAGTGATTCTGGATTCCGGTGGACGAGTTATCGAAGGTCCTGGCGAAGGAAATCTCTGCTTTGATCGAGCCTGGCCTGGAATGTTGCGCACTGTGTTTGGCGATCGTGAGAGGCTAGTTTTTTTTTCTGTCAAATGAAGAGTGTAAATTTTGAGACGAGATATCTCATGTCCTTGTAATATATTTATTTTATTAGAGTGTAATTTATCTTCCCTTATTTCCCAATCGCTACTTCGTCAACCTGCTGAGGTTACATATCCTTTGCATCTTTAGTTTTTTTTTTCTGTCCTTTATTTTTATGTTTCCAGATTCGTGAAAACCTATTTCACACCATTCAATGGGTACTACTTTACTGGTGATGGTGCACGTCGTGACGAAGATGGTTATCTTTGGATTACGGGACGTGTTGATGATCTGATGAATGTCTCTGGTCATCTTCTTTCTACGGCTGAAATTGAGAGTGCACTTGTAGCACATAAAAAGGTTAGTAATTCCACTCTTGACTTAATCGTTCCTATTACTGTGATGCGTTATTCATTTCATCTGTTTAGGTTGCTGAGGCCGCTGTGGTTGCAGCTCCTCATGATATCAAGGGCTCGTTTCCATACGCGTTTGTAATTCTTAATAGCGGAGAGAAAATGAACTCGTCACTCATTGCAGAACTGAAGAACATGGTTCGCTCTCAAATTGGAGCAATCGCTGTTCCTGACGTGATTCAGTCGGCGCCTGGGCTACCGAAGACCCGTTCTGGGAAGGTGACTCGTCGTATACTTCGCAAAATTGCTGAAGGATGCGATTCGGGGATCGGCGACACCACCACACTGGTAGATGAGGACGTTATCAAGCACCTCATTGATGGTCGTGTTAATGGCTAAACACTGCTTTTACACATCAATGCAGTACGTCACTAGCCATTTTTCAAAAGTACCGACTAGTAGTTGATAACATTGAGCTTTTTCCCTTCACAAAATAACCGAGGACATTCCCTGTTAAACCAACTTTAAAACTGCATTAGGTCTTTAAATAGTAACAACCTGTATTACTTGTAAATATTACCTTGTATTACCCTTTATTACCTGTAAATATTACCTAGGTTGAAAACGTTTAGCTGTGATTGTATTTATGTGACAAAGTATTTTATTTACTAGCACAGCATCTCCACTTCTTCGTTTCCGATTACTTCTTTCAAAGTGTCGAAAAAAGTTCTTACTCATAATGTTAGCTACATGGAGAACTCTTGAGACTGTTCCTGTCCTGATTACTTCAGTCTATTTAAAATTAGCGGGTTCTAAGTCTCTAAAGTTTCACCTACTGTGTAGACGTTGTTGGAGAGGTCTGACAGTGTTTCATTTTGAAATCACATACGGTCTGATCTTGTAGAGATGACAGTGGAATTCTCAGATATACAGTGCCTTTAATACTGAAGAGGCATGCTGGAGAAGGAGCATCTAAACAGGTCTAACGTTAAAGTTGCTGATTATAAGTGATAATGTTGGATTGTCAAAGTATTGATGTGAGCTCTGAACAAAGCACCGAGCCAACTATCAGTTCTGTGACGAGTGTGGTGATTTACACCCGAACCTTTGCGATCTCCATCTCCATAGAAGTCGATGTTGCACAGAAACAGTTCTCGAAGAAGTGACGAGACAGTTGATATTGTAGAATGTTCTATGGTATCGGTTTTCAGGCGTCACTTTAGTAATAATGCTCTTTTTAATAATCCAGGGGGGATTTGTCGAGCTGATAGCGAAGCTTGAGTTGTTTTGATACCCGACTTTTCTTTTATGTATAAGTCGGTTGCACCCGATTTGTAGTCATTGGAGGTTGCTATTTGCCGTTTCGTTTCTTTGCTCTGTAAAACGATGCCACAATGGTAACTATTCGAAGCATGCTGTCACTAGTGCTTCCATCGTAGGATGCGTATGTGTGAAAAAATGGTCTAGTGTGTTTTCACCACTTGTTTCCGAGTGTGATTTTGCAAATTAGCTTATTTTGGAGTGCTCTTTTACTTGAATGTAAGAAGATGAAACACAGTTCTCTTCTGGTTCTCGATTGAACCCCATGAACTCTGTTCACTTAACAATCCAAAACTTTTATAATTTTCTGTTGCGTAGACCAAATGACAAAACAAACTCCAGTGTACCTATAGTAGAATGTTTGCCGGAGACCAAGAAATGGAGCTCTTGTTATATTATGGACATATTGAGTGTCAGTCGACGTTCTAACTCTAACGTACTGACCAGCGTACGATATTTCTAGTAATATTTTATTCCCTCCTATTTCCGGGACCATCCAAACATTAATTTTTAGAGAGTCGTATACTGCTGAACAGGTGAGCTCTATGTGTCTACTATTTTTTTTTATGGTGCATGAGCATTTTAAGAATGGATTGTAGGTCTTCTAATGTGGAGTTGTTAGACAGTTCTCTGTAGAACAGTGGCGTTATTTTGGAAAATTTCATTATATACGCCCTTTGTGGGTGGGCGCATTCTACATAGATTATTTAGGATCCATTTTGTTTTTGATAAATGGTGCAGAGGTAGAGGATTGGTAAAGGTGTCAAAAATATGCGTACAATCGTTCAACCCTGCCCAAGCCAATCAAGCTTCCTATCCCTCGGAGATTGGCATATTGATATCAGACCAATATGAGAAGCTCCTTCGGATTCAGAATCCTGGTGCTTTCTTGTGGCTAACGTCTGGGTCTATTGGCAAGCAGTGGGATTCATAAAGAACATCTAAATTGTCAATGAGAAAGCAAGCTCATGCACAAGTCGTAAAACCTTCATGAATAATGGATACGAGAAAATGAATAAGGATCCATGTAACATATGGTGTCGGGTAACTTAAAGCAGTCTAGTGTGAATGTATCCAGTTGGTTGAGTACTGAATAGAGTCTTTTCTATGCTATTCATCCTGTTTACCCTACGTTCTTGAGCTTAAACCAATTCCAACGTTATCCGTTGTAAAACTGTGGAAAAAAAAAAACTTCGACCCAAATCTAATAGGGTGTTTGAGAAACGTTATTAGTGGGTGGGCGGGGAGTGTAGACGTTACGTTAACATCGCAGTCTAGAGAAACAATAACTCGACAATTGCAGTTCATCCATACTTAAAGATACTGGCTAGTAGCTCCTGAGATTTGTAAGGAATGCACTTTATATACTATTATTAAATCCTGAAAGCATCCCTACATTCTCGAATAGATTTGGCTACTGAAGCGAATCTTGTTTTTTTTTTGCATGACCCAACGTTACACGGTGTGGAGCACCCAGCTCTTCTCTCATTCGATTTGCGCTCTTGTTTTAAAAATCCACAAAGATCTTCCGATTAGCATGTGGTTTCTACTGCTGCTTGAGGATTTTCAGGCTTCTTTATGGATGTCGCTGAATGATGATCGAGTCGCTTCTCTCTTGAACATTAAGATAGCTGTGCTAGAGTTCCCAAGTCTACTACACGCAGTCACCAGCTCTAGGGATCAAGTGGAGTTCTCAAACAATTCTCGTGCCACCTCTTCTGTCACCCGGAGCGACGGGAGGCCTTTCGACGTCGAGCCAGGGTGTGGCGCTTGAAAGATTTTTTAGCACTGCGCCACCCTCGCTACTAAATTGTGCTTGACAGTTCTAAAATGTGATCGACCAATTTTTGGCCAATAATTATTCTGTTCAAAGTCTTTTTGTCAGTGTACCAAAGTGATTCTCAACGTGCAATTTAGTGAAGTTGAGATTTGATCAAAGTATTTGGATGGCGCAACTACTGCTTTTGCCATGAAAAACGACATGCGTATGTATATAGCACCTGGAATATTCCATTTCCAAAAATTCTTTGGTTATTAGGACGAACGCTTTTTGTCCTGAAATTAAAATAAAGATTAGGATGCAAAAGGTTTCTTTTTATTTCATTCTCAAGAGGATCAATTCGCATTCATACTTCGTATCTAAGAAGAAGATAATTGTCACAGAAACCATTCTGGTGGTGTTCTATTTATGGCATGGATTCCTTAATGTCGACAAAAATAATAAGGAGGAAGGTAGAAGTTTAGAGTAGCCTTGAATTGACATTGATAGGGGTGTGAACGGAAGAATAAGGATAAAACGATGTTCCAGTGAAATGAAGAGTGGGACAAATCGGATACATGAAAGCACAGAAATGCAACTACAAAAGTGAATTTGGAAGAATTTGTGAGACAGAAACGATATAAAGGGAAGTCAAGAATGAATGTATTCTTCCCCTCGGATAATTGTATCTAACTGATATCCTAAGAAAGTGAAGAATGGAAGCAAATGGGCGAGCTACAGCAATATGTTATCACATATCCTTCCTTTTTTGTTTGTAAGAAATGCTAGCATATTTCACGAAATAAGGTCCTTCGTTGAAGGAAAGTTCACCATTTCTAGTTTCAAACATGTCTATTAAGAAATGTGAAGCAGATGCTTGTGAAGAAAGAGCAACCTAATTGGTTATAAAGTGCCGAGAAGAGAGGTTTAAAGCTTGCAAATGGCTAAACACTTCTAAACCCTTAAGAATGCAGCGTTGATCTATTCCTAAAAGAAGCATCATTCTCCTCTCAAACAGATCGCAGGGCTACTTTGACCACTGCGGTACACGCGTCCTAGAGAAAAGAAAAAAAGGCAAAGGAAGTTCGAACGTAAACATGTTGACTAAAAGGCGAGATTAAAAAAGTGATCGTGACGGCGAAACCAGGTGTCGAGACGTGCTACGTGATATTGCTGTGTAGGATAAAAAGCATCTTGCAGTTAATTCGAATGACGATCAATGACGTTCATTTTCTAAACAGTTATGGAATCTATAGCAACTATTTCCAGAATAGTTACTATTTTTTCATCATATCGTAGGTCTGTGGTAACCATATTCGTGGCCTATAGCATCGCTTTGCGATCTTGCAGCATGTAAACGTTTTCACTTCGTTGGGAGAAACTTTGGTTGTCGTAAACATCCTTTGTGAACCACACTCTTTACACAATCGGAACCTTTCGGGTATTGCATCTGTTCCAAACCATCACGGGTACGGTAACACAAAGAGGCTTGAAGCTGAGCGGCAAACCGTCCTCAGTCATCTGATCACAGGGGAGTTGGAGACGCAAGCTGATGGGTGTTTTCGGTAAAGGTTCTGGACCGGTGCCAAAGTACCGCCTCCTCTAGAAGTTATTTAAAGAGCCCTGTGCGTCAATACCGTATTTGTCTCCCTGCTCATCATGTGTAATGCGCGTTGTAGTCAATCCAAAGTGTTCTCTCTTGTTGTATGTGGTAGCTGTTGTATATTAACATTGCTGTCATGTAGCTCTGTACCTATAGTAAAGACACTAACCTGCATTACCCTCATTTATTGATCATGATACAATATTGCAGTCTGTATTGTACCAATGTTTATATTTCTTTAATTTTGAATTATTATTGTTATAAACGGTTTAATTACCCAAGTTTGAGATATTTATCTGCGACAAGTACGAAAAAATCCCTCGTGGCAACTTCTACGAAGTTGAGCATCCTACTCAGCGTTAGTGATCATAAGGTGCCGAGGACTGAATCGAAGAACTAATTTCCACTAGCAACTGCTATAGAATCTAGGATATTATGCTTTGCAATTTGATAAATGTAACAGAAAGGAAATCTAATTGATTCTAAGCACGGAGTTTCGTTCTGGGACTACAACCTTCGATTCTTTCTTGGAAAGGTTTCTGAACGAATTCAAGTATGTCAGGCACGAAACAGCTTCCACAAGATATGCGTAGGAAGATGCTTATTCAATATTCCAAAAATGACAGTGAAGACAACTATACAGCTAAATTGGTCTAGAAGCTCTATTTTCTTGTCCTGTACATGGTCCTTAAATGTTTCCACTTTTCCAAACTACTTGGTGAAATATTTTTATCGATATATGCGAACACGTCATAGAACGTACCCGTGCTATAAAACGAGGCTGTGGTCATAATGCTTCTCAGTCGCTCGACACAGATCTGTTAGTCACTGTGAATTCTTTGTATGGTACTGTACTATGCAATGCCTGCCTAAATATGTGCTGCAGCCAACGCTTAAATCACTTGTCAATCCATCGTCTCCAAATTCTTCATGTGCTTCTCCCCGAGAAACATGACACGCAGGCAAATCGTGATCAAGCCGTGAACCGACCTGTGATGACGATGAACACCCAGGTTATCAAAGTGTGTTGCTTGCAGTCACCCACCGCATAATTTATCACCTAGACGAGCTCGTTTATAAATAAATTTTTTCGGACTGTATTCCCATGTGCGGAGGTACCGCGGTAGTTAGAGGTTGACTGCAATACATACGTGCTCCTTAGCTCAATCCTGCCCCTTTCCTCACCAAACCCAATACTCTTTGGGTTGGCAAACTGGTGACAGACTTGTATGGGAAGATAAAGACACTTATTTGATAGATCCGTTGATCATTCCAAATCACTGTATATGCTAGACAAGCATTCAGTCACCTGGACGACCCTCAATGGAGTCGAATGCGCGGATAAACGCCGAACACTTGATGCTTTTCCTTTTTACGTGCATCGCACCTTTTCGACTGAACGAATACAACGCCAGTGCCCAAAGTTTTTCATTTTCTCCATTGTTCGCATTAGAAACTGTTTCTAATGGCATCGATGGTAGATGGATGAGAAAGTAGGCTGCTGTATAGGAACCGAACATGACGCCATTATATCAAGTCGCCAGCACGATTACCTCTTTCACCACTACATTCATCGGTCCATTGGAAAACGCATGCTTAACACATTCAGATGGGATATCTTCCATCCGCATAGTGTCAAAAATGGCACCATCGTACGCTTATCTATTTCGAAATCATATGAATCACAAATGAGAGTAAAACTATGGCGATAAATTCGAACACTATTACTGAAAGCGAACAAAGAGAAACAACTACTGATGTAAAATTTAAGTAAACGGACATATATCACAATCCACAAAGGACATTCATTCGCATGAGTTGGTTTGAGTGTGTCATCATGAGGACAGTGTTCGTTAAGAATACGTTCCGCTGATTATGATATGCGTAAGCACTAGCAAGGCGCATAAGGCCTGGCTGGCTCGTCGAGCAGCGTTTTCCTCACGGCTGCCTCAGTGCTTACGTCCGGTGTTATATGAATCTGCTTGCATATAGCCATAGTAAATCACGTAATTAGGCCACTTTTGTAATTGTATTTGAAAAAGATCAACCGAAAAATAAGACTGTTGGTTGCTGACAGACAGAATGAGCAATGATGAACGTAGAGACTAAAGTGGGAAATCATATGAGTGGATCTGAATGGGTTTGCATGTGGTCCAGTTGGGTAAACAAATGAGAACGGAAGGAAAAGAAGGAACAGAGGAGGAATAGAATCCCAGGTTGAGACTTAGTATGCCCTTGAAAGAGAACAGTATGAGTGAAATCAGGATGGAATAGAAACCAAAATGGCCATTGCTTCTTTCCATATCACACCAGTAATGCAATGGACGTAATTCAAGTGTGAAACGACGAAGTGGATGAAGCGCATAGCTCTCGATACATTTTCTTTCGAGTGATTTATTTCGTGAAAGGCAGCTTGTTTTCATTGCACTTCTTGCATTCAATCGATAGCTTGTCGAATATCGATCCGCGTGCTGATCATTGGTCGATAAAACCTGTTTTCGACATCTATCAACTTAGAAAAAACTGCTTATCGCTGCGAGAAGCTGTTACTGATGAACAGAGTCGGCATCATAGAAACTGATGCTGGTAAAGCGGTGTAGAGATGCCTCCTCTGCAGTATTTTAAAAGTGAAGTTCTATAGGGAAATCTTTTCTCTACGATAAGATGATGAAGAATTGCGGGAAGGTGCCTCTTCAAAGAGACTCGATGCTTACAGAGTACGCCTCCATCGATGTGCTTCGAAATGGTATGTCTTTACTAGTGACTATCAAATCATATTATCAAGCCTTTTACCGGTGTACTGATCAGAGTTACGCTCAGGAATATACGTTTACTTTATAATCCGGAGTTTACAATTTATACGTGTGTAAAATTTATCCTTCATAGATTGAACCCAACAGAGGGGTTGTGGTTTCAACAGGCAGGAAATTCCTTCTCTAAAGTTCGCACTTAATACGAAAAATGAACACATTGCATGATCAGTATTGAAACACTCTGAACAGCAAAATTTCCCTCAAGGGATACATTTTTGCTAGCCTTTTTAGCATGTTCTTCAGCGCATTTATAGTCGAAATGCTTCGATGCCGTCTTGTAACATCCATCACAACATCTCCAAATTCTCAACCTATTGGTATCGCTTTCCTCAAAGCAATGGGGAGTGAACAGTCTGGAGGCACCGCCATTTCCAATGTAACGCATGTAGTCTTGGAGCTACTCAGCGAAGCTTCTCGCATATGGTCACTAAAGATCTCCCCTGTGTTTATCAAAGGAAACACGTATGATGGGCAAAGTGGAAGAAAAGCCATGTGTATATAAGCCTTTTTGTCGTTTACAGTTTTCCTCTGTTGTAGTTTTCAATGAAGAGTTGACGAGTTTGGCGAAATGGTTGAATGATTACGGAGAAAACCTATGTGATTGGTAGATGCAGGAAAACTGACGTACATCACGACCCCAGAGGTGCTGCAGAAGTTCCAAGCAGATCAGCACTGCGTGAAGTTGTACGACAAATATTTTAATTAGAATATTGGTGTAATATCTACAAAAGGCAAATTGTAGAGATGTAAACTGCATGTAAAGGCTGTAAATTGCAAAGCTTACTGAATTGTAATTATTGTAGTTACAATACAATTGTTAGTGTTGTATAGTACAGTGGAATTGGTAGCCGACGGAGGGATCCAGATTTCATGAACAAAGTCCTACGAGAAACTGCTTTTGTCAATCATTAAGAATAGAGAATAGTTCTTTACGCTCGTTGTATAGCATAACATCTTTGTTGGATAAATTGTCGGTTGAATACAAAGAGTAAAAAAAACTCTTAGACACCAAAACATGGACATTGGAATGACAATGCATTGAAGTCAATACGTAGAGTTTGTAGTAAAGAGTGTTTAATAGCGGTCAGTGCGAGATCGAACCAAGAACCATATGTGCGTAGTAAGGCTCTGTAAATACTGTGCTACACGCAGCCATAGGATTTGACGTATACTATGCACTGGATGAATCACAAAATAGTCTGCTTTTCACCCCTGTAATGAGACCGTATTCAATCATCTTCAACTAACTACTCTGAACTGACGAGGTACATTCATTCGCCCAATTTTATTCCCGTTAATAGTGCGAGGACAGAAATCTCTGTGGAGAAACATTACAATGATGTTCGCTGGGTTGCAGGTGTTCTAACAAATTACTGCCTTTTCTGAAAAAAAAACTGAAGGTTAGTTTTCCCATAGGAGGTTTGACAAACAGGTCATCTATCCGATTGTCTGCTGGTGAGACGTGCATCGTTCAGTGATTTTCACGCTACTTTCGTTCTCTAAAAGACTTCGTCAAGATATGAGGACACCTTTCTCCGAAAAATACATCGTATTGATTTTCCAAGGTAACTACTGTGCAGTACTGTAAGAAAAAAATAGGTTCTACTTATCTGATAGCACTTTTATTTGACATTTTATTGGCATTTATGAAAAGAAGGCCTGCATTCTCCTTATCACTTACTTGAGTAACTAAATGTTCTTACAAACAAATGACGCATGAACAACACTATTTGCCGTTCATGTCGCCTCTGTAAGTGGTTATAAAGTACAAACTAACATAAAATAAAAGGTTAAGGAAAGAGCAAGATAAGACACTGCCAATACAGACGCCTTTCCTTGAGTTTGGTTCATTCGTCGAAATCGTGTGTGATATTTTCGGAAACACGTTCGCTGTTTGTGGAATTCGATGATTACGAGAAGCGTTGACCTTTCATCAAGCCTCGTCAGAGACTATTCCTATTTCACCTACATCCAAGGTGATGAAGGGCAGCCTGCCGTCGCTAGTATTCGAGGAATATGCACTAATCACTGAAGGCTTGACCGAGTATATCCTAACAGAGTTCGTTTTCTAGCTGTATCTAGTCGAGACTGCTTTATCATGAGAAGCAGCAAAGATTTTCCCACTTTGCAAAAATCACTATCTGCGGTGGGATCATTTTCAGTGACGGTGTTCTTCTGAGAAATGGTACAATCGCCCTGTAGCGATCGTCTAATTCAGAAATCGTGAACGCTTCGTACTGGTAATACCGCTGCAGTGACGAGAACATCCGACTGATAGGAGTTAGGCAAACGCTCCCATACATTTCCAGGTACGAGACTGCGCTGGCGGACAATCTCTGCCTCTTACATGATCAGTGATGGTCAACGAGTTATAGTGCCAAAGACTCTACGAGGCTCCTTGGTTATTAGAAATTTCATTCAAGCTCAATGCTACATTTTTGTCTTGTTTATAAATTCATGGAGACAAGAACATGATTTCATCCCTCACTATGAAGATTACTCGATTCAGAGCATTCGCTTCCTCAGACAAAACTCCAAGTTACTCATTGAATCCATAGGAATGAAGTAATTGGTTGCACAAGGAATAGTTTCAAGCTAAGGAAGTGTTCGCATATCTTCTCCTTATTGATTGGTTTCCATCCATAAGGTCTACATTAGAATCGGAGGCGACTACTACGAATAAAAAAAGGATAAACCTTTCGGCGTTGATCAATTCCTGAGGAGCGCGCCATGCATTCGACTTCATTAAGTATCGCTTGGAGGTAATTGAATGCATATCTGGCCTTTACAATGACTCGCGGTGGCCAACCTATTCATCGAGCCACTGCTGCTATCCTCCCAGACAAGTCTGGTACCAATTCGCAGACCCCGGAGGGATGGAAGGCTTGGTGGCCATTGGCGCGGTGATCGACCCCACGTGTGTGTCGCAGTGGCGCCTCCTACCACTGCGCCACACGTGCCCTCTACTACTACGGATGTAATAGGAAAAATAGGAACATGTTCCCAAATCGGTTATCTAAGCTTGTTCTTACGCACCCAATATTAGGGTGGAGAGGGGGAGGGGGTGTGGGGCGGAAGCGGAAGAGGTTTCAAAGGAATCATTTTGCTCTGGGGATAACTTAAAAAACTAGATGAGAGAAAGGCAAGGTAAGAGTCACCGTTGGTGCAATGTATAACACGTGAGCTCGCAAAGGGTAATCACGGGTTCAAATATGGCCTAAGGTCCGAGTTTTGCTCATTTCTCAACAACCTTGTGTTGTACTTTATATGATACATTCCCGTCAAAAAAGTAGGTAGCAAATAGAAATTAAAACATTGGAATAATGCTTGTTAGAGAAATAAAAACGGACGATATTCGGATATATGTTTGCGATATCTGTAATGAATGAGCGATATCTGTGATGAACGGCTATTAACAATTTTTCTATGCATTCTCGCAAGACGAACACAGTGGATGGTGAAATGCTATGCTTGTAAAAGTGTTCCCATAGGTTGGAGCAACTACTAATGACTAAAACGGATTCACGAGAACACCAAAACTAATGAAGGTTGAGGTTTAAGCATGAGGTAAAAAACTGGATCTGGAGGTAGAAGCTTACTAGTGCATTTCAAAACGCTCTTATAAATGTGTAGGCCGTGGGTAGCGCAACGCTGGAGTCACTATTTAAATTACCGGCAAAAGTTCGGTTCGACTACCCCAGAGCTAGCCATCCTCCTTGTGTATCTTTCGGATCGAGAAATTGCTATCACACTTGTCTGCGATAAGTCCTTTCGTAAAATTTCAATTTCATTTGGTTTACGGTTTAAAACTCTGTTCCAGACTAGGTGGTTTCCCTCACGTCGCAATTGTGTTTCATTTTCTAACATCCATAAATTCATCCCACTGGAGTGGGCGGCGAATTCTGCAAGAATTAAGAAAAGAAAGTTATTGGAAGTCTTACTTCAATACTTGGATGGCCCGTGCTCACTGGTTGTGCAGATCCCAGCATAATCCCTACCTCTTCGAAGTTTTGCAGGCTTAGCCAGAGTGGTTCTCTGGCGTCTCGAGGTTAGCCTGGCAAAAGTCTGCCCCAGTTCGTCATCGCCACAAGCAGTCACGGCCCTTGTGAATCAAGGGGAGATTTGCCACCAGGTAACAGGACGGTGACAAATCCTGGTATTAGTTTACAATGCTAAACTTCCTGATGGAAGTACCGAACTCCTTCTCAGGTTGGAAGACCATGCCGGGAAGATGAATCCTCAGAGCCTGACACCCAGGAACACCTCCCAGCCACAATGAGGCCCTAAACCATTGGGAGGGATATTGGAAGTCAGAATTATAAATGGTTAGCTTTTCACAGCTTTATTATACACTATAAATTATGCTATGAAACAAAAATAACAAGTTCACAACATCACAATACGATAAACGCATGCAATTAGTAATAAAGAATCAACATGAACATGAACCACATTCATTCTCCTTTACAACCCTGAAATTTCCAATTTATATCCTAAACATAAGAAAAATTTTTTTCTACAAAGCTCGAAGCGAATACGAGAAGACATTATTTCGTCAACGTAGTTAACCACCCGAATTCAGTTTACTTGAAAAACCCAAGTGGAACAATGGTGTTCTGCATCTAACATGTGTCAAGTTTTAGCTCTTTCAGCTATAGTTTTCTTACTTTAAAGTTCCTTTACGTAGTTTAAACACTATTCATTTTCTCAAAGAACTGTTCTATGCTCCTCCGAATCTCATGAAGACTCATTTCTCGGTATTGCGCATAAGCCGCCAAGACCAGAAGAGCAGCTAAAAACGAGCGGAACACCTTCTTCATGAAAGATGAGCTCGGCAGTGCAGAATTGACCGGGATTAGCCTCAAATAGAAATATTTCTCTTCTTGAGGATATTGCCAGAGATGAAGACATTACATTTTTGTTGAAAAGCCATGTATTGGTCCAAAACAGAGAGAGACTGTTGTCATGACGAAGCAGATCACATTGAATGGCATACTAAAGTCTGGCACCGGAAGGGTGATGAGAAGCACATTTCCATGTAGAACAACAGGATCACAGAAAAATAGAGACTCACATGTTGACCTAAACAAGAAACTTCGGCTTGAAAAAGAAAGAATAAAAAAAGACAAAAATGAAGAGAGGGATGTGGGGAAGGAGATGAACAGATCTGAAGTATTGTATATAACGATTAAAAACTCTTCAATATGTAACTACCACGACCGACTTTCTATTAACCTCGGCATTGATCAAGTGATTTTGTTCGTATTTTTGTTGAGCAAACGCGAGGTGTTATTATTCTTTGTTCACGATTAAGCTGACGTTTCGGCGGATTTCGCCTTCCTCAGAGCCGCTTCCTATGAGGTTTCCACTAAGTATGTCACGTAGAGACCAACCGCACAGAAATTACGTGAATTCTTCAATATGTATTCTTTCTTTGATAAGCTTGCACGAGGTTGATAAATATATTTATTTTCGGCTAACGTTTCGACGTCTTCGTCTTCCTCAGAGCCGATGATCCGAGTCGATGGTCCTCGCTTGTTTTACGTCTCGACGTGGCAGCTTCGCCTTCGTGTCGAGTCAGGCCTTCTACAGTGAGCCATCTCCTCGAATGAGGTATCCTTACTCAGTGATGCCCTTTTATACACGATGCTGACGGTGGATATAATGATAATGTCCGGTGATAACAACTTGTTTTTCTTCCGGACATAATCATCGCGCGCATCGTGCAGAAGTTGGTGTTATTATCAACTAGCACAAAGCGTAGTAATATTTCGAAACCGACTTTTCTTGAACCTCAGTATCACTAATCAATATGTATTCTTTCTTTGATGAGCTTACACGAGGTTGACAATGGTGTTTATTTTCGGCTGTTTCGACGTCTTCGTCTTCCTCAGAGCCAATGATCCGAGTCGATGCTCCTCGCTTCTCTTGGCTCAAAGCGGCACATTCACCAACTAAAGTGACAACACGAGATATATCTACGTTAAATACCAGTGTAAGTGTGATAAACCTCTTTCATAGCTTCTTGTTTCTTGGTGCTATTAGTATCTTCTGCTGTCTGTAAATCAAGAAGCTCAAAATGACACTCACATTTCTGTATTTGCAGCCTGATCCTGGTGTTTCCAAATTGACGTATTATTACTGCCTAACAAAGTAACAACGGCACCGGGTATATACATCCCATGGTTTGCATCAGGCGGATATTCGCGGATTCTAAATTTTTAATATAATTCACTTCCTGAAATACGCGTACGAAAGGCATGCAGAAGTACTGAAATATAACGTTTTACAGAGATTAACCAATAGTACCACAGAGACATGGTGACTTAGTTGTTTTGCCATTAACATATAAGGAATGGAAGTGCGTAACCTTAGAAATGCTTTCTCGAACTCCAGCTGAACACGACATTCTGAATCGCCGGGAAGCTCGAACTGTAATTCGAGAAGAGCTGGTCTCTTTCGCGCTAGTGAGGGAACGAAGTAATGTTTGTGTAGGATAGGACTCTAAATGCCTTAAGATGTTATCCCTAACCACCAAATTAAAACTGTAAATAATCACGCATTAAGTAGAAGCACCTCCACCACTTGCTCTGGTCGATCTGTTAGATATCTGCATGTCAAAGAAAGTGTGTGGTAATATATCAACAGAAACCAAGGGAGTTGGTGAGTGTAAATTATATCTTGAGACGTCCCTTCATTTTTAAGAATGGATATTAAAACGGCAGACTGTTGATCCGTTCCACTGATAGACGACGAAACACTGAAAAACAAATCTCTGGAATAACTCAGAATCGAGAAACGCAAACTTTAACTGCTTTACGGTCGACCTTATTGATCCATTCCCTTGTCTTGATGTACTGTCGAACATATGATTGTACAAACCATGTACCGAGAAGGCACGAACCGAAGGAATCTTTTGAAGATCATACACAGCATATGACTCGCCAACAATCTCGGTTGGTTTTGGTATGAGATGCAAATTCTGCAAGATATAAGTCAATACCGCTTTAGGTTTTCAAGTCTGCTTTAACCAAGAAAAAAGGAAAAAGAACAATTGCCGATATCACACCTTTTCATTCAGTTTCACTATTACCTTACTGCTAGAGGCAGCGTTACAAACTCCTGTGATCTCTCTGTTGAACAACTCTGAGAAGTTCCAATCTTAAATAGACAACAAATTAACACATTTACCTCTTCCGCAAGTACCCACAATTTTCAATGGTGACTGGGTGGAACACCTAATTGCTCGCCACCGATAACATGACTCGTATATGAGTCACACCCTCCGTGGTATGCCGTAGAGCAGAAACATCTCTATATACTCCATCAGTAACAGTCTTTCTCCACATATACAAGAACCAAAAAATCGTCGCATTCGCAGGATCGAACAAACTAGTTCCAATAAATATTTTTCTTTGTAAATTCCAATACGCACAAAATAGGCGTTCTCGCACAGCTCTGGTACACGTCCTTTCTGGGGAAGCTACTACAAAAACAGTACAAAAAATATCGCAGCAAAACCATTCGACAACATCGTTCCTCGTGCCAAATGAAATCAAGAACCCGAAAGCTCAAACTTTTCAACTCAACCTTTTCGGAAATGATAAAGCTGCAAAGAAATCGCTTGTATCACCACTTACCCTATCAATAACTGAACTAACGACGGCGGACACCAGTGAAATTCTAGTTTCCCTTCAACGCGTCAAGACCATCTACTGGGATTCGCTCGCTCGAAAACCGCGAGTATCGCAAGAGTAGTGCACTCTTCGAAAGAGTATCGCAGCTTGCCAAGATGCTATTTCTCCTGTTTTCCGCGATAAAGTGATGGATGGAAGCTTGCTGGGTTCCTTTATGGCAAAGCACTATTTTCAGCCTCCCGAATGGAAATAACAAATTTCCTTCATGGTTTACCGCCGCACCGCTGGAAGCTGGTTTTCCGTTGTATGGTCTCGACTGAGCGAATAAGTTCACATACGATGTGTAAAAAATAAAAAAGAGAATTTTTTGAATCACTACGAATTTTGAAAAAAAAAAACGGAAGTTTCCAAAAGTACACCACACCTAACTTCCCTGTTTTCAATGGAATGTCGAAGACAGTGTTAACGACGAGGTCGAGTAACCAATTACATTGTAAACCCTGGAGCATTAGGAATTTAGTAAATTTGGCATAAAATAAAAACTAATACATATATAAAAGTGGGATATAAAGAAAAGTAAACCTAAATTAGCATCCAATCAACATAAACTATCACCTCACAGACAGGGTGCAGCTGGAATCCAACCGAATGATAAACCGATTCAAATAACTTTATTGGATTAAGAAGAGTTACGAGTCCATGCTGAATGAAAAACGGGACGGTCTTACATTTGCAGAAAAAAGGAGAACGCTACACAGTTTCACAAAAAACCAACTAATGAATGAAGTGATGCAGACCTGTTTGCAAGGCAGAAGTTTTTTCCACGGTGTCATGTTTTCAGTACAGATAGTTTCCTTGCCCACAGCACTATATCGCAAGTGGACCATAGGCTCTGTGCTCGAACCAGTTCTTCTGAACGCCAACCTGGGTGATGACGTTTGTTCGGGTACTACTCTAGTCATCGCTGTACACAATAGCCCATTCAGTGAATTTATTAAGGTTCGCCACTTTGTGTCCACACTGAAACCAATAGAAATGTGATTATCATACTGATAATTGAAGAGGCACTCTTTCTCGTTTGCCACTTTGCCAACTCTTTCAAATTTGCCACTGTGCTTACGGCACTGGAACAATCTTGTAAACACCGTCGTTTGGAGGTGATGGAATGTATATGTGGATTCTATAATTAATCGCGGTGGCCTACTAATGTATCGAGCCAGTGCTACTATTCTCCCAGACAAGTCTGTACTAATTTGCCAACTTCGCAGCGATAGAAGGCTTGGTGGGCCAAAGGCCCGGCGACCGATTCCACGTGTGTTGCAGAGCGCCTCCGACCACTGCGCCACACGCGTCCTTGAATAACATATAGCTTTTGATAACCTGGGATATTCAACGTGTATACTCTAGAGGGTAAAAAACTAAGGGTTGCCTTCATCGTCATGAAATGTGTAAAAACAACTCTGCAAAATATACTTGCTGCTTACACTACTGCCTATCTTTTAAAGCACATTTACTGGTTGAATATTTAGACTTGCAGTACTTTTTCTTGCATTTGATTTACAATAGGGCCGCGCGGCGCCCTGGAATACACGTAGGATCGATCCCCATGCACCTGGCTCACTAAACGTTCCATCCTTTCGAGCTCGTCAAATTGGTACCAGACTTGTCTGAGAGGATAGCAGCAGTGGCTCGATACATCGGTAGGCCACCACGAGTCATTGTAAGAGCGAGACACGCATTCTATCACCTCCAAAGATGCTTGATGAAGTCGAACGCATGGCACTTCCCTCAGGGATTGCGCCTTTTATTCGCTTTAATTTATGATTCTAGGCCGATTGAAGCTATAATCTCGAAGCATGAAAATCGCATCACTTTACTTCGTGAGTTCAAACTTTAACATAAACCAATAGCAGCATCTATAAATGTCAAAGCATGGGTCGAGGAACGATATACGAACGTACGATTGACGGATAGTTCTAAGGTGTCGTAAGGTTGACACAAGTTTTCGAGACGGATGTCGTAAATGCCTAGGAAACAACCATCTAAAGCCGATTATTAAAGCGTCAACTACAAAACTCCAAAAAAATCCTTCTACACAAGAACGAGGATTCATCGCTTTGTGAATGATGATGAACAATCGATCTTGTAGGTCAATAGATGACATTCATTACCTACGCCGGGTCGAGATGATGGTAGTAAGTATTCCTCAAAGCCTAATTTTCATAGAAATATTAATATGATGACTTTTTCGGGAGAGGGAATCATGTAATACAACGTATTCAGTACTAACGCAACATTCCAAGTACGGTGCTTTACGAAATCGTTGAAATCCTAAACACTGCAGTATACGTATCCAGAAATGATCAACAGAAAGCGCCTTATCTTCTCCCACGATAGATGCTGCAAAACATGAATAGGTTGGGCTATGAAACCCTGCTTCATCAACATATTCGTCGGTTATCCTGCTAGTCAACTATTCGTCGACAACTACTTCCCGAGAAAATCGCCAACAATCCCGTTGTTGAAATGTACTTGAATAATTCGCTGCGCCTAAAACTTCACAGTTCTCAGTTACCGAAACGAATTTGAGTTGTGTGTGTACATCCCAACAGCTGAACTATCTGGGTTCAATACCGACTTGTGCTTCCTATATCGTCCTCATTGACAGGTGGTCATTGCCGATAACACCGTTAGACCCGGTTGATGCAGTGTATAGCACGTGAATCTCTACAGAGAGTAATCGCGGGTTCTGAGGGCACCTGAGGTCCCGAGTTTTCTTTGCACCTCAGCATCACTATGGCTGCATTTCATTAAATACCCTGCCATAAAGAATTTGCCGCAAATAAAAGTCAAAAGTGTGGTTCCAGTAGGTCTTATACTGATTATCACATGCCCAAAGACAACTAATCTCGCGGGGCGGCTCTATAATAAGGTTTTTCTACGTTTTTG
The DNA here is from genome assembly GCA_900624975.1 of Angiostrongylus costaricensis. Lineage (NCBI taxonomy): Eukaryota > Metazoa > Nematoda > Chromadorea > Rhabditida > Metastrongylidae > Angiostrongylus > Angiostrongylus costaricensis. Next base: position 150,335 of record UYYA01000026.1, on the reverse strand, counting down.
AAAACTTCTAAATCCTTGATGTGCTATATACCTTCCAATGCTTTTGAAACATCCCCTCTCACTGAGTGGTGCGAAAGAAAGAAAACACGCCCACCATCTGATCACATTATGGTCCACCTTTGGAATGGTTTCGTAAGATTTTTTATTATTTACCCGACAAAACTCGTCGTCTAAAAGCAGTGCTCACCCATGAGAGTTCTCATTGTAAACCTCCACATTCATAACTTATAAAAGATCTCGTAAGTCAAAGCCATACATGATTTGCTGTTCACACTCATCGCTTGGTATTCCAAGTCACTCACTGTGTTTCATTTCCACGAAGCCATGCATGGATGCTTGCCCCAGTAGGTCCATTTGGCTGCGGAGGTAAGCCCCAACGGGAACTGTACCATCGTCCCTGAGTTAACAGGAATGATATTTCTGATATCGAATGAGCATTGATAAGCTCTGCAAAAATCCGGGGAAAGAGTGAATACTCTGGACCTAAAATGAAAGTCAACTCCACTATGGATTAAACATAAGAGTAGAATCCGATGCTCTTTATACGTACCTAGGTCTAGGTTATCACTAGCGATCCGAAAACGAAACTCAGCCATTAGATTTCCAGGCGCTAACCGAGTAATCTTCAACTCTTCTGTATACCAATCTCCATTAACGAAATTGATCAGCAAGTAAAAGGCACACAAGAATGGCATTATTTTGAAAAGCTTCTACCTCTTGCTAGAAGAAAACATTTATTACAAATACTAAAAACAACGAGAACACTAAGATAAAAATGGTCTAAAACCACAGTAGAAGTAATTTGATATGAACAGTACGAGGTGAGGTAATGGTTTATCTCAAATAGTATAACGTTGAGCACATGTACTTTAAGGGTGGACTCCAACAAGCACGTCATTTAGTGACATGGTTATTACAGATCAACTACAAACATCAAAACAAGGAGAATAAAACTTATTTATTTCCTAAGTTTATTTCCTCAGAAGAAATCTTACAATTACTGGATTTTTTTGATAAGAAACTCGCACGAGGCTTCCACTTTGAGGATGAAGGGTCCTTCTTGACCCGCCTAAAACTAAAAAGTATAGCAATGACCACAGAAATAAACAGAAAAAACCACAACATGCCTGAAAAGTCATTGGCCGTATAGTATATACACCAGCCGGCACTTTCTCCAGAGCGATTACATTATATCCAGGCCCAAAATAAGTTAAATCACCACAATATCTTTCAAAAAGATACTTTGGGAAATTATAATACGTCCTAAAGACTATATCCCACCTAAACACGCCAGAGTCCTTCTTATCGAATGCTATATTTCTTGCCGACGAAACTTGTCGCATTTCGAAACCAACACTATATTCCTTCGGACCTTTAAGATCAATAAGAAGAAGATTTTGATCACTGCTTTCTCCCAAGTTGATTTCATAAAGAGGGTTGTTGCTGAAATGAAGAAGATAAAAGAAGTTGGGTATCTGCAACACAATCCACGTGAAATTTCCATACAAATCAACTAGGGAGCGAAAGAAACTTATTCTTAACAATGCGATACTTCACGGTAATTTTACATGGTACTAACTTCCAGCTCTCCCTACTTGGTCCATTTCCACACCCACCAGCTGTACGTCCCTTCCATTCTCCAGTAACCTAAGCAGAAAGTGATTTTAAAAAAGAATGAAGATACTTCGATAAAAGATAAAACTTGACTAACTGTCTTCTTGACATTGTACTGAGTTTTGATCGGTCTCAAAGTGAACTGACTTGATGAGAAAACACGAAGAGTATAGTATATTGTATTCATTTTCTCATACTGAAACAAAGTAGAGAAGACGTTAATATCAAGAATCTACGTTAAATACTTAAGAAAACTTACTTGTGCGACAACTAACGTGTACTTCAGGGTTCCTTGCTCTGTAATAACCATTTGACAAAGATAATGCGGACTGTTAATACGTACTCCTTCATAAAGAGGTTTAGGATCAACTGAAATGGATTAACTCGTTACGCAACAAGTAAGCACACTAGAAAGAAAGCTAACCAACCTGGAATATATATTTTCTTCCCAGATTTGTACACCATAACGGTGATATATTCCTTATTGTCAGCAAAATCCGACTAAAACAAAGAATAGGATGATTTGGTGAGCAAAAACAACTATGTGAGAACTGACTCAAAAACAATATAAAACACACAATATCAGTGATATGTCTTGTAAGCAGTATCCACACCGCACTTGTTGTTTTGTTAAATACCTCGAGAGAATACTGTGGATTGTCAGCAACAGAATAAAGATCTTTAACCGGTCCATTGCAAGAATTCCACGCTCTGAAAGAGAAAGGGATTTCGGCAAGGCATTTACAACCTGCAACAAGCAAAATAAAAAATAGCGAACTTTTAGCTGAAGAACTTGCAGGGTTAACCGCCTAACTAGCTGGATCAACAAGAAATTAGTCATAGATTGTCTGCTGGAATCCACCGTGGCAATAGGTTCCTTCATCCCTCAGTCTCTGGCGAATTTGGAAATGTCGGATTCATTCTCATTCCAAGTTACCCTGCCTCGGACACATCCTGCTGTATTATCTTAAACCCACGAAATCTTCCTTCTCACGACAATGCTGTAAACCATGAAGGGAGAATTGTGCACATACGGAGTGAGAATATGAGTGTCGTAGGCGCAAATGGAAGTGCTAAGATTGGAAACCAGTCAATTAAAACTTACACATTACTGATAATATCTCTCTAAGCGAAATACAACCACATTGTTGCTGAGATATTTGCAAAACCCTGGACCACAGGTGTCTAAGGTGAGGAACGAACGCGATATTGTCCTTTCCGGGGAGTAACGCGTTCACCATCACACTATATGGGTCCTTCGTTTCGCCTGTCTCTCAGCTAGTTCTATCGATCAGCGCCATCAGGAATCATCTGTCAACGGGATTGATCTGGGGAGCCCACATAGGCACTGAAGCCAGTTAAACTGAGGCTGTAGTTGAAATCTGGCGAAACGAAGGACCCGCATGGTGTGGTGGTGAACGCGTTACTCCCTGCAAAAGGTAATAGCGCTCTCGTTCCCCACCGTAGACACCTTCGTCTGGAGTTTTGTAAATATCTCAGCAACATTGTGGTTGTATTTCACTTAGTACCATGCCGTGAAAATTGTACTAGGCAAAAAATAAAAAAGTAAAATATCTCTACGTTTCTTAAACACTCATGAGTAATCCCAACCCAACAATATTTTTCAGTAAGCAGTATAGAATTAGATACACTTTCCATCAAAATTTTTACAAAAACAGTCTATTAAAACTAACGCATGTAATCCATAAGTGAATGGGAAAAGCGAAGGATTCCAATTTACATAGAACACATCGAAGAAGTGACAAACAGATTCAAAATCAATCCAGAATACCCCTAAAGACTCTTTGAATAAGCAAAAATATCATGTGGACGAAGATAACAAAAACAAAAATGTTACATACCATCGTCCTTGCTTTTCGCCATCGAAGGATTATAATCAAGACGTTCACATAGCGTGGGACTCCAACTGACCACATCGTTTTCTGAGTACCGCCCTTTCCATCGAAGATGAGTCCACGGATTTTTGACCATCAATAGACGCTTGCCCTTAATACTGTTCGTTTCAGTATACTAGATGTAGATATGGATCGAAAACCATACAGATAACAAAAGTCCATGTGAGAACTTCCCAAAACTTCGGGACCACAAATGGGACTACACGGTCGGTTGGCAATGTATCGAAACCAAGGGCTAATACTATGAGGCCAGCATACTAGAGGGACACAACGAAGTGCGAGCTTCTAAGTCATACGACGTAATAAACGTCTTTGTCATAAGGCAAACCTACCTCAGGTAGAAACTCCAAATCCTCACTTACATCTATTTTGCGTAAGTCCAGAACTGCATAGGCATGACATTCTACGAGGCCCGCTCTTTCACAAGTTTCTGCAGATAATTTGCCAGTGGCTAATGTTATCAAACAATCGCCACGATGAAAACGAGATAGAAGCTTCTCGAAAACCTAGGTTATTGAAGCTGAAAATTCCTCTTCTCACACATTTTAAGGGACAGACGATCTCAGTTTATACTTGTGAACACGAACCTGATTTCCGTCAAAATCAAGACTATCTTTCTTTATTGAAATACGATCTGGAATCCATCCCGTTAGAGCGTGCAGATCGATGTTCTAAAAACGGTTTTCCTATGTCACAGAGCGTATCAAAAGCGCAACAGTTGAATATTTTAACGACTCATCAGTAGAACAATTAGAACGGAACACAGCAACAATGGCGCAAATTACCGAATTCGATCCAGGAAAGTTGTAACCGCCCATCACTTTGAGATAGGCCTTCTCTAGCAAAGAAACCCATAGTTCTCCTTTATTCTGGCTATACGAACATAACAATTCGCAGCTCTCTCCCGTTGGTAGGTAATCATCAATTATCACCTGTTAAAATTTTTTTAAGCAGTGCTTAAATTTAACACTTGTAGTTACAACTAGATAGTACAGCAGTATCAGGCAAGTGAAAAAAAGACTGCTGATCTTTCTAACATTTACTAAACACAATTAGTAACAATATTCAAATTACAATTATTTTTGGGTGGTTGACGTTGGTACCCTCAGGTCAAGAAAGTCGTATCCTTTTGCTTTATGAACTGAAACTTGGAAGAAAAGCAACAGAAACAGAAAAACAACTCGAACTATCATCGAAGTATTAGTCAGAAAAGGGCTTCTCAATGCAAAATACAGGGATGATACGTGGAATTCCAGTGATGTCTTTATAATGGAGGTGGTGGACGTCTACAAGCATTTGAGAACGACGATATCATGGTAATCAAAGTCATCCTTCCAAAAACTGCTTAAAAGTTTGAGATATTTCCAAAGTTTGGTCCCCAGACGAGATTCGAACCCGTGACTACCCTTTCTAGCGGGTCATGTGTTAGCCACTGCATTGCTGAGGACGCTGAGGGCCTTGCTTTGTATTCCTCTCAACCAGTTTTTACCTTAACGGTGCGATCAACAAAACTCAAAATTCACGTTTCAACAATCTCTGCTAATTCTAAAGATGTATGAAAGGTGGAAAACCTTAATAAATGTTTTCTGCATGATTCGAACGAATGACAGACAGAGAGATGGTCTTTTAGAAGTTCGTTCTGCACTTATTTCACACCACAAATACAATACATTTCCCCATCGCATTGATTTATGATGAAAAGTGGATCCGATACAGCAACCTTCGAAGTCCAGCTCAGTAAATGAGTGAAGTGAAGCTCTAATCCTTCTCCGAACCATACTACCGTCCTGAACCTTAGGACAACGATTACAGCGGCTTCGTACTGTCACGAGACTAATGACTTGGGGCTGTTAGCCATCCACGAGCTCTCTATGCAGTAACAAGAAGCAACAATCATGGATACTTATGTATGGCTTCTCCATTCATCGGCTTATCGCCCTCTTGGAGGAGTGTCTAAACTGCTAAATCTTCAAATGGTTCGGTAAATATTTCACACAAATGATAGGTTTGGCAACGGGACGGCGACTAACGAAAAGCGCTGCCTTTGCATTTACGTATAAAATAGAAAGTCCAGTAATCGATTCCCAGTCATTTCTCTATTGTACGTATATCCACGACTGTTCTGCCATCTCATCAATACAACAGGAAATGGATAAATGTTTTGATTTATTGAATGGACAGTCAGAGTACATTAACTTTAGCCAAGCGAAACCGAAGGAGAACTGGCTCCATTACTAAACGCTCAAATTAACCGAAAATGTCTACAATCCGAAATGGTACCGGAAGCCAAGTAACATATACATACTGATTCATTACTTCTCCTCTTACCGTTCACACAGGAAAATGGCGCTAGCGAGAAACATGTTTCGAACAGTCACCAGCCTGTGCACAAGAAGAAAGCAGGAGGAGGAACCCCCGAACTTGACGCGGTACTTCTCGGTAAGGGTTTAAACAAAAAACAAAGCTCTCAAACGACAAGGCTAGTGAAAACAAGGTCCCGTTTAATCTGTCCTTTATCTCGAAGTAAGTACGGCTATAAAGCGATGTTTAAAGATGGTCTGTGTAAAGAATTCGATTGTAGCGACTGAAATACTATCGAACACTAAGACGCCATCTAATTCATAACAGCCTCCATGGCAATGCATGCACAAGGTAAAATAGCATTATATGGTCTAATGGTGGACAAGGTAACCGCTTTTTTTGGGTACTGTACTTCTGATTTCTAGTGAAGTGTGCAGGGATGAACATTTTGACGAAACGGGGTAAACCACTTTGCGGACCTTGCGTTAATAAGTTAATGCATTTTTCAAGGATCTCCAGAACTACTACTGGGAATGTCATAGCGCTCCATGTTACTGAAAAAGATAAACTTTTACCCTATTCGCAAAGACGTTTAGATACTACCACAACGATGCTGAGATATTCGCAAAACTTGGATCCCGAGCCAGATCGAACCACGATTATCCTTTTCGGAAGCTCGTGCATTACGCACAATTTTTAGATAATTTCTTTATTTTAAATAACAAAGATGAGTTTGAATTAAGTAAAGAAGTTCTGTCTGAAAATCCATGATTTGTTACCTTTCGCCACACTCCATTAATATGGAATTTCACCATATATTTCCCAGCAGGATTATACACCGGTAATCCAGCCTTGTTCTGAGGGTATATTATACTAAAACAATTTTATAAACGGTTTACATTATACCATAAAAAACTGAAGCAAGACAACAAACACCTGGTGATTATTTGCTTGCCAAATCGTCTTTCATAACGAGCAGCAACTGATAAAGAAGCTACGAATGAGCAATCAGAAATTACAGTCTGAAAAAACAGCTACTTTCAATGTGCCAGGTCACCAGAGGGCCGCGAATGATAATCGGAAGCTCTTTGGAACTACTACAAAATTATTCAAACTCTTGTTAAAGGCATAAAACAGTGCGACCTTTCTAGAACTTCTAAGTCAGAAATCGAAGTTTGTTCACTTAAAAAATCCTCATACACTTAACTGCAACGATAAGTGTTGCAGTATATGAAAGTCGAAAAAGTTAAAAGATAAAGCTCTCGACGTTGATCAATCCCTGAAGAATGCGCCATGCATTCAACTTCACAAGGCATAGTTAAATGTGATTAAATGCATGCCTGCCTGTACAACGACTTGCAGTATCCTGTCGATGTCTCAAGACAATATCCCCCTAGACAAGTCTGATAACAATTTGCCGACGCCAGGAAGATGCAAGGATCGGTGAGCCTCGGGCGCGGGGATCGATCTCATTAGTATTGCAAGGCTCCTCCGACCACTGCGCTAGACGCGCTCTTTATGAAAGTTTAGCAAACCTAACTTGATGATGACTTCATTGATGACAGTAGCCACATTGCAACAAATGTTTTTGCTTGACAAGAAAAATAATTAACAAATAAGAAAGGCATTTTTGATCCAAAGAATTGGATATAAGAGCAACAAAGATCAAAAACAAGTACAAAACTGTCCAACCCTTAAACACAACCTGCTTAATGGTTCCACTATCAATATTGTCTATCAGCTTCGGTTCGCCGAAAATTTCGTGAGGTCGCAGCCACGCCTTCAGGCGATTCTTCTGTTTCTTCGTCAATGAAAGTTTGCCATCTTTATCACTGAATGGGGTAAATAGCATCAACTGTTAGGGCAGTTATTGGAACTGCATAAAAAGCTAAAGTACCTAAATGGTATCGAATAATTGAAGTTCTCCTTAAGATCGACTGAGAGGAAAGGCACGTATTTCCGCCCGTTGATATTAGAAGTGATAGCAAGTACTGCGAGTTCTTCTTTCGTTAGGCCGTTATCCTAAACCGACCATTCGTTATTCGCAATTACAACGAGCTATAATTCTATGCTTCCCAATGGTTTACTGCGTCATCGTGGCTGGGAGGTGTTCTTGGCTGTCGGGTTTTGATACACAGCGGGGAGAATCATCTCCCCAGCAGGGCCTCCCAAGCTGGGGAGTCCGGCGTTTCCATCAGGAAGCCCAGCTAAGGGTGAAATAATAGCAGGATCCACCACCGTGCTGGCATCAAACTAGTTGCATGCTGGCAAATCTCCATCTGATCCACAGGGACGGCAACTGCTTGTGACGACCTGGGACAGAGTTTGGATATGCTGACCTCGTGACTTCAGAGAATCAAAGTAGCTACATCAGCAAAATTCCGAAAAAAATGGAAATCTTTCTGGGGCTCACACAACTAGTGAGAATGGGCCATCTAAGTATTCAAATAAGTAAGTATAATTCTATGAATATGGATGCACAAATTACAAAACACGAGAAAAATTATTGCAGTTGAAAAACCTTGCGGCCCAACATGGGTGATGCCGAAGGAGGTTGGGAGCATTGTGACTGTGTGCTTTCGTCTAGATTGATCCGAGACAACTCTGAAATGGTCAATAAGCCACGAAATTTGGAGAACCAACTAAAAAATACCGTCAGATGGAACGTCAGGTAGGATTTCAGTGAGATCAGACTTCTGTTGATTCCTAAGAAACTCGACACGCTCCAACGCATTATTGGCAAGTGTGCGTAACTTTGATCGAAGTTCTTCATCCTCACAATCCTTACTCTGAACAATTTGGGAAGCAATCAAAGGAGTTCGCGGAGAACAGCAAAGGAACGGATGAAGATTTTTAATGGAGAAACTATACCGCTCCAATACAGAGTTGAACAGTTTCCGAATAGAGGTCTATGGCAAGATCAGCATGCTTTGAGTCATCCAATAGCTGAGCCTTCAAACACGTGAATTCGGCCTTCTCCAACAGAATTCTATTCTGAGGTTTAGTTGCCTTAACTAAGGAAAGTGATATTCAAAGCAGAATCTTCAAGGAAAAACAAGCAGTACCCTGGCTTGTTCTACCAAGATAGGCAAGTCTTTTTTTAAGAACTCCGCACGTTCCACGTATTCGGTGACGTTTTTACGAAAGCTCGATGGAACCTGAAGGATAAAGTGTCAATCACTAGATAACAGAATATGAGCAGAATATGATTCACAATTGAAATGAAGCTGATTAGCGCGCTGATTCAGCCAATTGATGACGTTGAACAAGGAAAACAGTTGAGAAGCATGCAGTTTTGTGCAAAATATCGCCTGTTGTATTCTCTACACTTATAAAGAGAAGAAATAACGAGGAGCCTTCTGCACCCACGACCATTACAAGACCGTTTTGTTAAGGGAAATAAACATAAACAAGAGCAATGAGGAGATGATAAGAGAAAATTCACAAGATCGGTGACTCTTATGAACACGAGGACAACGACAATTCGTAACGAGGATGAAACTACGTAATTACGTGAAAAACCGAGATCACGAACCTTTTTGGCTTGCACCAGACGGATGAGGCGATCGGCAGCCTCCCCGTAACAGTAGATGGCCTCCTCGAAGCGCTGGGCTCGGTCGAAAGCGACCGCCCGCCGCGCGAGCTCCAACGCGGACGTCGTCGAGCCGTCGTCGCCGCTCATCGCCACTGATGAGGCCGCCGCCCCAAGCTGAGGCCGACTGACCACGCCCAGCAGTTCGCCGGATGGGCGCGCCGGGTGAGCCTGGCGGCTGAGCTCTGCTCCAGTACATGGAACTGTGCGCTCGCTGTGTTTGTGCAAATGGCACGAGCCACTCCTGAACACTTTCGTCTGTGTTGAGAATAATTGAGTCTATCTTCGTTTTAGTTTCTTTTCGTAATATTGTAAACCGACTTTCATTTAACCTCGGTATTAATGATCAATGTCCCTTGTTCATTGGTAAGCTAACACGAGGTTCTTATCAGACATTTATTCGGCTAACGTTCCGACGTCTTCGTCTTCCTCAGAGTCGATGATCTATGGGCCATCGACTCGGATCATCGGCACTGATGAAGACGAAGACGTCGAAACGTTAGCCGAATAAATTTTTGATAAGAACCTCATGTTAGCTTATCAATGAAAGAAAGTACATTATACTTCCATGTGATTTCTGTGCGGTTGGTCTCTACGTGACATACTTAGTGGAAACCTCATAGGAAGCGGTGAGTGTGCAAAGCTGTGTTCGATTGAAATCTTGGTTTGGAGTTTCTTTGTTTGGTTATGGAGGCGTCTGGCCGAGTGAGTTGCTATCAACTTGACCTTTCCATGAAATCTTGGTTTGGAGTTTCTTTGTTTGGTTCATGGAGGCGTCTGGCCGAGTGAGTTGCTATCAACTTGACCTTTCCAGGCTCTGAAGAAGGCGAAATCCGCCGAAACGTCAACTTAATCGTGAACAAAGAATAGTAACACCTCGCGTTTGCTCAACAAAAATACGAAGAAAGTACATTGTTCTTCACTGTTCCTTTTACATTGGCAGTTCTTCCAGTCTTCGTTCCAAATAAGATTCAGTAATAAGATTCAAATAAGATTCAGTTCCAATTCAGTCAATATTTGTAACTTTCACTTTCGCCACGACTTATTATTCAGTCAATTTCGAAGTCACACTGTGCGCTCCATAATGGAATGTTGAACCATGGCTAAAAGCTAGTACTCCCGATGGACGTGTCGGTCATATATACTCTTCGATGAGTCATGTAATCTACAATGTCTAATCTACGTATGTCTTCTATCTAACTATTATGTATTGTAACCATCAAATAACTACATGTATGGGTGCGTGTGGCACAGTGGTCGGTGGTGCCCTGCAGCACACATGAATGATCGACCCCAGCGCCCGAGCTCACCAAGCCTTCTATTCTTCCGGGTCGGCAAATTGGTACCAGACTTCTGGGAGGATAGCAGCACTGGCTCGATACATCGCTACGCCATCATGAGTCATTGTAAAGGCATGATATACATTCAATCACCTCCAACGATGCTTAATGAAGTCGAATGCATGGCGTGTCCCTCAGGGATTGATTGATCATCGCCGAGAGCTTTATCCTTTATCCTTTTACCATGTATTGATGTAAGTGTCTTTAGATATATCTGTGAGTATAATGGTTATTCTTCCATATCTCCATAATTTGAATGGTGAAAGCTTGTCGACTGTCCAGCGGGAATCATTCGATTTTTCTCCATCCATAAGTCAACTTGTCTAGCAAACCAGAAACGTTTATTACATTCACAACTGGACGCTTTGGTTTCAATCCATCACCTCTATCATCTGTCGCGCCGTTGATTGTCGAGTGACTCAAACAGACCAATAAATCTCCCAGTTATCCCTGTCGCTTGAAAGAGTAGCCCAATCGGTTCTACTCGCTTTAGAGACTTGTAGAGCGTCATATTTTTCTTCCAGGGTTTCCGTAACGAACTGTGACAATCGGGTCGGTGGTCTTTCTGCAGTAAGTTTGGCATTCCGAAGAATCCAATCACTACTAAAGCCAATCAATGGCTTTTGTCCATCGGTTGTCGTTCATACGCGTTACGCGTCCGGCCCATTTTATCGTTACAGTTTGGCGTATTGAGTGGCGTCTTTGATTTTTGATCGTTGATGTAGATCGGAGCTTTGGGACTCTCTTGCTTGATGGTTATCCCAGCATCGTCCTTTCGAATGCGCGTTCTATAATGCTGAGTGATTTTTTATCCTGTTTACGCAGCGACCAGGTTTCTGTCGCATACGATAAGGGAGGGAGAATTGTGGAGTCGAAACGGCGTGCGCGGAGTTAGGTATTCTTTATTCTCCTGACTGCTTCCTCGATACTCTTGGAAGTTCCCTAAACTGCCCAGTTCCTTCTCCTCAACTCTGAAGCTAAGCTAGTCATCATTTAGATTTTCCAACCTAAATAGACGTAGCTGGAGCATTCGGAGATATTAATTCCACTGAGTGTGAAAGGGGCATATGCTACCAATCCGTTCCTCGTGAACATCGCTTTTGCCAGATTTAGTCGAAGACCAATCTATCCACAGGCTTTATCAAGGTCGACAAGCATTCGTTCTGCTTGGCCAATGTTTAGTGTTATAAGGGCGATGCCATCAGCAAAACAAATGATGTAATTGCTGACCATCGTGTTAGCATGGCATGGTGTGTGGCCGTGGTTTCGGCGAGATGGTAACGCCTTGCTTAACCCATCCTTTAACGTCGATGTTAATATCGTTGTACAATGATGTTATTTAGGGGCGGATAGCACAGTGGTAGTGATGTCCATCATCACGATCATGGTGCTAGTTCGATTCCTTCCCGAGCCAATCAAGCCTGTCATCCCTCCGGGGTGGGGAGATTGGTACCGGACTTGTATAGGAAAAAATCACTCTCTGCAATCCAGTTGAGAACGCTCCGGCCCGGCTATCTCAGAACTCCAGAGAGAATTGCTGGACCAGTATTCTGCGAAATTCAAGATAAAGTGAAATCCTCGAATAGCAACCGAAGCCACACGTGAAGTTGAAGATCCTTGGGGACAATGGATGCGAGGAAACGAATTGAATGTGAGAAGTGCTGGGATCTGCTCAGTAGACGTGAAGACGAGTCAAATAAAATGAAATTTAAAAAACGATGATATTTTGGTTGTGGCATTTTTACATAGCTCACGAAGGTTCTTCATCTAATGAGTAGGGACTCCCTGACAGCCCAGGGCTTCCAAGACCACTTCTTTCTCGATTGGGTATAAAGCCTTCTTTAAATCGATGAAAGTAAGACACAGCGGTCTTTTGTACACTCGCGATACTTCAATGAGTCTTGTTATTATATGAGTGTGGTCCATCGTACTGAATCCTTTTCGAAGTCCTGCTTGCTCACATGGCTGTCCTTCGTCCAAGTGCTCCGTCAATCTCTTTAGGATTAGTCGAATGAAAAGTTTGAAAACGCGGACAGGATGCAGATTGGGCGTTAATTGCCGATATCGTGGAGGTCGACACTCTTGAACAACAGCATAGTCTTGCTGATCTTTCACTCAGTAGGAACCTTGCATTTAGACAGGTAACGTGTGAAGAACCGAGCCGACTTGTTTGTGATGACTGCCGGAAGGTTCGTCGAGCGTTCAGATATTATCCTGTTCTGGTCTGATGCTGTTCGATTTTTCACCGACGAAATAACAAGTGCTATTTCGAAAGGGAAACCGTTGGTTGGACATATCCATCCTCCTTTATTTCATATGTGGGAAGGAGGACGTTTCTATTGATAGTCGTGAAGGATTTGCTGCATTGCATTTCTGGAAGCTGTAACTGTTCCGTCAGAGCGTCGGAGTTCAATCGTCTTGGTTTTGTAATTGACGAAGTTTTGATGGGTTTTGCGAATGCTTTTCCCAGCTTCTGCGGATTCGGTCATATCTGTTGCTCTTCTCCCTTTATCATATTTTATCGCATTTCTGCAGTGTTTTGCATTTCCGGACCTTAGTTCGCGGCTGCCTGCAGTTTGTGCGATTCCACGTTGGCATATCAACTCGAGTGTTTCTGGAGACAGACGTCTCTTGGTGATTTTCGAACTCTCAGATTTCATAGTACTAACAAAAAGACGTATAAGCCGAGCATATTCCTCGTCGATGTTATCGAGAACGGCATCCAACAGCCGAACAAGGAACAGAATAAATCCCAGTTTATGATAGTTGTGGGACTTCGTTTTTTGAACCTAATGGCTTTCTTTTCTTTCCACGAGAACTGAAATCTTGCACGAAGGAGGGGATGATGTAACCCGTAGAATTTTGGGACAAGAGCTATGTCGGTTAGACAAAACTTGCTCGTCAAGATTAACTTATACCTCCGCTCACCTTGCTCGTTCTATCCTAATCCGTGGGTCCCAATGTGACGTTCTTCAGATGTTCTTCTGGCACCAGCCTTAAAGTCTCCAATGATGACCATAGAGAATGTATGGCTTTCTTTGTTGAACTTCTCCAAGTTCATTTAGAGCGTTTCGACCTCGTCTTCGTCATAGTTTGATATCGCTGTTTAAACGACCAGTATTCTCAAAGCCGCTACTTACCCACATCTATTCAACCGTTGTCATCCGATGCGGGCTTTTACTTCTTCGAATGAATCGATATTCATGGCCAATTGAGGGGAACATATACGCCGCCGATTCCTCTAGTGTCGCATATCCCGAGGAACAGTTGTTTTCCGGTCTCATGGGCTGCGTTGAAATGGGTGGCATCTTCTCGGATAACATCGTGCCGCATACTTTTTGCCTGCACGATTAGGTCCTGTATGGAAGACTCGGTTGTAGGATTGCGTACATTGTAGGTACAGGTTACCTTAGTCCTATGAGATTAGTACAGCCTAGAGTGGCTCTGAGATTTTTGGAGCCCGTACTCGTCATACCGTATCCCGTAAAATCGAGTGCTTTTTCAGGGTCGCAGGAATGGGGCCCCATTATTTTACTGTGTTTGCAACGTATAAATTTAACAGCAACGTATAGTTTACTGATCTCTAAGTGTGGGACTGGATATATTCACGGATAGTTTGTCGTTCTCTCACAGAGTAGACGGAAACTTATTTGTTAGAGGCGACTCCTAACCGCCTCTCACATACGTTCCCTGTTACTTGATTGCAGGATTTTGGCCGAACTTACGGAATATAATCCGCATAAACGAGAGCATATCCATGCACGCATGCATGAACATGTTTCCGTAAAAACGGAAGGTGTTTACTAAATTAGTGGAGTAGAAACAGTCCATCCTGTGGATGCAGCAGCGTCTCACGAAACCATAAGATCGTTTGTGGTCTACTACTGGCGCCCTATCCGCCGTCTGGTGATGCTGTATCTCGTGCCTAAGCGACATAAGATACTTTTATAAGGGAAATCCTTGCTTCGTTCCATCCATATGTGGGCGAAAATAACTTTGCCTTGAAGGTTTCAGCTCGCTGAAAAGTTCGTGAAGTACAAGAAAGCCAGTGGAGTTAACAGAGTTTTTGAATCTCGAACAGGACTCAATGATGTTCACGAATGCGTCATAATTGTGGCTAATCGCTTCATTTGGTTTAACTTTAGAGGGATAAATACAGCCGTAGTTCTGGTCCAACATTCAGTGTAATAAATAACATACTTTATCATGGGATTTGTGTTCAGCTAATGTTTAGCAATTACCTAGAAACTTAGATTACCATCTCCATATATCCCAGCATTGCAAGCAATTCTCTCATTTGTTTTGTTGTCCTGCAACGGTCATCCACGGAGGTGATCGGCTTTGTATTTTGATTTGGTTGAGACTTGAGGATTTACCAACTTCTCTCGTCATTGGCAGTGCTACTCAAGTGTAATTTTCTTTGCAATTCCGAGACAGCCGTGCTAACGTGCTCCCAGGTTTTCACTACAAACAGTTGTCTACCCTCGCGGTTCTGTGGGACGTTTCCTGATTCGCGACTCGCATCCTTTCAGGATGACAACGAATCCTGCTATTACTCGACCGTCTACTCGTGGCCGGTGTAGTAGCTCGAACCCTGTGTTTAACCGATAACGGGCGTCATGCATTGAATGCAATCAAGTTGGTGTCTGCGGTGGATGATGCGATTTCATACAATGCCCTTTTTGGTGGTTTAATGTACCAGACAAAGATTTTTGTTGCACTTTTTGTATTCATTCGATAATATACCTAATAGTTTGCAAAGAACTTTTTGGATATTTTTGTCGAGCGTAGCGTACTTTACCCACTGAAATACGACACTTAGGGATACTTCGCCTACATAGCAGATAGCGAACTGTTGGAGAGATTCTTGTAGACGTCAATCAGCTACAAATGCATGTATCAGCATCGACATCGTCAGAACTAGTGATTGGTTCAAGGAAGTGCAGCGTTCACAAAGTAGAAGTATATTGATGTGATTCACATATAGCTACTTTATATATATATATATATATATATATTTATATTTAAGTAAATACATATGTGTATATATCACCTGTATCCCCTGTTGTCCCACGCCACTAAATCTTCCATTTCTCCCTGTCACGGACAAGAGTAGCTTCTTGAGTTCTGCCCGCTCTAGGGACTTGTTAAGCTCCATGCTTTTCTTCCAGGGTTTTCGTGAAGAACTCTGACCATTGGGTCGTTGGTCTTCCTGCAGCACGTTTGGCATCTCGGTGAATCCAGTCACCTACGACTCTTGTCCATACATATATATATATATATATATATATATATTAGTATTGCACATATATGTGTGGATGTACAGATATCCATACTGTTCATTCTGCAATAATTATGATTCATCATATATAGAGAATTCCTCAATCAGATAGAGAATTCTCTATCCGTATAACTAATACAGTATACGGATCGATGGGGATCGCGTGGCTGCAACGCCGAGCGCATCCTCTGCGTCCATATCCCGTTCCGGCCATGGGACACACCCAGTAGTCCCGCCATTCGACCCAACGACGCCGTCGAGACCGTCCTTGCCAGCCTCATCGTTAATTCCACTCCGTTAATTTCACTTTGTAGATTCATTTGCTTAGGTTATAATGATAGTATATGTAGCCCTTAGCCCGTGAATCGCTGACACATTAGTGTTATCGTCGTCTTTCGTGTAATTATGTTATCCGTGTTAACATAAGTTAAATACATTCATTGTTCACAGGTACATCACAAACGGTTCATAGTTCTTGCGCACTCACGCGAACGCCCCTCACGTCCTCGACCTGTGAGCCGTTACATTGGTGTGTGTACTATTGTTAATGTGTTTTATTAGGTAACAAACCCACTGAACCACCTTATTCACAGTTGTTGGACAGAAGTTGTATATTGCCTTGCGTTGTTGTGTAAATAACATGTGTATACTAATAAAGGTTTAATTACCCAAGTTTGAGGTACATCACAAACGGTTCATGGTTCTTGCGCACTCCTGCGAACGCCCCTCACGTCCTCGACCTGTGAGCCGTTACATCATAGCGATTTCTGCAGTCTTCTTTGGAAAGAATAGATGCTCTTGTTTTATGACTGTCGAATATCCTGGGGCGTTATAATGTCCACACTGAATGACGTAACAGCTGTGGTCAAGTCACAAGGACTTCCAGAGGTTAAGTGCCACGATCAGACAGAACTATTAACGGATGTGAACGGTCAAATGGTGCTCTGTTCCGCATAAGTCAGAATGAGAATAATTGTTTTCGAAGAGAACGTTTAAAACATCAGTAATATGCGGAATCAACCATAACGATGCTGAGATGTTCGCAAAACTCCGAAAGACAAAACGAAGGACGCGCATGGTGTAGTAGTGGACGCGTTAGTCCCTGGAAAGGGTAATAGCACGTTCGTTCCCCACCGCAGACACCTCCGTTCGGAGTTTTGCAAATATCTCAGCATTATTGTGGTTGATTTCGCATAGTACGCTGCCGTTAAAATTGTGCTAGGGAATGAATAAAAAAGTTAACATCAGTAGTAATTTGGAATATGGAAAATGTCATGCAGAAATTGTGTGAAGGCACTTTGATGAACGGACCTCTTGTGAATGATAAACTGTTTTGAAGTATAGACACGCACTAGGGCTACATTTTTAGCATTTTTAGAGGTCTTTCCAGTGACCGTCAATTTATGAGGACGAGAAGGCGCACTGGAACACCTGCATTAATGATTCTATGCATTAATGCCAATGCATATGTTGGTCGGCAATGTCCCTACTACTCATTTATTGGCTATCGACTGGTTACAGAAAGCGTACCTAGGAAGCCTCATGCTGTAAATTGAGAAAAGAAGACGGCTTCAGATCAGCATATACCGGTTAATATGTCTCTTCACGCATAATGTGATATCAACTCACCTGATTGCGAATGTTCCAGTACATAAAGCTCCAAGTCAATTTCGCTTAGCAGTCCCGTGGCGCGTCGCCAATTAGTGAAAAGTTGGAACCGGGGAGGTCATCGCGGACAAAAACGAGTTGATGTTACTTTTTATGTCAGGAAAATCAACAAAAGGGGCAAATACTGTGCTTCTCTATTGTTTAGACGCATGTTTTTTACCTATATTTTATGGCTGTAGGGTTGTTTTTCCAGCCAGACTTGTTTGGCAGCTGTATGAAGGATCTTCTTTGAGTTGGTGCAGAAGAATTTCGATGAATGTACAAATGTGCTTGAGTCACTGTCAATGTACTAATGTTATATCACCATTTGGTTATACCCTGGAGGTACCAGATGTGCTTGGAGCATGGAGACGTTCTCCCTGAATTTTGTAAGAAGTTAACAAAAGATTACAATTCTAAACATACTAATTATGTTAGCGATAGAAGTGAACTATGTACGAGGCATTGGGTATGCGTCAACAATAATCATAAATAGTTTAGATGTTATGCAGGAATTGCAGGTTTCCTATAAACAGTATTGGCTGTATATGATTTCTGAAGAGAGTTCCGTGCGAAGTGTGAACTGTTGGATAAGCACTGATTTTATGCATGTACAAATGTGTGTATATTGTATATATAGATGTATATATACTGTTGCGTAAAGGTTGTGGATTGATATACATGTCTGTGTGTGCAAAGGATAAGGATGAGAAGGGTAAAGCTCTCGGCGTTGGTCATTCTCTAAGGGATGTGGTATGCATTCGACTTCATTAAGCATCGTTTGGAGGTGATTGATTGCTCATTTGGCCTTTAAAATGACTCGCCGTGGTTTACTGATGTATCGAGCCAGTGCTGCTATCTTCCCAGATAAGTGTGGTACCGATTTGCCGACCCCGAAGCGATGAAAAGCTTGGTGGGCCATGCGCGCGGGGATCGATTCCACGTGTGTGTCGCAGTAGGGCCTCCAACTACTGCGCCACGCGCGCCCCTTACAAAGGATAATTTATGAAAATTCTAAAGTATTAAGTAAATGTTTTTAAAGGCAGTGTTTGAAAATAAGAAGAATAAGAAATATTCTGGAGGAATATGCTTTTCAGAAGCGCATTGATTAGCTCGCAGTTTGTGATGGGCTAGTTTTTTTTTAACATTCTATCATTTTGGTGACGGCGAGTGTAAATCTATATTACATTCACACTTGCAGAAGTTTCAATGGTTTACAATTTGAGGTAGTGAAAAGGTATGCAGTTTTATTGTGCTAGTCCTGAAGAGACAACTCAGCACTGTCCTTGCGGGCAACAGTGTTTTAGTAGATGAAATCTTACCACATCATTCACCAGAAATAGTTCTGGCTCCGTACGATCATACTCAACCGATAAACCTGTATCTCCTGTATCACCTGTAGTTCCGCTGATCATCGAGTGACTCGAGCGGGCGCCAGTAAATCTTCCATTTTTCCCTGTCGCGTGGAAGAGTAGCACAGTGGGTTCTGCACGCTCTAGGGACTCGTCGGGCATCATATCTTTCTTCTAGGCTTTTCGTGAATAATTCTGACCATCGGGTCGGTGGTCTTCCTGCAGTATGTTTGACATCCCGAGGAATCCAGCCACCAACGGCTCTTGTCCATCGGTTGTCATTCATACGCATTACGTGTCCGGCCTTATCTTCGACTGTTTGGCGTACAGAACGGCATCTTTGATTTTTGATCGTTGACGCTGATCGGAGCTTCGGATCCTATCACTTATTTGTGTGGAATGGGATAATCCTAGCATCGTCCTTTCTACTGCGCGTTCGATAACGCTGAGTGCCCTTTCATCCTGCTCACGCATCGACCAGGTTTTTGACGCATACGTTAGGGGAGGAAGTACCGTTGAGTCGAAAAGGTGGGCATGGAGTCGGGTGTTCTTTGTTCTCTTCATTACATCCGATAAACAGTTCTCGTAAAATGTAAACTGTACTATATAGCTTTTCTCGATTAATTTCTGCTATTACACCAAATAATTAAGCCAACTGCTTAGTCATCTATGATGGCATTAAGTAACAGGATCTATATTTCGTCGCTACAGGTCACTCCTATGGAGTTTCTTTTGACGAAGTAGCTTTTTGTCATATATTTCCAGATGTGCCGCTGAAAGTACTGTCTTAATAGAGGTGGAATCACTTGTTGTTGCTCTATTCTTATACTAATCAAAGGGCTTCTGCAGTGTAATGCAGTGAGGCAGAACCCCATCGTAGCAGAACGCTCTTCGTTTTCTCCAAGATCATCTAAGATCTTCATATCTCCGACTGGATAATTGATTAAATGATATCCTCATAGTCCAGGGATAAACCACGGATATCCTATTCAGATGACTGAAGAAGTCCGTCATATTTACCTAAAACATGTCGGCCAGTAAACGGGACCGAAGATACTGCGTGCCTCTCAACAAGATTAAACACCTACGTGGATAGACAAGTAGCTTACCTAAATAAAACGTGTCATTTGAGTAAAATTCTCAGTGGTCTGGTGTTTTTAAGGACGGTGAAATTATTCTTCCCCGTTTTTATTTCAAGGTAGAGATGTAAGGATGCTATTAGGTCGTTAGCGCATGCGTAGCTCAGTCCTGGCATGTCATTGAAGGAGCTGCTGCCTTATTATTTGTTTATTGAGCGGTCTAGAAGATATCCATAGCGTGATTTCTCGTAACTTGGCATGGGAAACAATGTCTAGGGATGAGTTTTCAAGTGAATATGTTCGAAACCCAGTAGCACATCGCCGCGGGAAGCTGACGATTTACTGAGAAGCACCAGAGCAAATGACATCGCACGTCGTCTTTCAAATTTTTTTAGTTCTGCATACTCGCTAAAAGTGCTACTTATGTTTTGCTGCCTGATGAAAAGGTACAACCATGTACGGTTATAGTATGAGCAGCGAGAATGACTGTTTACCAGCCGCTTCACAATGATTTTCTATCTTTATGATTGACGTCAGATAGTTGGTAAATACTTTTCTAGCTGGAAGGAATGATTAGGAAATAACAAAATGTGAATGAAGTTTGCACACTGCTCGTTTTCTGCGGTGGCAAGCACAGACATCTCCTCTAATCACCGAAATAAACTCGCAATGGAATCTCGTCGGGCGAGTCACGGA
Source organism: Angiostrongylus costaricensis (assembly GCA_900624975.1). NCBI lineage: Eukaryota > Metazoa > Nematoda > Chromadorea > Rhabditida > Metastrongylidae > Angiostrongylus > Angiostrongylus costaricensis. Next base: position 129,517 of record UYYA01000026.1, on the reverse strand, counting down.
AGAACAGACAAGCAACGGGCCATGGCAATCCAGGCGCCATCCGAGTGGCTCCTCCGGCCTCTCCTACGAGCCAGCCACTTGACTGATTGCGCCAAACTCAATTTGCCGGCCGACGGGCTGTCCAATAGCTCGTCACGAAGGTGAGTCCGTGCTACTTCTTAGCATGGCTTCTGTGCTTCGATCACTGCACAGAGCCGCCGCTATTCCATGCTTGTTCCTCCTCCTCGTCCATCTCACCGTGCAGTACCCGTCGAAAGTCATCATAAGTACGTTGTTAATTCCATTTCATTAAGGTGTCGGCTATATGTGGCTATGAATATTTCTATTGATTTAACACATTCACGACCATATGATTCATACATAATTACAATTAATGCGGCATTTAAGCTCTAAATAAGCACATCTGGTCTTCACATGAAGTTTATTTGTTGAAATAAAAATTGGAGTCCAGAGGTCCCTCCTAGAGCCATGAATGTTTGTTTATTTTACCATGATGAAATGGTGGCTTTCCTGGAGTCCATAAAGTTTTTTTCCACTTTTGCCGTGGGCACTCGTATCCCATGTAGAGAAGCCATTAAACAAGTGCGATTCAATCCATGATGTTCCCAAACGCCGCGCTAATGTAAGTGATTGTCGCACACGGGCTAAAAATTCTGAAATTTGTTTACCACAACAATGTTTTTAAATTCCAATTCGAAAGATTAGATGAGCACTTTTGAAGGCACTGTGCATATCCTTTACAACATTGGATAAAAAAAATAAAAGGATGAAGTCTCGGCGTTGATCAATCCCATAGGGATGCGCCATGCATTCTACTTCATTAAGTGTCGTCGAAGGTGATTGAATGGGCCTTTACAATGACTCGAGGTGGTCCACCGATGTATTGAGCTAGTGCTGCTATCCTCCCAAACAAGTCTGGTGCCAATTTGCCAACATCGATCTTATGTGTGTTGCAGGGCGCCTCCTACCACTGCGCCGCATGCGCTCACAAAAAAGGAAGGCGGAAGTATATTCTATAAATTTTCCGACCTCTCAAGTCTTAAAGTTCAAAAGCCCACACGATAGCCCATGTGTTAATCACGAATATTGTTTTTCAGTGACAAAATCATTGTTATGCGAAAATAGAAAGAATAATTTGCATCCTCATTACAATTTCTTCTTACGACAAACCTTACCATCAGGCCACTAACAAAGCGGAATGCGGAATTGCGTCATTCTTGGAGCTCGTCTCCAGCTTCATTGCGAGTCACAGTGAAGCCGTTTGCTGCAAGAAATCGAATCCCGTCGGAAATATTCGAACTTTTCAGAGTCGTTCACAACATCTTCGGAAGAAGCGAACGTAGCTGTGCGTGCTCTACAATACGAAGCTGATGAGATTAATGCTGGCAATGAGGCTCCGTTCAGGTTCGTCTTTTTATGTTCTCACGGAAACACATATAATCACTGCTCTCTCACCAGGTTTCTTGCAGTTGAAGGTAGTGGGCATAGAACGACACCAAATATTCATGTATGTGCATTTAAATAACCACGAACTCTTCTTTGTTATTCATAACTTCTACAAATCAGCGTGAGAATTTGTTCTTTCAACATCGTTGGAAAGTCGGATCTTTTGATATAAGCCAATTTTCATGCCAGTTCCGCAATTCTTCATCTGGAGAGTACGGTAGATGGTGAAGGTCTTATGTGACCACACTGCAAAGTTTGTGGCGTAAGGTTTGGAGTTGTCATGGTTCAGGAACGTCTCAAAGTAATGAATGAGAAGTATTTAACGGTATACTTCCACCAGGCGATCAAGTTCTTAGTACTTCAAATCACTTGTGATTGTTTGGATATCAGGTAACTCACACTTTAACTCTGTAGGCGTACACAGCGCTTTTATAGTGGGTGTTGAAATTTTTGATACCAAGATTTTCTTGCTAGAGTTCGTCCAGTTACATTTCAAATTTCTGAACGAGAAGAAAGCAATTTCTTGTCGCCGTCATAAGGAAAGTTTGATATGGCCTATATCGAACGGGACGTCTGTACGCTAGCAGTGAAGTGCATGTCGGAGATATGCTTGTTTTTTAACCTATTCATTCGCTTTATTGTACGGAAGAGTCAATTTCAAACAAATGAAGAGGGAATTGAATAAAGTGGTTTTAAGTTTCGTATCACTACAAAGCAGAATTCGCCAAGAATTCGACTCTTCATCCGTCTGACCCTACTGTGGCCATACAGCGGCGATAGTGATCCTGATTAGTACGAGAGGAACAGCAAGTTCAGACATTTGGTTCATGGACTTAAGCGCTCGATGAATGGTCCAAAGCTAACATCTAGGAGATCGCGACTGAACGTCTCTATGTCGGATTGCTAGCGGGTCAAGACAAAGATAACTTTGTTTCACGGTGTTCGAAGGCAACTATATCTCATGGTGATATTAGAGTTTATGTTGTGCCTAGTATATAGCTTTGCTGGAATAAATAACTGCTGCTGATTGCCAGTGGCAGATCACTCTGGCTCAATGTCGAGACTCAAAATCACGTTTTTTACACCGCCATTCTATGAAATGAAGATTTATGGTTGCAAAGTGTTGAGTGATACTCTGGCAGTTAACTGGCAATTCCTATTAGAACAACCGGCATCCATTAATCTAGAATGAGTCAAAATGCTCAATCTTTCTCATCAAGAACACATAGGTTTTAAAGCACTTGAAACTGTACGATTTTATCTCTAACTTCAGACTTTCATACGACCATTACGACGTTGACGGTGGTTCATCTGAAGGATGGAGTATAGTAAACGCAGGTACTCAAACTTTCTTTTCTTCAGAATTATTTACCAAAGATTAGAAATGAGAGGCAAGAACAGTTAGTTAGTATACAGCTCCTACTACGCATCCAATGTCAGTCTGCTCTTGAAGAATGAGTGAGGACCGTAACTATAACCCAATATATCCAGCAATTTTCTTGAACATTTTCTTAGAATTCCTATTTGGAATCGAAAATGTAGTGGTGTAAAAAAAATTCAGTAGCGTATTATCCATACAGAAAATGTTGCTGCTTAAATAAACTTAACTGAGTTAAGTGATGTTTTGACTTTTTAACTGAGTGATTCAAATGAAAGCACAAACGTGTTCATAGATTTGGCACTCTCTGTGATCCAATGAAATTCAACACCAAGTGATTTTTATAAATCGTTCGACATCGACAGTTTTCGCTTTCGTAGTCTATTTGTTGAGCGGCTGTACGAGTTTACCATGACGGCTAGCACCATTTATGCAAATTCACAATTACAGAAACTTAACTATCAAAGCTCGATGTGGGAGTCTCAAAATGGAGAGCACCACAACGAAACAGACTACACCATAGTATAGCGAAAGTTCTGCCTAACCTATGCTGAAGTTCTCCCAAAATTCTACATGGGATCAGAACATCATCTCCTTCGTGTAAGATTTTATTTCTCTCGGAAAGGAGAAAAAGCCCCTAAATTCAAAAACCGAAGTCCCAGAGCCACCATAAGCTGGGGCTTATTCGATTCATTAGTCGGCTGTTGGGAAGATCCTGCTCTCGATATCATCGACAAGGAATGCGATCGGCTCATTCAACATCTTCACGTTAGCAGGGTTATCGGTGATTTATCCCTCATTGGAATTTTTAAAGTGGCGTTGGCTATCTGAACAGAAAGTGAGTTCAGTTAAAGTACTTCACAGAAGTTGCCCTGTACAATCTGTTCTTCCGTTCACAATCGACTTTATCGAGCAAACGTCAGCAAAGTCTTCATTTGTCTATCTCGGTGTGTCTGACTTACCTGTTTCTGTGCAATCGAATAACTCGAAGACTTTACGGTGGTTTAGCGAAGTATCGAGCCAATGCTGCTATCCTCCCAGACAAGTCTGGTAACAATTCGCCGACCTAGGGGGATGGAGGGCTTGGTGAGCCTGCGGTACGAGGATCGATCCCATATGTATTACAGGTCGCCCCGACCACTGCGGCATATGCTCTCATTGTTACCTTGGTATTCTTATATATAGTTGCAGTTTTCGCGTTTTACTACTTATTTTGCAGTACTTTTTCCGTTACTTGTCTTATCGCGAAGCTCACTTACAAAGATGAACAAGTTGGAATGAAGTAATTCTTCGTATTCTTTTTGAGCAAACGCAAGGTGTTATTTTATTCTTTATTCACGAACAAGCCGACGTTTCAGCGGATTTCGCCTTCCTCAAGCCTGGAAAGTTGAAGTTCACAGCAATCTATTCGGCCAAACACCTCCATAACCAAACAGAGAAAACGCTAAACCAAGATTTCAACCACATTGAACACAGTTCCGCACACTCACCGCTTTCTATGAGGCTTCCACTGAGTATGTCGCGTGGAGACCAACCGCACAGAATTCACATGGAAGCGTAGTGTGCCCCTCTCATCAGAATAACAGGCTTATATACTGCCCAATATCACGCGTGATAATGAGGAATTCTTCCCTGTGGCTCATTTTCGGATCTCTGGAATTAATCCAGAACGCCTCGAGAGTTTTGCGCGCTTGCGTTCTTGTTTCCTGTACGAGGATCGTGACACGTACTTCAAAGTCCTCCCCGTTATGCCTCTGGGTCCTATGCGTGCCTAGTGGGGTATTTCGTCTACGTTTTCCGATTAGGTGTTTTTTTATGCGGACACAGAGTGGTCTACCCGTTTCGCCAATGTATTCGTCTCCGCACTCCTTACAGGAGATCAGATAAACTATACCCGAGCTCATGCAATCACGGTCTCTACCATTAGGGCAAATTATGCAATTTTACGTTGCACATAGACGGTTATATAGGCGGTCACGAACAAGCTGGCGCCTAAGGGTACTAGGTGGCATTTCAACTACGTTTACCGAATTCTCTAGACCCGCCCTTCTTTTTTTTTTTTCTTAAGCAGCGTTTTATAGGTGCACTTACACCATTTGAGATGAAGGGTAGGATAAACGGTACCTTTTCATCGGTGATGTTGTCGTTCGGGGGCCTGGAATTTCCACTACACCACATCCCTAGCTACAGTTTCGTAGCAATTAGAAGTGGATATTTGCCGTGCCAGGTTGGGGCACTCCTCTCTCTGCTTTCTTACCGTACACACGTTGGTTGCAGTTCGAAACATGTTTCTTACTTTAGACATTCTTTAGAAGAGCCCAATGATGAAGTCGATGCTGAATTTCGGCTCATTACGAATGAAACTTTCAAAGCCCTCAATCACTATCGCGCGAAAAGATACAGCTCCAACCTCACTGAAGTGCAAAAATGTGGTATGCGAGAGGTACGAGAGCTGATAAGGTTGAAAAACACAAGACTATCCGTTAGTGATAAGGGTGAAGAGTTTGTCGTAATTCCCCATCAATTAGATGTTGAGATAACGAAAAAGCATTTTGAAGATGCTTCACTTTTCATCTGAGAAGGAATTTAAAAATACCGAAAATTGAGCCACTAATGGGTTAAATTGGCAAGGGCTGCTGGTTTAAAACCATCAGTTATCTCTCAAATAGAAGTAAACTTACCAATATGTCCCGTTTTGTACTTGCTTATAAAAACTCATCAGTTAGTATCCAGCGTTGATCTTGCGTCTACCAATCCATCATTGTTTAAGGTTAAACCTATCATTAGCTGTGTAGACGGGTCAACGGATAGGATAACGTGGTTTTTAACTCTAATATTTAACCAGTTGTTGGAACACATTCCAGCCCATCTTACGAATATCCAGATGTTCCTGGATCGTCCGCGTACTGCGCAGCCCAGCAGCGCGTAAGTGATGGAGTCCTCAAACGTTACCGTCCTTTATACAAACGTGTCGAATGACTCCGCAATGCAAGCCTTATGCGAACTCCTTATACAACACGAAGGAGAAATAAACATGTACGGCTTCAAGATAGAGCAGTTGATGGCACTCTTAAAAGAATGCTTGAGGTGCTCAATCTTCAGATAGTCCGGAAAGTACTACGCTCCAATAAAAGGGTTGACAATGGCACAACGACTGGCACCAAGCCTTGCCATTGGGTTTATGTCTAAGGTGGAAGCACCGCTGACCGATCTTGGGCCGCTACTCTATTGTAGATATATAGATGACTGTTTTGTCCTTTGCTCAACACAAGAGGAAATGGAAAAAGGTTCCGAGTTGTTAAACGAACAGTCAGAGTATACCAAGTTCACCGGAGAGAAACCGAAAGAAAACTAGCTTCCATTCCTGAACGTCCAAATTAACCTGTCAGAAAATGGCTACATTACGAAGTGGTACCGAAAGCCAAGCAGTAAAAACATCTTGGTTCATTACCTCTCTTCTCACCCCTCTCACAAGAAAAGTGCTTGTAAGAAACATGATGTTTCGAACAGCAACCAACGTGTGCACGGGAAGAGAGCGGAGGAGTCCCGGAACTTGGCACGGCGAATAACCATTCTTAATGCCAACGAAGCCGTAGTTCGCTATAGGTGTAGGGAATTCTAGGCCGCCAAACGACAACTCTAGAGGCAACAAGGTCCCGTTTATCCTACCCTTAATTCCAAATGAAGTAAGTGTAGCTATAAAACGCTGCTTAAGAAGGGTGGGTCTAGAGAATTCGGTAAACGTAGTTGAAATGCCACCGAGTAATCTTAAGCGCCAGCTAGTTCGTAACCGCCTATATGACCGCCTATGTGCAACGCAAAATTGCATAATTTGCCCTAATGGTAGAGACCGTGATTGCATGAGCTCGGGTACAGTTTATCTGATCTCCGGTAAGGCGCGCGGAGACGAATACATTGGCGAAACGGGTAGACCACTCTGTGTCCGCATAAAAAAACACCTAATCGGAAAACCTAGACGAAATACCCCCACTAGGCACACATAGGACCCAGAGACATAACGGGGAGGACTTTGAAGTACATGTCACGATCCTCGCACAAGAATCGAGAACACAAGCGCGCAAAACTCTCGAGGCGTTCTGGATTAATTCCAAAAATCCGACAATGAGCCATAGGGAAGAATTCCTCATTATCACGCGTGATATTGGGCAGTATATAAGCCTGTTATTCTGATGAGAGGGGCACACTACGCTTCCATGTGAATTCTGTGCGGTTGGTCTCCACGCGACATACTCAGTGGAAGTCTCATAGAAAGCGGTGAGTGTGCGGAGCTGTGTTCAATGTGATTGAAATCTTGGTTTATCGTTGTCTCTGTTTGGTTATGGAGGTGTTTGGCCGAATAGATTGCTGTCAACTTCACCTTTCCAGGCTTGAGGAAGGCGAAATCCGCTGAAACGTCAGCTTGTTCGTGAATAAGGAATAAAATAACACCTCGTGTTTGCTCAACAAGAATACGAAGAATTAATTCATCAATTCCGAGGTTAACAGAAAGTCAGTCGTGAGATTTAGAATGCAGTTGGACTTGCAACTTCATAAGTAGGAAAAAACGAATATTCAACAATTCTCGTCAAAAGAAAAAGAACTGGGAAATAAGGACTAAAATCAGAGATAATGCATTTCTGCCGGTCAAGATAATAAACTGTAAAACCACTAATCTGACCTGACTTAACCCTTTGTATCACTACTGTTTTTCTTGTTACACTATTTACTTCTGTCTCTTTATGAACGTTATTTTCACCACTAGTACTCTAGGACCGGCTCGTAGACCATATAACTTTCCCAAAACAAAGCTGATAACCTTTAGATGTGTATTGTCATTTAGTATGCGAAGAGTTGAAGAAGGACGGTATGTTGCTGATCAGTATTGACAGCGGACGAGGTTACGAGGCGATGCGAGGTTTGGCTGACACCCTCGACATACCGCTCATTTCGCTCACAGCCCCGCTTTACCCACAAGAGCCACCAAACTTGTGAGTCTACAAACAGCTACTACATCGTACAACTTTTTACTTAATGCCTATCATTTTTTCATGGCAGGGTATTATGCGAAATAATGTAATACCTTGTGATTTCGTCTACAGACTCAGCTTAACTGGGTTCAATGCCGATTTGTGGTCTCCAGATCATCCCAGTGGACGAGTGATTGCCGGGGGCACCGCAAACTTAAAAAATTATCTGAGAGACAAGGCAAAACAAGTGTCTTGGTTAGTGTGGTAAATAGCACGGGAGCTAATCGAAAACGGTCACCGCGGGTTCGAATGTGGCTTGTGGTCTGAGTTCTGCAAGGATCTCAATATCTACAATGATCCCAACGTTGACAACCCGTCAACGGGATTGAAAAGAGGGTGATTTCTAATAGCAGAGACTAACCTAGAGAAAGGCAAAGCAAGGCGGCTTTCAGTGGTGTCGTGTGTAACATGTAAGCCCCCAGAATGGGTAACCGCGGTTCGATCTGGCTGGGGTTCATGTTTTGCAAGTATCTCAGCATCACTGTGTTGCAATTCACATAATATCCTGCCGTGAAAAACTGTAGTAGAGAGCAAATAAAAAGTTAACACTGTGATATCCCAACATCATTGTGCTTACTGTATCGTTATTAATGCTGTGAACATTATTACGATTCTTATCATTATTGTTATTACAAACTATGTTAACTTGTTGAAGAGCGCAAGAGAATGCAGTTGAAAATAACAACAGCGAAAATATTGAAGTATCAAAATAATGCTGAACAGGGAACTAACAATTGTTCTAAACATACATTACACAGATATAAACGGTTGATCTTACAGACAAGAACTATTGGTTGGAACAAGTTGAGGCAACCACCGACCGGAGAATGGGGCGTTTTTTGAAGAATTTTCGATAATTACGTGAAGACACTGGCTGAGGAATTGAGAGGATGAAGAGTGTTTCAGTTTCGAGGTGTCGGTACGACCGTCTTCGACGGAGCTGCTCGCAGATCTGATCATTCACAAGCAGTGGAGTGAGGTCTTCATCTTGACGGACGGAGAGCATTGTAGGTATTTTACGTATGCTATTCTGTTATTACTGTAGAACTTTGAATGACGTTTCAACAGTAACAGAGGAATACCTTACTGTAATTCCATGAATTGCTGTCTAAATAACGTCAATAACGTCTTCGGTCCCATTTTCAGAGTTCTTATCTCAAAACCTTTTGGGAGCCCAATTTTCTGCAAGCATTATTGTTGTGCTGTTTTTGAGAAGCTCAGGAATACGGGTTTTTTTTTCTTAGAAATCCATAATCTTCTAGCATAAGTTTTCAATGCTTTCGATTGCTATGACATGGTAATTCCGAATGGTTAAAGGATAAATGATAAAGCTCTCGGCGTTGATCAATCCCTATGGGATGCGTCATACATTGAACTTTATTGAGCAATGTTAGAGGTGGCTGAATGCTGATCTGGCATATACAAATGACTCGCGGTGCCCTATCGAGCCAGTGCTGCTATCCTCCCAGATAAGTCTAGTAGCAATATCCCGACCCGGAGGAATGAAAGGTTTTGTGAACACAGGGGCATGGAGTCAAACCAAACGTTGCTTTTGTATTGCAGGGCACCTCTAACCAGTGTGCTATATGGGCCCCTTATTGCAGATAGTGAAAGGAAATAATAGGAATTTCTAATTAGGGGAAATTATTCGCTGGGTTTTTTACATTGGAACAAATGGGATATGCAAGGAAAATTCTGTTTTAGCCGGTATTTCACTGCCATGGTTATGGCATCATCTGCACAAAAAATCGAATTCGTCGACGACGGCTCAACTTCTTGAATTGCCGAAAGATCCCAATAAGTTCAGTGAATTCCTGGGAAGCTTCAACCTAAGGCGCTTTAACGACACAAATAGGTGAGTCGCAATTTTTATGGAAATTCCCACGAATATCCAGGTATGTTCAGAATTTTGATTGACACCACGTCATCATCACGACAGCAAAAGTTTCTCTCTGCTGTACGCACCGCTCAGTTCAGTCAAACGAATTACCACTACGTGGTGGCCAATTTTGTAAGCTTAATTCTTTTTGTTTGTTCTTCTATTAACAGAAAAGATTTAGTAATAGAAAGTTCTCAAGATCCGATCTGCTCAATATCCAAGCCAAGCGTAGAGCACGCTTAAGTTTCCTGTCAGTTAGCCGACACTCGACCGCTCTGTATTCGAAGGCCTAGCAACATTTACAAGAAACTTCAGGAACCTAATAAAAATAAAAGTATTTAGGAATTAAAAAGCCAGTAATTCAGATGGCGAAATAAGTTTGAGAATGACTTTTAGGATTTCCTGTCTTACGACGTTGAGACATTCCAAAACGGCAACATTAATATTACTGGCTTCCAACTAATCAACAAAGAAAGAAGAGCCTATTGGAATCTAAAAAGACATCTGAGGAAGTTGGACGACAACTTCATCAACAACTATGACGACGTCGATGTAGGAAATAATCAGCACATTTTTTGTTTGATATAAATGCTCCGCTTTCGATTCAGAGTCGTGGCGCATTGGCTCACGATGCTATGCTGGTGGCTTGGAAAGGGTTTGCGAAGTGCCTTGCATCAAACGACTCGCTCTTTCACGGGACATTCCGTCATGGTCGTTTTTTCAACAGAGGATATCCAGGTGAAACTACGGTCTCTTCACCTTTGATGTAGGGAGATACTGTAAGACCTAGCGCTCATTGAATCAATATGATGAAGTTCAATGATTTTATCTGTACATATATTCAAAAGTCCACAAAATGTAGTAACGTAGCAAATTAGAGCGTGATGAACCAATATACATTATCCAGGTACAAATTTTGAGAAAGGACGCAGTAGTCGTTTAGTTTTGCGGGTCTTTACATTAAACTCTCGGTCTTCGCTTTTCGAATTTCGAATTCTTGTTAGCTGCTTACAACATATCAGTTATCTATTTATACGACCCAGCTTCACACTTTGTGCATTTCAATACAACTCTTCCAATCAGTTCACTGTTCGCATCCGTCATCCACGAAGGTCTTCGGGTTCATTCATGGGTTCGGTTGCCAATCGAGGACTTCATCTTCTTCGTAAATATGGTTGAAAATTGGCCTAGCCGATGATGGTTCCTGGGATACTGGGATAAGCTTAAAAGAACGTCCACATTAGAGGCAGCCGCTGGCCTTTGTGAATGGAAGAGAGCTTTTCCCAAACAAATTTAATACCAGTTTGGAGACCCCGAAGGTACGGGAGACGTGGTAGGACTATTGCGGTGTCGAACAAAAACAACAACACCTGTAACCACTGGGTTTCCCGCAGCTCTCATTATACTACGTACTCAGCGCATAATATTACTTTCACTATATGCTCATAACATTGCTTACTTCACCATAAGACCATTACTTATAAGAAAGTAAAGAAAGCCTTAGTAAAAAAGCGCAGTTCAGTGAAAATCGCTTGTCGCATAATAGCGATCATCTCTTAGCATTTTACGTCATTATATACGGGAAAAAGCCTAGCTGAAAGGTCCCTAAAAGTTTCCGTCTTTTATATCTTTATTAGGGATCTACTGCGACCCATTGGCGGATCGCGCACATCCGGCTAGACCGTTTGCGTCGTTCGAGCACGGAAGGACGGTGATGAAAGCGCTACGAGCAGTAAGTGCTAAGAGTCTCTTTTCGTTCACTGCAACATTCTTAATGATGAGCTTTGAGCTATCCATTGACTCAAAAGACGGCACACTCACTGGAAATATCGAATTCGACCGTTTTGGTCAACGCAAGAACTATGACGTCTCCGTGATCGATCTTGTTTCAAACACTAAGGCCACATTCAATAGAAAAGAGGTAGGTGGATGTTTCAGACAGAAATCCACGAATTTGTGTAGGTAGCTGGTCCGCTAAATCTTGAGGACGATTGGGAAATGGTGGCGCTGGTACTGGCACATTTCATTTATGAGTATACATCCTCTCAACACCGCTATACCAGGAAGGAATCGTTCCACTTACAGGGGATTCCATTTGCAATATAGCAAACGCATGGGAAGTTGTTATCATTCATGCTTTCTTCTAGAATTGAGCTACTATCGCGAATTCGTTCTTTCTCGTCCTTGATTCGTTCTCGCACAATAAGCACCAATTTTGACTTCGTAGGCTTTATGACGTTGCATGACAAAAGAATGTGCATTAATGCAGAATGTGATAAAACCGACTAAAGCATTAACCATTTCTTATCCACAACAAGTTAGATTGAGCTTCTTGCAAATGGATTTTCCCACCCAAGGTGATCAATCGTAGGTGATCAGGTCAGCTGTCAAACGATATCGATTCAAATTTTGAGATCCTCGTATGGCGACAAGGAACAGGCTTCTTCGCTGATCGTACTGTCGCACAGCACACTCGTAAGGCCGTCGAGAACCGAAACAAGAACGTCGTCCGCGTCGTGACCGTCTGGGTAGGTCGCTTCTTGGGCGAGCTCGAGTTTCTTTATCATTGCAAAGTTAAAGACATGCCGCTATACTAGGCAAATCCACCTCACCATAACTATATAGATCTTCCTATTTGAAAGTGGAACTTAACAGGTTACCTTTTGGTATTAGTTTGATTTTATTCACCAAGCTGGAAGTTGTTGCATGGAGAATGGAGGACAATCTATAAATCTAGGCTTTTTGACCAACGCATAATCCGGTACCAGAATATCTTCGTTTATTCAGTTTAAACAACCGTTTGAGGTAAATCTTAGTGATTAAGGATGTTCCTAGGTGTTCCTGGATGTCGGTTACGATGTGCAGCGTGGTGATTCATACCCCGGGCAGAGTCTTCCAAGCTGAGAATGAGTCCGGCGTCTCCATCAGGAAACCCAGCTAAGAGTGAACCAATAGCAGGATCCACCACTGTCCTGGTACCAAACTAGTCGCACGGTGGCAAATCTCCCTCTGATCCACAAGGGCTGCTACCGCCTGTTGTGGTGATGACCTGGCGCAGACTTTGGTCAGGCTGTCTTCGGGACTCCAGGGAACTACAATGGCTAAACTATCAAATCTCCGAAGAATGGAGATTGTGCTGGGATCCGCGCAACCAGTGAATACGCGCCATCCAAGTATCCAAGTAAGATTAAGGGTGTTTTCTCAATTTCTTGACATCATCACGAACTTGCAGTTAGTACGTAAAACTGTACGAGCTACCTGAATGCGAGAAACAAAGTAATGAATTAATGAACTCATATTGTTAAGCCGATATCCGTCAGGACCACATTTATGAAAATAATTAGTTTAAAATAATATGATTCGTGAAAGATTATAAGGTGTCAAATATAAGAGCTATGAAGAAGGATTACTTGACGCTCCTGAACGAACATGCTATCAGGTGGCCCCGTTCGTGATGACTAAACGCGAATGTCTGGAGCAGAACAACCGAACTGAATGCCAGGGAAACAACAAGTACGAGGGATATTGTATCGACTTGTTGAAGTTGCTGGCCGATCGTATCGAAGGCTTCAATTACGAAGTCTACCTAGTGGACAAAACCGGATCAAAGCTACCGGACGGCAGCTGGGACGGCATGATGGGAGATCTACTCAATGGTCGTGCAGACGTTGCCGTCGCTTCGCTCACAATAAATCAGGCAAGTATACTCAAATCTTAAATAATTTCAGAAAAAATATTGGAACGAGTCCTCTGTTAAAACCCTCTACTACAAAGCAATCTGCTCTATAATCTTCGCTGTTTTGAGAAACATGAAGAATGTCATAGCTGCTTATGAAGCACGATGCTTTTGTGGAGAGTATGCCTGAGGTGGGGTCTCATGAGGCTTTCGTGGCATGGGTGGTCCTTATTTCCCGTGGGCGCTCAGGAACTACTTTCTACTCTTTTGTATCGTTACTTGATCTTTCAAATGAGATGGATCCATAGGGATAGTAAAAAAAAACATTAATAGCCGAAAATTAAAATGATATTCTCGTTTGAATTCAAATTCGATATCTAAGAAGTACTAGTATCATAAGCATAGCTCATAGGAATTTGCTCAATCAAGTTCCAAGGATAGTTTGTTCAGGAACGTGAGCGCGTCGTTGACTTCTCGAAGCCATTCATGACCACCGGTATTTCGATTATGATCAAGAAACCGGACAAGCAGGAGTTTTCCGTGTTTTCGTTCATGCAACCGCTCAGCACTGAGATTTGGATGTACATCATATTTGCGTATATAGGAGTTAGTACTGCCAGGCTTACAAACATCTAGAAACAGCTTCTAACTAACCTTTTTTTTCGAGGTATCTGTAGTAATATTTCTCGTGTCGCGATTTTCTCCATATGAGTGGAGAGTAGAAGAAACTGCTCGAGGCGGGTTCACCATTTCCAATGACTTTTCTGTTTATAATTGCTTATGGTTTACTTTGGCTGCGTTTATGCAACAAGGAACCGATATCTTACCAAGGTGAGTTCCTTCACTTCACGGATTTCATTGATCACGTCGTTTTTTACGTCTTGCTAGTCTGTTACAATCGCTTGAAGGACTGTTAGTGCAGGCCGCTTGGTTCCAACCGAAGTTCAGGGTTGTGAGAGATGATTCGAAAGACATCAAGGTATTGTAAGTGATGCAATAGAAGTGTAACTGAAGGAAATGAGAAATACCACCGAATGGAAATTAAGGAGCTCAAATCCTTTCTAGAATGAGAACGAAGTACGTAGGAAGATGACTTCTCACTTCTCGAAAAGCTTACTCGTTTCATACGCTGAGAGGACATTCAAATTTGAATGCTATGTCGACCACCTACAGATGAGAAAACACCTGTCCGTGTGCTTATTTTTCAGAGCAATTGCAATCTTTGTTAGAAGAACACCAAATTATGCAAACTTTGACCACTTCTGGTTTGTCTGTTCCGACATCGAACTGGCAAAGTAGAATAATTTTGTATGTCCCCGTCGACTTGGAGTTCCAAGTCATTTTTGGAGCCGAAATGATTCTTTCTCAAAAAGGAGCGAAATATGAAATCTGAGTGAAGAGATCTCAAAGTTTTCGACGAAAGTGGTTGCTGAAGATGATGTCAAAGACAACGCAGTGTTATAAGTGGTGCAAAAAAGTCATCTAATAGAAGTGTACATGAGAGGAGGAGTAAAAACTACTGATTGGAAATTGAGGAGCTTAAATCCTTGCTGGAATGTCGTCAGTTAGTAGATCAAGTAGACTTTGTGTTGCCAACTGTGAATTGATCCATGAGACCATCCAATAAGTACAACGTTGTCATTGTTATCCATGTCTACACTCTATTAACGTCATCTAGTGTAGGATGGCTATGACCTTCGTCTAGCAGACTTATCTGACCTTCTTCTTCGTCCCGATTAGAAATCTACATGCGAGCAAAATGTCCGGCCACGGCGAAATTAAATTTGGACGCGAAGAAAACACCATGAATGAATATATCAAGTCAAAAATATATGACGGGGTACATATATGTAGGGACTCACTAAGCGGAAAATCAGATGCGCCGTTATATTCGTCAGGAATACGGACCTGCATAACAATAACAATGTTCTCGGCACGACCACATTTATATAGTTGCGAAGCTCCCGAAAGCTCTCACGAAGACAGTGGATCGTTCTGTCTCATACTCATACATCTGAATAAGGCTTTCGCTTTGGTCCATTAATCAAAGATTTTGATAGAAACGATGAATTATTTCTTGACTATTTCTAACATTCATTTAGCACCTATAACTTTTTCCATGGCGCGGTATTATATGAAAAACAACCATATGAGCAAAATCCGGAACCTCAAGTGTGCTTCGAACCCGCGATTACTCTTTCCGGGAGTTCACAAGGGCCCGAGTTTTGCTCACATAACAGCATAATTGGGTTATATGTCACACAATACCCTACCATGAGAAAGAATAGGCAGTAAATGAAAGTTTAGAATTGTGATTCCGACTATAACTTCAGCTTAACTAAGTTCAACACCGATTTGTGCTCCTCGGATCATTCTCGTTGACGGCTGGTCTTGATAGCACCGCTAGGGTAAAAAAAAACTGGCTTAGAAACAGGCAAATCAAAGGCCTCGATGGAGCAGTGGATAACATCTGAATCCTGGAAAGGGCAATCGCGGGTTCGAATATGGCCGGGGTTCGGGTTTTGCAAATATCTCAGCATCACTGTGGTTCTGTTCTACAACTACTAAGGGGTTTCTATGACGAAGATTCCTATAGTTCTTCCTTTGTAACAAAAAATCTGAAGATGGAAAAAGCTGAAAATATCTGAATAAATTTTAAAATGAAAGTATCGCTATTCCACCGTCATAAAGTTAGACAAAATGAGGGAGCTGTACGACAAGGTGACGCCCGCTAACCGAAATTAATCATCACAGCTTACAGTGGGTGGGACGTTGAACTACCACTGTGAATTAGAAGATCCAGACATACTTGAGTGAATTTTTCCAGGTGATATAGGCAAAGAGATGTCTTCGATGCAAATGTCCAACGAGTTTACGAGGAGCAAGAGTATGTTCTGGTATAGGTACTGGACCTCTTGCTTGCTAGTTTGCTCGACGGCAATGTAGTAACAAACTTTCAAAATAGTTGAAGTGTAATAGTTGATCAACGGACGTTGGATAATGATGAACGGAGATGAGTGAAGCGTGATCTTAACGTGCTGTGCTCATAAATTGCGTAGTTATGCCTGTGCATCTGTACTCCGTCCGGAAGAACGATAGACTGAGCACGCATTGTATGCAGTAATTCGACGATATCTGTGGCCGTTTTGTGGACCAGACTATCCCGATACAATCGACTGTTTCGATGCAATCGTGTGGTAACTTCACGAGGATTCCGTGTAAGTTCTGTCGCAGGTGTTGAGCCGCCGACTCAAAAACGCTTTCTCGACGCAGAGTGTACAAAATATTTCATTCACCTCTGACAAAGTATACGCAAGCGTAAAAAAATGAAAAGGTCTCGGCGTTGATCAATCCTCGAGGGATATGCCATGCATTCGACTTCATTAAGCATCGTTGGAGGTGACTGGATGGACATATATGGCCTTTACAATGACTCGCAGTGGCTACCGATGTATCGAGCCAGTGCTGCTATCCTCCTAGACAAGTCTGGTGCCAATTTGCCGACCTCGGAGGAATGGAAGGCTTGGTGAGGCATGGGCGCGTGGATCGATCCCATGTGTGTTGCAGGGCGCCTCCGACCACTGCGCCACACGTGTCCACTTAAGCAAACGTAAACCTAACAAGTTGCAATTGCTGTGACCATCGATTTCCGTTATGTTACTAACATCCAATTTTTATTGCTGTCGAACTGGTTTAAAGTCATGACGTACGAACATGTAGATCCATACAACAGTGCAACACATTGGGGTGGAAATCAATCTGCACTTCTTGTGTTCTCCCATTCTACAGGTGTTTATCGAATAATTGACCCTAACGGTCCTCGTGACGGACAAAAAACTTTTGAATACAGTAAGGCTGTGGATAAATTTCCTATTGGGGTTAGTGATTTCTTGTCAACTATTGCGCATTTCAGGTCAGTATCTGGACGCATCGCCTCATCTGCATGGTGGTTCTTTACGATGATCATTGTTTCTTCATACACTGCCAACCTGGCTGCTTTCCTGACTCTCGAGAAAATGCAGGCTCCCATAGAAAGCGTTGAGGATCTTGCTAAGCAGACGAAAATCAAATATGGAATTCAAGGTGGTGGTTCTACCGCGTCATTTTTCAAGGTGAGTGTTATAAAGAAAAGACTCAATAAACACAACTAATCAGAAAGACCATTGCTACATCCTTTAACTGATTGTGTATAATTGGTTTAGGTGTTCGGGAAGTAATGTAGGGTTCTTAAACCCAACTCAAAATACGTCAGGTGTATGTTTTATTAGTCGAAATAGAAATCATCAGAATCCTCACATCCTCGCCAACGACGTATAAGGTTATCTACTGAATCACGTCGCGTCCGAAGCTACCTGATGAATAACCTGAAATTCTTTTCAGCAGTGGCTTGACGACTGAAGATTTTTCAAATAGTGATCACCAAGGTGATTGAAAACGGTTAGCGCAGGTGGTCTGTTTATGGGAAGAGGCAGGATTGAGTACTGAGTGACAACGTGATTTTGTGAACCTCCTGACTTTGTCTCTGCTGATCCGACATTATCTTTCGGGCAGCCTGAAATATTTTGCTTGATTCTTCAATGCACCGTGTTCACGAAAAATCATGCATTTCCCAATAGAAGCATAGAAGACAAAAGTGGAAATAGTGAAGTAATGGCTTTGTCTTGTAGTACTCGTCGGTTCAAATATACCAGCGGATGTGGCGCTACATGGAGTCCCAGGTACCGTCAGTGTTCGTCTCCAGTTACGCGGAAGGTATCGAAAGGGTTCGCAGCCATAAGGGACGGTAAGATAAGATATTTACTCTAAAGCATAACAAGCATTTAGAGAGCTACCTGGGTGGCACGGAGAAAGGCAAATTTATTTTTAAATTTTAAAAACTAACATCGGTCTAAGCTGGGTTCAAATGGCCAATATACTGGATTACTGATAAGCAGCAAGCATTCGATCTGGATGTTCACAGCACGGTTGCGATGTGAGTGCCGCACTGAATCGCATTGAATAGAAGCGAGCACCTCACGACACGTTTGTAATAGATGTGACGGCAACATTACTGTGTTGTTGTTAGTAGTAATGATGGCAAAAAAATTGATTCTCCTTGTTGCATTGTCCTCGAACGGTTGCTTTACCAATTGTAGCATCCGTTGCTTCCATACCAAAATTGCTGTTCTTGAAGAATAGGAGTTGCAAGACAGAAAACTTCCCTCGACCTCATAACTTTCATGCCTAAATGCCTGTAGTGAAGATTTTAGAACTAAGTAGTTTCGACCTGCAGTCACTGTATCAACAAAGAAGGGAGTTAATAAATCCTCAAGCAGTAGTTGGGGCAGTATACGAATCCAATCACATCCGTGGATGAGAGTGTAAAATAACGAAATGAATGGAAGCAATGCTAGGACCCACAGATTTGTGAAGTTGGATCATCTGGGTATATGATAGCAGTAGTAGCAGTATTATTATGACGTGGGAGGGTAGCAGAATTGTTGATGATGCAGTCCATCAGGAAGCATGGTGTTGGTTCGATCTCCGGCTCAACGCCCTCCTCCAATCCAGGTGGGAACGCCCTAGCTCGGTTATCTCCAACATTGCGAGGAGAACTGGTTTGACCAACATTCGACGACATTCATGAAGAAGACGAAATCCTCAGGCAGCAGCCGAAACAACACGCGAAATGTTCGAAGACTATTGAGGATGACGAATGGGAGGAAAGCGAATCGAGTGCAAGAAGTGCTGAGATCCATACAGTAGACGTGATGATGGGTGGTGTAATTTTTAACGAATAATAGTATTAATAACAAGTAATAGTAGAATAAGGGGCGAATAGCATAGTGGTAGTGATGTCCTTCATCACGAGCATGGTACTAGTTATATTCAGCTTCGGGCCAACCAAGCCTCTCATCCCTCCGGGCCTCTCATCCTTCCGGTGTAGAAAAATTGGTACCGGACTTGTCTGGGAAAAATCATTTTTTGCAATCCAACTGGGAACGCTCCAGCCTGGCTATCTCAGGACTCCAGGGAGAGTTGCTCGACCAGCACTCCATGGCACTCAAGATGAAATGAAAATCCTTAAGCACCAACCGAAGTCACACGTGAAGTTGGAATATCTTCGTGGACAATGGATGCGAGGAAACGAATCGAATGTGAGAAGTGCTGGAATCCGCACAGTAGACTTGAAGACGGGTCATTTAAAATAAAATAAAAAAATAGTAGAATAATAATGAGTGTTTTTTTTATTTAAGGCAAGGTGATCCACCCGTCTCCTGAAAAAAAACACGACTAGTGGTCACGTTGCTATTCTTTAGAGTTCATGTGGTTTTAACTATGCAACACTTTACAACAACAGCTCCTATTATTTCTGACTTCAACCTTCATCCACATTGTTCGAGAGCAACCATGTTTGTCGTATCACTTGTAATAAACAACAACTATTGAATAGTTCTTCTATTCTATTTCTATTTCTTCTATTTCTGACAGATGAACTATGGACTGTGTTAAAACATATGGTATAAACATACAGGACCAGCATTCTACAGCGCTAAGCTGCATATTCCAGATACGCTTTTCTGCTTGAAGCCACGGCCAACGAATACGAGAACACTCGCAAACCATGTGATACGATGAAAGTTGGTGAGTGCAAAATCATTAGAGTTGAAGTACATGACTAGTATTGACTATTCCTAAGGTGGTTTTAATGTAGGCAACTTGGACATTGCCTTTCAAGATTCCAACGCATAGGTGATGGTGCCAATGATCTTGTTGATTCTGCAAAGCCTGATTCAAAACGTACTATGAAAGTCACGAGGCAGAGCACAAACCTTGGAAAGCTGACAATTCCAGAATTGAACTTCTAGGAAAACTGGAGGGGAAGGAGACTTTAAAGTGCAAATGGGATTTTCCTTCATCAGTTTTTTTAGCGTAATTGAAAAAGACCATTGCATTCTTTTTTAAACTGAGGTACGAAAAAAAGAGATATTAGATCCATCCATATTCACAGTTTTCCTTGAAAATTAAACTGAAAGTCTTTGGTAAATATTTAGGCGCGAACCTTAACAGCATTGGCTATGGAGTAGCGACTCCGTTCGGTTCGGATTGGAAGGACCACATAAACCTAGCAATTCTTGCGCTTCAAGAGCGAGGCGAATTGAAAAAACTCGAAAATAAATGGTGGTACGATAGAGGACAGTGCGACCAGGGAATCACAGTGGTGGGTTTGAACGTTGAGCAATTTTTGGAGCAATATCTACAGAACGACTAGTAAGCTTATTTTCGTAGTTATTCGGCGCTCACAGACTGAACAGTCAGTCTCAGGCATCCAATTTAGGAATGATACTTTTAGATGGTACCAAATAACAGCACGCAACAACAAACAAATATTCATCACTGATTTGGCATCGACTTCATTATTATTGGACGATAAATGATAGATAAATGTAGCTCAATGGCAGATAGAAAATTAGCTGGGAGAAACGCAGAGCAAGGGCCTCCGTAACGCAGTGTGTACGCGAGCCTCCGGAAAGGGAAATCGCGGTTCGATCTGGCCCGGAGTCCAAGTTTTGCGAATATCTCAGCATCGTTGTGGTCGATTTCGCATAATATCCTGCCCTGACGATTGTGGCAGGCAGTAAATAAAAAAGTAAATATTGAAGGATGGCTCGTCAGCTTCTCTCAACTTATCGAAGGTGGCCGGCATCTTTTATATTCTGATGGGTGGTATGATAGCATCGATGATAGCCGCACTTGGCGAGTTCCTCTACCGATCCAGAATCGAAGCCAGAAAGGCTAATCCGAACTCACTCGTCGGAAACTTCGCGGTTAGTGGAAACATCCCATTGATATCTTGCTCAGTCTATGTATCCTTTCTGACAACTCACAACACTGAAAAAGAAATAGTCCATGTCACTAGAATTTATACAAATGCTCAACAATGCTTTCAGAAAAGCCTTAAGTCGGCACTGTCCTCCCAGTTGCAATTATCGATTAAAGGAGGCGCATTTGCTGAACCAGGTACACAGTCGTATGAAGCTCTCAAACGACAGCAGGTCAGTGCGCCATAGCGTCTATTTACCCCTAAGCCAAAAGTATCATGGAGAAGCTTGGGACTAGATAAGTTTCACTGAATCCATCTGATTAACTGAAAGTCTCTATTTTAATTTCCTAAATTAAAGCAGCTTTGTTAATGATTCGTTTTAAGGTCCTCTTTTATTTCAGACGGCATCCTTTCTTCCTGCATCGAATAATGAGGAGAAGAACGAGAACGTCGATGTGACGAATAGGAGCAGTGGGCTAACCAGCACGGCGTACAATACAGCCGTCTAGATAGTCAGTGTCATCGAGTGTAGGAAGAAAAATCACCAACCGATCTTCGTTGTCGTTTGGGGTTACGACTTGCTTCCTCCGGTGCATAATCGCAACTGTGAACTACAACGCACTTGTCTCCACACCACATATAGCACTAGACGACTATAAGTGCATTATCTCTGTCATACTGTTTCCTCGTTGTCAAATCTACGCTTCACATTCCAATGAACGTTGGAACAGCATGAATGTTGAATCAAGTACCATGTTTATCTATACCTTAAACAATATGAATGGTTAAACTGCAGTAGTAAACACCGTAGAGCTAAACATTGTCATGTTAAGTGCAAGCAATTAGCGCCGTCAAGTTCTCCTTTTAGTACATAGCATCGCCTTTCTTACATGAGACTACATGCATTTTTGCAATATTAACACACCTAGGGAAGCATATAGCAGAGCGGTAAGAGGGTCGTGCAATACGCTGGGATTGTTCTCCGCGCCCCAGGCCCACCAAGTCCTCTATCCCTCCGGGGTCGGCAAATTGATACCAGACTTGTCTGTGAGGACAGCAGCACTGGCTCGATACATCGGTAGGCCACCGCGAGTAAAGGTCAGATATGCCTTCAATTACCTCCAACGATGCTTAGTGAAGCCAGATCCCTCAGGGATTGATCAACGCCGACAGCTTTATCCTGAATCCTTTAGCACAGTTTATATTTTAAATAACGTGAAGTCCACAAACTAGAGGACGTATCTTTTGACGAAGAAAAATGACATTTGTAGTGGCTATAATGTTCATTTGCGTTCTTCCATACTATCGAACATATTCTCCATTGCTATAGAGACAACAAAACCATAGTTTAAAGCAAAACACAGGTGTTTGTAAACGTTGGTTCCACATTTACACTCAAGACTGCACACCCTGTATTAAAATTACAACGGGTAGAGTAATCGTAGTAATGCTGCTCAGTACGCCCAAAGCCCCCAGGTTCGACAGGGTCGCGACCCACCAAGTCTCTCAATCCACCGGTGTCGAAGCATTGGTACCACACTTGTCTGGAATGAGATCGCTCCCTACCATCCACAATAGGTGGCTAGTCTCTGTGATGAAGATATGGGAACGCTCTAGCACGGCTATCCCAGGGTTACAGAGGGAAGCTGATTTGACCAACATTCAAAGATGTTCACAGGAAAGAACAAAATCCCTAAACCACGCAAAATCCGGAAACCTCCTTGGATGGTGAATTAAAGGAAAAAATGACATCTGGTGTAAGGCCTTGTAGAGAAAAACATAAAACCAGGAGAACGAGCGAACGAAATGCAGTGACTTAGACAGATCTCTTCCCAGATATCATCCGATTTTCAGTTGAAGTACTATTTCTGTTGGAAGTCCTTAAACTCAAAATCATTTAGTGGATCTGTAGTATTGTGACAATGAATATTAATGGTTTACTCCCAATGAAAACGACAACACACGAATTTGGATGATAAATAAAGAACAATACGCACGTAAAACATTTCCCTTCTAACCCCTACCTCAGCAGACAGGTGAAATACTCAAACAAAAAACGTATCTGCTCGAATCAAATAACGCTTAACAATGATGCTTAAAACGAATTACACTAAAAGGATGTATCCCATTGCTCTCTAAAGTTTATACCTCGTAAAAACATCACAGATATTCCGATCACTAGTAGACAAAGTTTCTAATCAAAAACTTCACCAAAAATTTGCATGACGAGATGAGATCAGATATAGGAAGTCAAAGACTTACGATGACTCTACGACAATTCTGAGATTCATTCCACCAACTCGTACCTAAGAACATTTATTTTTGTAATAAACGTAAACAAATCACGATATCTTATAATAGTACTCGAGAAGCTTCCATGATACAAAAATCGTGCACCACTTCAAGTTGCAAGCCGAAAATCGTTACATTTCACCCACTTCAACAAAGTGGTACCCAGATAACCTTGAGCATCGTTTCAGCTACTATATGTGTCACAACTATGTATTTTTCAAACAAATCATTATTTAATGTTAACTTTTATCTACTGCCTATTACAATTTTTCACGGCAGGGTATTGTGCGAAATACAACCACAACGAAGCTGAGATATTTGCAAAACTCCGGCCCGCACGTGTCTGCGGTGGAGAACAAAAGCACTAGCTATTACTGGGCTAACGCGGTCACCACCACACCATGCGCGTCCTTCGTTTCGCCTTCCTCTCAGCTAGTTTTCTACCTACCAGTACCATCAGCTAATTGATTTGGTGAGTTCAAATCTCGTTAATGGGTGATTACTGATGATGCTGATCGATAAAAAACTAGCTAAGAGAGAGAGGCAAAGCGAAGAACCCGTATGGTGTAGTGGTAAGCACGTTGGGCCCCAGTAATGGTAACGGCGCGTTCGTTTCCCACCGCGGACACCTGCGGCCTGGAGTTTTGCAAACATCTCAAATTCCTATGTATTTTTTATGCGTTGCATTAAGCCTAGTTTGGAATTGCACAGTTGTGCGTCGTAACAATAAGCTTCGTAAAGTCTCTGGTGCTATTGCTAACAGTTTTCTTAATGAACTAAAGAAAGAAAGGGGAACGGAAAACGTATAGATAAAATACCTCAAATGTTTCGTAAATCAGTGGACACACCTCAACGGTAAAGCCGTTACCGTAGTGTGGCAGAAACTCCCAAATCATGCACTGACCGCGCATTCCAATAGGAACTTTGATCAGATTTCGGTCAATCATGATGGAATGAGGAAAGGAGACGGAAATCTGAAGTGTGGAAAATCAAAAATCACATTCTGAGCAAATTATCAAATCATTATCAAATTATTATAGAGGGAAAGGTAGATTCACCATCCATTATGCCAGCAACATAATATGAACCTAATTAGTCAAGAAAACTGACAAATTCTAAACAGGAAAACAATCAACATTCGCTCTAGGAGACGAGGTAACACAAACAATGTGATAACAGCATGGTAGGTATAATACGATGCCTTCCTCCGATGGACTATACATATATTAAAAAGACCAAGGATAAAAATGCCGGCGTTGATTAATCCCTGAGGGATACGCCATGCATTCGACTTCATTAGGCATCGTTGGCGGTAATTGAATGCATATCTGGTCTTTACAATAACTCACGTTGGCCTACCAATGTATCGAGCCAGTGCTACCGCCCTCTCAGACAGGTCTGGTAGCAGTCTGCCGATTCCGGAAAGATGGAAAGCTTGATGGGCCTGGGACGCGGGGATCGATCTTGTGTGCACTGTAGGGGGTGTCCGACTAGTGCGTTACACGCACATATGCATATATTACACCTATAAATATTACGAATTACAGTAGTTCAGCCTACTCACTTCCCACTGCGGCTCATGCATTTCGGCAGTCAATTCATCCATCACATCGCAACACCGTTTGTAGAAAGCCTGGATGACGGATTTCAGTCATTTTAAGTTCTAAAGTTATAGAGACTGCTTCAGATGCGAACCAGATACTCGTGTGACAAAATAGGAAGTAGTCATTATGAAGTACCTGTGCTGCATGACTTATGCCGTGGTGAGTGATCGCACAGACAGGAAGGCGGACTGCTCGACGAACAGCTTGATCTGATACAACGAGACGTACCAGCGCAGAATCATCAAACGTACGATGGATCTGAAAGAAACGAGCAACTGCTACTGCAGAAATCTAGGCAATAGTGTTGGCAACCTGCAATTGTTCACACTTCCTAATTTACTGTGCAACGGGACGCAGGTGGCGCAGTGGCCGAAGGCGCCCTGCAATGCATGTGGGATCGATGTAGGCGCCTCAGGCCCATCAAACCCTCCATCTATCCGGGGTCGGCAAATCGGTACCAGACTTGTCTGGGAGGATAGCAGGACTGGCTCGGTAAATCCGCATAGGCCAATGTGAGTCATTCTAAAGGCCAGATATTCATTCAATCACCTTCAGCTATGCTTAATGAAGTCTAATGCGTGACTCATCCCTCAGAGAATGATCAACACCGATAGCTTTATCCTTTTTTATTATACAACAGATAAATTAGATGAAGGAGAGTCATATATAAGTCATACCAAAGTGACACTTGGCGTTATGGTCACATTTTTTGCTGGACAAGACAGTAGAAGTTCAGGCACAATTGCATCAGATGCTTCGCTTGTAGAGTGATTGCAGAAAACTAGTTTGTTTGATGGGCAGGCCTAAGAATAAAAGAGAATTCAAACATCACCTTTCACAACCGTGGTAACTACTCCTAAAGCTCAGAGGGAAGGAGAAGAAAACTTACGTATTCAGCTTTACGAAAGACAATCCTAATACGATTAAAAGCAGCAGTCAACATATCAGACAACTTTCTTAGACAGAACTAAGAGAAGTTACTTACTTTGCGAACCAGTTTGCTAAGCGTCTCAGCTGTGACAGCACCGACATGATCAATAATCACATCGCTAACGGTCCTGAACGACGCGTCCAGAATATTCGAAGCCAGCACCTCATCCAGGGAAACACCGCAAAGCTTGAGTGAATGACATACACAGACGTGCCTATAAAATCACTTTCTGGGAAGCGGGTAACGAAGTCCATGATTATCCGACAATCTCAACATTCATCTAAGATACTAAGTTATTTATTAGATTGACAAGCCTCATTATGTTTGTGACCCGAGTAGCTGGGACCAATATATCCAGGTGTTTTAGAGGACGACTTAGCATCAGCAGGAAGCCCGGATATGCAACTGGAGCCGGAACAGCTGAACAAATAAGTTCCCACATACAACGAAAGCAAATTGCTAGACTATAAGTGAGAACGGTGGCAGACCTGCATCTATATCCTTGCGTTGATCAGAGCTACCGCGCCTGATTTCGACACCTCCCACCAAATTCCGACGAGGCAAGGTATGTGCGCCTTTCTCGATAAGACAGTAGAATCGGTAGTTCAGCTGCAAAACAAGATAGCCTACGAAGATGAAGGATTAGACCAGGAGAATGTATATGGAAGACTTCAATAGTTCTTGAAAACATCCCAAGAGAAGCATTCAACTTACGACACGCGTATTCATCTTTGAAGTGAAGTCACAGTAAGTGAGGATTTTCAACAAAATCTCGTTTGGCAAATCCTCGAGTCTGAAATGTCCGACTTGTCTTAGTGCCGAAAATGCATTAAAGTTTGCCTCAGCGAACAACACTATTTTAAATTCTCTTTGTTAGAGCGCTTACTAGCTTAACATTCTACAAATCATAGCTTAGAACTACTCAAAAAGCTCTACAAAAGGTCAGCAGCAAATTTTAGTAGCGCCTTCATAACTATTTCAACACAAAGAATTGATAAAATTCAAAAAAGAAGCTGGTCCCAGTTCATAGGTTATCACTGAGAACTCAGTTACGCTTGCATAATGTCTCTACCTTCCTTTATCATTGATTACAATCACTACGCTTTTGTGTGGGACAAAAAACATCTGGAACCATCGCAATTGCTAGCCAATTTAAATATGAGAAGTGGAATCCTTTTTCTACAACCAAAATGGTCTGAGATAATCGTAGAACTTGGATCCCGGGCCAGATTGAACCACGATTACCCTTTCCGGGGACTCGCGCATTACACGCTGCACCACAGAGGCCCTTGTTCTGCGTTTCTCTCGGCTAGTTTCTACCCTACGCTGCCATCAGCAATCACGCGTCAGCGGGATTGATCTGGGCTATTATAGTAGGCAGCAAATAAAAGGTTAACACTGTGATTTCCTCTTCCTACAATTCGCATATCAATGGTAGAATCTTCAGCTAATAAACACGCTGACAGGAACACTTTAAGATAACAAAGGACGTACCGTTTGCAAATTGTAGACGTATGGGACCTTGTGTTCGGGTAGCAGAACACAACTGCGGCTAGAAATCTCGACACTGCCTCGATCACCTGCATGAATAAGGTACAACTTAACGCACCAAGAATTATCACGTACGGAAGCAAGAATGTTGTGGTGCAGGCACCTTTTTCGATAGTTTCGTAGCCAGTGTGGATGCTTCCTTAGGTGGGAATGGTGTGTTACAAGCTCTCCGTTTCATCTGAAATTGCATCAGAATCCTGTAAGAATATCTTTTTGAGCCGAAGAAAAACGATATGGATCGACAAATACTTTTTAATGACGTCGTTTTAGGTTTATAATCTCAACAAATTATTGAAACGGGAAAGTTCTCAGCAATCTGAGACAGTACTGAACTTTCTGAAGAAACATGGCACCATGAAAACACTCTTCCTATTTTAGGACTTTGACAACACAGATCGCTCATACAAAAACAATCACCATAACTGTTAAGTGGGCGTTCTGCTCTACATCGGAATCATAAACTCGGTTATAGGTCCATGCTTTCATTGAGAAGCTAACACGAGGTTGATAAGGAACGTTATTTGGCCGAGGTTTCGTCGCGCTCTCCTTCCTCGGAGCCAGATTGATCCGAGTCGATTGTCCATTTAGAGATGTGAAGTGAGTTCTACGACAGAAAGATGATTATAAAGAATTGGAGACACTCCATCAACGTACGTATTGGAAAGTAATACATGATAAGAACGGAATTCGACCGATGTCCATCGATGGGAACGACATCGATATTGACGGGATCAAAGACGTTGTAAAGGCTTAAGTAGAACTGGAGCCGGGGAACTTGTTGAGCAGGCAGCATCCTTGAAGAAGACAATGGTGAATTCGGCCTATTCCATCAGAGTTTCCTTGTTTGCCTGACTTTTTACCTGTTTACCTAAATTTATTTGAGTAATGATGAGTGAGATCATTCTCAACTTTTGGAAAAAGGATTTCAGATCACATACTGAGATTTCCATCACGACTACAACGTTCACCTGAAGAGAACAATACGTGAAATAGAGGAATCTCGGAAAGGACCAAAACCACTCCGCTATCGTCAACCAACCGGCTCTTCCATTCAGGCTTTATAGGAAGAAATTCAGTCGAGCAGAGAGTGGTTGCGAATATATCACGAAATTCTCCAACGCTAAAACATCCACAGGCTGGTTATCCTTCTTCGAACAACACCGCGGTTGAGATGCAAACTGGAGCCCTCCGACTCTACTGCTTTCTTCTCCTCATGGCATTCCATCCTGTTCTCTGCATAGAGGCTTCCATAAATTCCTTCCGACATTGATCTACAACGTTCGCATATTCCAGTCACGTCGAATCGTCCTTGTATGATGATCATGCAATTACAGCCCATTCAACTATTCAGAAATGGGTTTGTCTATTGAAGGAAGTGCTGTGTATGCGCTAGAAATACTCTAGTGATTCAGTAGCGGAACTATTAGGTAGCGATCTGTTTTCGTCACCTATCGAGTGTCCTAAAATGCTTAAGTTCTACTCTTAGGAGGTCGTGGTACAAATGAAACCTGTGAAGTAAATGAAGATGCTTATTTGCTCTTCGCTGGAGTAAGTGGTTGTTGTCCGGGACGCAGATACGAGGTTCCGAAAAAGAATGCTGAAGAACGAAGATTTGAACGAGATACGATACGATATGATACAATTATAGGCTGGGAACTACTTGCAGTTGCTTGCCATATGTCTTTATATGTTCTTTGTCTACACAGCTTCTACCTCATAACTGGGTAGTGTAGCCTTTACCTTACCAATAAACTAGTAAAATAATACCAACGTGGCTAAAATAATGAAGGATAGAAGAAATATAAAGCTCTTGGAGTTGATTGATCTCTAAGGAATGCATTCGACTTCACTAAGCATCTTTAGAGATAACTGAATAGTTGGTCCATATAATGACTCACGGCGACCTACCGATATACCGAGCCAGTGATGCTATCCTCCGAAACAACATTGGTACCAATTTCCCAGCCCCGGAGGGATAGAGGGCTTGGTGAACCTTGAGCACGGGATGGAGCCTGAGTGCATTGCAGTGAACGTCTAGCCACTGTGTTACAGGCTCCCCTACGTGGCTAAATTAATGACAGCGATATGATGAATGGTTTGGTAGACTCTGCTATATTTTTTTATGATTGTTTTACATGGCATGTCATCACAGCTGCTGTAGATATCCCAGAACTTCTCGCATTCCTTTTGTTTTTCTTCCATTCATAGTCCAAAAAGGTCTTCGGCCATCTCACGTGTTGCTTCTGGTGCTTCTTGAGGATTTCGTCTTCTTTATGAATGGCTTAAAATACTAGTTGAGTCGGTTCTCCTTGCAATCGTGAAGCCATTGCAGTAGCCGAGATGAGGTCCCACATGGGTTGGAGAAGAGTATTGAGGAGGAGGTCGAACCAACACCTTGCTTTCTAATGGAATACGTCACTAGCCACTGTGCTACCCTCCTTGCCCTCGTTCTACTATAAAAATTCAAAAAGTAAGGCTTAAGCGAATAGGAAAACCGTGCAGCATTTCCATGACATGGTATCATTTGAAGTGATAGAGTCAAGCTAGGAAAAGTATGAGTTAGTGCTCGAGAAGAGGTGCAGAAATTTTTATCAGTCAGTGCATTCTGACAAATGTTCGTTTATTTCGCAAAAATGCATCGAACAAATCCGAGATAGTTTTTGCAAAAAGCTGGTTCAGTTTTTGCTAAAGGAGAGGCCATGAAATGCATCCACAGAGAAAAAGTACATAACAGCTTCGTTTATACAACAAGGCCGTTAGATAAAAATGGGGCTACTTCTAGGAACGAAGTACATTCTCGGTAGTTCGTTACTATAGTAGTGTAAGCGCAGAGTTGGAAAGTTATTAAGCATATTGGAACCTTGTAGAGAATATTCTACATGGTGTGGCTTCATTGATGACACCATTTCAGTCATCAGTACACAAGTATTAGCATGATATGAAACGATAGAGAAGAAAATGACCGTTGTGGCACTGTGTTAAGGAATCACACCAAGGCCAGACACGCGTAAACGACATTGGAAAGTAAATTGCTGAAAAATTCACTCAAGCAAGGAACAAAGGTCCTAGAACGATGGCTTGATGCGCCAACGTTTAATGAATTTACTACTAGTGAAAATAAAGTTTGTGATGGGCTTCAATGGGTTCTGAGATCCTCAGCGAACTGATGCTGTGGATTCGCTACAAAGCTGTATCGCAACAAGTCGGTGTGCTATAATACCAAGCTAGGTCAAGGTATGTAGTTTGAGACCACAAAATCTGAGAAGATTTTCTTCCTAAGTATTACGTGTGGATTAACAGCCAACGAACGACAACCATTGGATGGTCTGCCCTCTGCTTGCGAGTTAAGTGAACATTAAGGTCTCTAACATTTGTTCTGAATGGAGGTGCTCCAGAAGTCACATCCTTCCTGATGAAGCTCGTCTGGTCGAAGTTTTGATGGCTAGAATTAGACCCTTTTTCTCTCCAGTTCATAAACTAAACAATGCTGCTTGTTTTACTGCTAGTTTCGTTCAACAGTTACCATCGTCTACGCCGATAGTCTCTTTGATGCAGACCACTAAGAGCGCACGTGTAGAGCACTGATTGGAGGGGTGCTGCAATGCACTTTGGTTCGTCATGGCGTTCCGAGCAAATTAAGCTCCTCATCCATCAGGTCAAACTGCTACCAGATTTGCACGGGAGTGTAACGGCACTTACTCGACATTTCGGTAGGCATTACAAGTCATTGTATAGGCCAGATATGCCTTCAACCACTAATCCAGTGGCTGCGTAGGACATCACTCAGGGATTGATCACTACGAGACGGTTTTTTCTACACATTAAAGAAAAAGACAAAGGCGTTATACTTATAAAGAGCAGTGTTCGATTTATGTCATGCTGGTTTGGAAAGACGATTTCCACTTTTCGTAATCATTTGACATAAATTTCAAAGTCATGTTGGCTTGAAGTGACACATCGGTCTCGAGACTTGCTCAGCAAGAAGCAGGATTCTTTGCCATAACAGGAAGCACTGCTGTTTTGGAAGAAAATAACTCCCAAGACAGTAGACTTCTTGATTTGATAAGTCGGTGACAGCTACGGTAAGGACTTGAGAAGGCTCTGGCATGGATGACCTCAACAGAGAAGGAGTTAAATATTTCCATCAGGCATCTGACCTAAAAGGAAACTAATGCTGAGAATGTTAGACTCTACAGCCTTCTTAGTAATGTTTCGGTTGTGAATTTATTGTCTAAAAACAATAAATAGATGATTACACATGTTAACAATCTGAGTACGACCTAACAAAGGTATCCCCGGGCTTCTGAAAAAATAGAAATGGACCAGCTATCACCAAACTCTCTTCAGTTACGCTTCACACCAGTGCAGCCGTCTACGCTCTTGAGCAATGAGAAAGCCGGTGAGGCGTGAGTGTACTTCAGGTTCTATGCCTCAAAACTAAACCATCCCACTAAATCACAACACTAAACCGTCTGCTTTTATAAGATTCTTCGCAACAATATGCATTTCATGGAAGATAAAGCATCTGACACAAATTCTGGTCAATTTTTCCCTTAAGTAGGAATGACATTTAATCCGAACTTATCGTTTTACTTCAAGAACATCTAAGGAAGTGCTGCAGTCAAGGTGACACGGCGAGTTTTTGAACAAATATAACAAAGTTGTGGTCCTTCGCAAACCCGTTCAGAGAAAAGTCGATTTAAGAATTCGAGCAGGAATCCCCTAAAGCTTTTATTGAGCTAAAGCTTCTACAAAATGCTACATTTGCATCGAAGTCAGTAACTCACCTATCAATTCGTACGTGTACCGACCACTTGTGCTGGAACGTTCGCAACAGGAGCTAAAGCGTGGAATTTAGAAAACAAAGGCAGCTAATTTTATCCGCTTCGATTTTTCCTTTTATAAGTGCACGACAACTAATATAAGCAATATGCGAAGCTATAAGGCCATGATAAGCAAACAGTAGTGCTGGAAGAAGTCGGCAGTAACGGTTACAATAGCATAACAGACTCTGTAATCCACCGTCTAGATACCTTCGGGGTGAAAAAGTATTTTGTGGGATCTGTGTAGGATAGATGTTAATTAAAAACGCGCTCCCAAGGCTCACAACTGTGTTTTGGTGGGATTAAATACTCGAATTAGTTCACTTGTTCCATCTCGTCGGATGTTCTGATCATTCTTCCGCTTTCACGAACGTTTGCATGAGAGGCTCTTAATCGAATCTCTTACATTCTCCTCGCAGAGTTCTGAAGCCTGAAAGGTGGGCACATTCCTCCTTCTCTTCATGAAAACGAATGAAATGCACCAAATTGAGGGAGGAATGTGGCAGTAGCCTTATGTTAGCTGGTATGGTAATTTGTGTCGACTTTTTCTCTCCAAACATTCATCCTTTGCGATCACTCCGAGGGCAGGTTCAGCCCCATTACGTGCATTTGGTAACTCGTACGCGTTTTAATCAAGCTATTGAAATAAGGGTGTTGAAGAAAATTAGAGTCTTTAGTAGTAATTGAAAGTTGAACAGGAATAGCGGAAGAACAGTATCAAGTTGAAGATTATAAGAAAAAAAACCAAAGAGGGACACTAAACGTTTTTTTCACGTAAATATATATATATATATGCACGCACACACACACAAATACGTATATACATACATACATGTATACGCACAAACAAACATACATACATACATACATACATACACACATACATACACATACACGCATACATATACACATACACTTACACGTACACATGCACAAACACATACACATATGTACATATAACATACACGTACACATACACACATACACCTACACATACACACACATACACGCATAGACATAGACATAGACATACACATACACATGAACATACACGTACACATACACACACACATACACATATATACAGACACACACACGAGTCATTTATTATCCGCTTGCAAGCAGGTGCTTGCAGGCATGCAGGCAAGTCAAATGGAGTAAATCATAACGGAATTTATTAGCATTATGTCTATCGTTCAATCGAATTTCACGTTATAAATCCTACTTTATTACAGTATTCGCTTCCTAACACGGCCAGAAGAATGAAAATTTTTATGAGGACTTGCTTCAGGTAGAGAGGCTTGTTGCTTTTACGACTATTAAAAGAGGGAGGTCTGAGAGACAAATAAAAGGTTTTAAAGAGCCATGTTTTTTGGAACTATGCAATAAACTCGTCGTAGGCATGGTTTTCCGAGTCTAAGTGCTTTTGACGACGGGCAAATACCCGTGCAGCATCTCGACCAATTCGCTCAGGAGATTCTAGCAACTGGTGAGCGTTTTGTAGATTGAGCGTATTTCTGACTTTCCTCGTCTCGGAATTTCTCATCTATTTGTTTCAACAGACCTTAAGTGAATCAAAAATTAATAAAGTATTTTATACATTGCTCCTGCTCTACGTTCTCGTTCCTTGGAAGAATCTCCTTTAAATTTCCTCGCATAACGGATACTTTCTTAAAGGCCAGACATCACTTACTATGCGGATTTCAGCACTTCTTTCATTCGACTCGCTTTTTGATATCCACCATGCACGAAGGTGTTTGAATTGCGGGTCCGACTGCTGCTTGAGGATTTTTGCTCTATGAATGACGTTGAGTGCTAAATACTAGAGTACTTTTCTCTCTTGAATCCTAGGATAGCCGTGGTAGGAGAGATGCGCCCAGGTCTTCAACAAAGATATCAGCCAGCTTTTGTGGAACGGAGGAAGCTCTTTCTAGACGATTACAGTGCCAATGTTGACACATCATAATTTTTACCACCAAGTGATCCAAAAGGAGCTTTTTCAGGTTCTACAACTTTCAAGGGGCTTCACTGCAATTTTTAGCCTGTTCTTATTAATGGAAATCGTTCCCGAGCTTGTGTTCCACTATCTTCTATTCTCCTTACATCACATTTATCCCCGCATTATCCATGAGACAAAATAGGAATAGTACGGTTTTTTGAATCGCCTTTTAACACAGTTTATCTGCTCCCGTGGTTTCTGCGGTAGTTCACAGCCATCAGACATTCATTTTGTAGGGTCAGGAAAAAATGCTAATGGCTACGCATATCAAGGCACTACGCTGGGACGCGATGCAATTTCATTAGCCTTTCATTTTATAGCTACTTTATGAAATTAATATCTGCTTTGCGTCAAACGTGCCATCGATCCATACCGTCCGCCGTGGAACCCAATTCGTCATGTTTCGTCTTCAGTGAGGGACACAGCATTCAGAAGCAGTACAATACAATCAATGTGCACGAAAGTTTAGTTCCTCTTAGCCACAAAAATTGTAATTACGATCAAATGGACTTTCACTTATATTTACGCATGGAATCATACCATGAAGGATAAAAAAGATGTGGCGTTCGGTAGAGCAATCTCTGGTGAGTGCCACATGCATTCGGCTCCATTCGTGACGTCATAGAGACGCTTGGATGCCTATATGGCCCATACAATGACTTGCGGTGGGCCTACCGATGTAGCAGTGTTTTGTCTTTCCAAAAAAATTTAGCGCCAACTTGTCGAACCGAAGGATTGAAGTTCTCGGTTTGTTATTATGGCCTCGGGATCAAATCCACGACCACGTATCTATTGCGCAATGCACCTTTAACTTCTGAGCCAAATGCGAGAACGACTCGCGTGTAAAAACATGCGATCGTCACAATCTTCATGGAAGAGGCACTCGACACTTCGGTCAATTGCATATTCATTTCGCATTAGGCCAGATATCCCAGCTTAGTTGGGTGTTCGGTGTTAATGTCATTTACGATTCTTGCAGATGGTCGGTATTTACAGTACTCGAGTAATGCGAAGCCAAAATTTATTAAAGAACCGTTTGTATCTATCTCTTATTCTAATTTGGAGAATTTCGAATTAAATCCACTTAGGAGTCAACTTAACATATAGGAAAAAGGTCAAGGCAACTTTAGACACATAACTATGGGTCTCTGTAAGTTTAAAACATTATTACCCTACTTGTTCTAAAAGAGGTTTTACTGAAAATAATGTCATAGCAGATGCTGCAGTGACTGGTAGTGAGATCGTTCTTTCATGAGCAGTGTCCAGTAACCTGAATTATTGCTATCGCAGCAACCAACTCTTGCCAAGGAAGGAGTCGTGGGAAGCCAATCAAGTGAAAACGAAAGATCATGCTTACATTCTTCGAAACACCCGCATACTTAACATAGTTTAAGCCGGATGAGGAACAGAGACAGTTGAGCATTATCGATCGACATCCTTTCGCTGAGATCTATGAACAGGTATTCGCTCTTCATCTCAGCATATCCGAAATCAACTCTAATGGTCTCAGCCCTCTGACTGGTGAGAGGAAATATTGTTGCTTCCATAGTTCAATCCCTTGCGACAGCGTGCTTAGTAACACGGTTCAACAGCTTCTAGTGCAGCACATACGCATCGATTCATCGTTTTTATGGAGCTGAAACATTGTGAGCATAGCAGTTTATCCACCGTACTTCAAGTCCCTCGTTTTCCATTCATACGTTCAACATAACGGATGTGGTGTTGGAATACACACCACTCGCTCGGCAAAATGAATAAAACAAATGTTGATTACAAAAAGTGCAATCGATGGGAGGTGTGACAAGTCGCTCACGTTTTCCTTCGAACAATTCGCATTTGCCACTTCCACTGCATGTATGGCAAACGAAGTGGAGGTTAGAAGAAATGTACGCCTTCAAATTTGTCCTCAAATTCAGCAGATTTGGTCGAACTTAGATGTTGTGGTGTGAATATTCTATTTAGTAATTCTGCCTCGAATCCATTGCCGATGAAAGGAGAAGTGAAAAAAGAGAGGAGAAGAAGAGGAGGAATGAAGATGAAATCAGAAGTCCTGAACGTAAATTTGACACGATAATATACCTGGGGCGAGGTTTCGAGTTCTACTCACATCTCAGCATATCATGGTTTTCTCTGTTAACGACTCATTGGTTATTGTGATGCCCTTGAACCCACAGGTTTACCGGTTGAATTGGTTTTTTTTGTTTTTTTCGCTCGTAAAATGTTTAGAAAGACAAGTTGATAATCTTATTCGGTAACAATTTGTTAACTTCTTGGGTGAACGACGATGAAGTACTGGTAGGCTATTCACATCCGTTAACGTTTTCGCTCTGCTGGTGTAAAACTGGTATCTTAAAGGATAAAGCTCTTGGCGTTGATCAATCCTTGAGAGATGTGCCATGCATTAGACTTCATTAAGCATCGTTTGGAGGTAATTGAATGCATATCTGGCCTTTACAATGACTCGCGGTGGCCTACCGATGCATCGAGCCAGTGCTGCTACCCTCTCTGACAAGGCTGGTACCAATTTGCCGACCTCAGAGGGATGGAAGGCTTGGTGAGCCACGGGTGTGAGGATCGATCCCATGTGTGTGTTGCAGGGCGCCTTCGACCACGGCGCCACACAGTCCTTTACTGATATCGTAAGCTTCAATAAAGTGGAACCCAACGAGCAAAAATTCCATTCACCTTCGGCTTTCCGCCAGTGCTTGACAATTGAATACTTTTCCAAAATACACTCTTTAAACGAATATGTTCTTACGAAATGACGTCATTCGAGCAGGAAAAATAGACCATCTCTGTAGGACGTTCCCGTTTTCGTTCTTTTTCTATACGTTGTCTGTGCCATTAGGCAATCGGTACGTGCAAAGAATTTCATGAAACCCGAACAGACACCTCTAGTAACTTCCACGCACTTCGTGATTGCTTTCGGCTTTATCGTTCACAATAAATATTTATTATAACTGAATATTCTTACTCATAGTGCCTCCATTTTATCGATTTAACCAATTGTCTAAATCATAAGATTCTAGTGCATCCATTCTTTTTGTCTGCATTGCACCCTAAGTTCTAAATACTGAGTCTCATCAAGGGTCAATGAGGTAGTCTTTTCACAAGGATTTTGTACACAAATTACTTGATACTCGATACTTGAACGGCCCATCATCACTAGTTGTGCGGACCCCAGCATAATCATCATTTTTCGGAGATTTGCTGGTCAAACCATTGTGGTTCCCTGGAATTCCGAGGACAGCCTGGCCAAAGTCTGCCCCAGGTCGTCACCACCACGGAGTCGTCGCCCTTGTGGATCAGAGGGAGATTTACCACCATACCACTTTGATACCAAGACGGTGGTGGATCCTGGTATTGGTTTACTCTTAGCTAGGCTTCCTAATGGAAACGCCGGACTCCTTCTCAGTTTGGAAGGCCCTGCCGAGAGGACGAATCCTCCCGCTGTACAGCGCAGTCCTACGCTCAGGAACACCTTCCAGCCACGATGAGGCGGTAAACCGTTGGTAGAGTACAAACCCCCTTTCTTTTGCATAGCGCCAAAAATTAGAAACTAGACCAAAATTTTTTTTAGCCTTTGTTCGTATATTGCCTGGTTATTGACGATGGTTTTTCCCACAAGAAAATGGATGTTCCACGATAAATTCTCACGGATTTTGCGATTTCTATCATGGTTGCACCATCAGACAAGCCTTCGCATAACAAAACGAAGAGCAGTGGACAGAACCATCGAAGAGGAATGTGCAGTTGAAG
The DNA here is from genome assembly GCA_900624975.1 of Angiostrongylus costaricensis. NCBI lineage: Eukaryota > Metazoa > Nematoda > Chromadorea > Rhabditida > Metastrongylidae > Angiostrongylus > Angiostrongylus costaricensis. The sequence goes on along the minus strand of UYYA01000026.1, from coordinate 91,348 downwards.
GTGGACAAGCGTTGAAAAATGGCTTGTCGTCATAAGAATTATGATGGCAATGAGACAAGCTTTGTGGGCAGGCTTTCCTGTATTTCCTTTTATCTCCTATGCCACATGGGAGGTATTGCCCAACGCTTTGTAATTGTAAGAAAAATATCTCCACGTAGTTTTTTGAAATAACCTTCCAAACCTAGCTGTTTCGCGATAATCGAGGTAAAGTAGAATAAAGACGGCTCAACTCCTACAATCGTAGAACTGCATTTCTCAGAGAAGAGCTTCGATTAAGGCATAACTGCTATAGTACAAGTACAATGTAATTGAGTACACCTACATACGTAAATGATATTTTGCATAATATCCCATCATACCGAGCTTTTTGGGCTCTCGTTGAAGATCTACTATTAGTTTTAATATGGAAAATGAGATAATACTAGCAGCGAGAGCGTTCATATTATTTTGGTGTTGACTCAGCCGACGTCAAACGTTGATGAAAATTCGATTTGGCTCTTTCACGTCCTCAGACAGTTTTAAAGCTCCAGTGTCGCAGAACACTGCATCGCATCAGCAATAAACTTTTTTTCACTTCTCGTTTGATAACAGTAGGAAGTATTTGAAGTATCCAGGCAACTGGATTTCTGCTGAAGTACCTCTGATATTTTTGTTTGAGGATTAAACGCTCATGACGTATATGCGAGAGGCATTAATATACGAGCTATGACGCTTCAGTGCTTCTTACTAGGCGCTAATCTCATTGACTGCGTGACATGCTCTTCACTGTGAGGTAGATAACTTCGACTGCTTCGACTAGACGAGCGCCACTTTTGCCAGTCAGGTCGTCCTCCAGAAGGCTCAGCAGACTTCGAAGTCTTCAGAAATGTCATCTCTCATTGCTACAATACATATGGACGGCCATTAGCGCCCTTATATATGCGTATCTCAAAGGTGACTCATGTTCTCATCAATGTCGATTTATGAAATATCTGAAGATGACGATTCCGACTTTAAACGCCCAGAACATTGGTAGCTTCTTGCTTTACTCCTTCAATGCTAATCTATTGCAAGCACATTGCTTGCCCTCCAGCAATACGTTTTTCGAGGAGTTTGACTTCTGAATCTGTGGGCGGGATCGATTGTTGTGGAGTTGTTCGAGTTGTCACCTGCCCCACTAATCGTTCCAAATTGCTTTGCGCCAACAGCTCTTTAATCAAACGACATCCGGGGATTGCATTGCCTCCACCCCCCTTCATGTTGCCTACTCTCTAGTCAGAATCCACTGTCCTTGAATTCTTTATCAGTACTCATTTTACACTCGCCTCAAACTTTGTAATTGTTTCACTACCGTATCAAATCTTTTTGATGACGGAGCAAATCACCGATCGATAATCAGTTAGATGAATGAGACCTTTTTTCATTTTGCGAGAAAGCTATCAAATATGGCAAGCTAACAATTTTGCATGGTTTTTTCCACCAGCTAAAACTTGGCTGATTTCCGAAAGAGATGAAGATTTGGTGTTAGATGCAGTAAGGGCAACTCAGAAGGTAGTGTTACTTCGTTATTTTTTTAGTTCAGAAGTGCGCACGCTTCCCAACTGAAACAGTAAATGTTGAAAAAAACGAATATATGCCGCTGGAACTACTTAATTCATATCTTCTTCCTCATCCTATGGAAGAAGTTTTACAGGATGTTCTTCTAAACCCATGTTTGTTGATTTAACCATCCTTTCTTCACGTCCAAGCAAATTTTTTCGTAGGCATACCTTTGCACTACGGTAACTCAAAATATGCTGGACCCAGATTTCCATTACGAAAAAATTTTTGCCTCTAAGATCGTACTCTTTCAGAATAAAATGCTGACGATCACAACCATTTTTCCGGAGTTTGATTTTTTCGCCTACAAAATTCAAACTCCGTCGAAGTGTTGCTCCCATTATCTCTCCTGAGCGAAGCACTTCGTCAGCACGTCATCCCTAATCCTAATCCATAGTGGCGGTCACTTCTAGGTCTCATCCAGGTGTTATTTCCACGGCCATCACGGGGCTTCTACGAACTGACTGCCTACCGTGCCATCGATTTCCAGCCGACTGACATCGTCCGTCGGCGCTTCCTGAGTGCTGCTGCGTGCCCGCCCTCTGGATACGGTATCCTCTTCGGCGGCTTCCTTATATGCAAACAAAGCATCATTTTGTCATGTACTACGACGAGAAATCCGATCGCAATAAAAATTGCGCCATTTCCGCAAAGTACATTGGCTTCGGAGAGAATTCGAATCACATCGTTAATTCAAGGCGCCGTCAGAGACGTAACAAAACGTACACGGGTGGAAGCTTCGTCTAAGTTGATCAAGAGAACCTTAACCACTTTGACGATTTTCGAGAGAAGTCTTTCAAACAACATCAATCCAACCGTTAGCACCACATTTAACATGAGCACTACCCAACTTGCAACGTTGTCTGAAATATTTAGTGCTAAAGTGAGATAATTTGTCTCGGCTATGGTTCTCTTAATGCTGTGGTATTTAATGTTCAAGTTTCAACCGCGGTGAAAACGGTTACAAAGAAGCGAACAGGGGGTTTTCTGATAGACATCATTTCGTCGACCTTCACTGATAACCTTCACTGTAATCTACTCCACTTTAGAACTAAAGCGCTGAAAACACTCTACCAATCCGTCCGTTCAGACACAGATGATTTCGCTAGCGAATCGTTTACAGTTATCAGAAGCGTTGCTATATGCCGGGTTGCAAGTGGCCCTATCGCCTCGCCATATCTGTGGCGTACTCGAAGCGCCTCTGCAAAGGCGAGTCCTTTCCCTGCTGTCCTATTGTAGATGATCATCAAAATTTTTGCCAGTATCAACCTGTTTTTCTTGCTCCCTAGGTCTGCTCATGAAACCACGAGCAAATACACTTCCTCAGCTATGACTGGAGAGAAAGTACTTCCTCGATCGTTTATGATTGTGCAAATTTCCAATAGAAATGACACATTTTTCTCGCACTATGGATTCATTTTATTCCTTCTGCTTTTTTATGTCAGCAAGAAAATATTGTGGAAACTTCGACAGACTCCACTCCTAGTTTTGTATAAGAACAAATCCTTGCCAGTTTTTTCCGTTGGGCCAACGTCGAGTTCAGGTTGTTTTCTTTTCTGCCGGAGCGCTGTGGAGCAGTTCATCTCTTTAATCTCGCTGGTTTAAGAAGAGGATTTATAGCACGGTTCTTTATTCATTATATGCCATCCATAGTGTTCATGAATAATTTGTCCAGCTGTTTCGGATTCAAACGCTACAAAGAAGTGCGATATTCGAAGTTAATGGTTTGACCTGGTCAGAGTTTCCCGATCTGATCTCATCTAGCGTTTTTCAATTTATCTCTCTTAATCCAGTCTCTACCTTTTGTCTCAGCATGTTCGTTTCTTAGATCGGGATCGTTATCATCGTTGCAACCATTCGTACCGACTTCCTCGGTCATCTGGAGATTTGGCTGCACTGCAAGTGCTACACGTCTAGTCGAAAACAGCAGGAAGATCGGCCGTAAGAGTTGCTCGCACTTACGACCTAAGTGCCGTCTGTTCATAGGAAATCAGGCGTGCTTCGCTGTGGACGAGATTCCGCCTCATTCGAAAACTCGTGTCACAGTTGCTCCATTGCGTTCATTTCCTTATTGCAATCCTTTGATATGGATTCTACCCCTCATGAGAGATCCTTCCAAAACCGTCATTTAACCTTGGGTCGGACAAACAACCGACGTTAGATCTCACTCTTCAAGCAAACGACATAAAAAAATACGTATAAAAGCCGTATTTGTTCTTCGCGGTGGTAAAATGGAATGAAATGAATGAAGCTTGAACTTGTTATTTAAACCGATAGCACCAAATCCCTCTTTTCCATTTTTTCATTTCGTTTTATTTGACCCGTCTTCACGTCTACTGTGCGGATTCCAGCACTACTGACATTCAGTTCGTTTCCTCGCATCCATAGTCCGCGAAGATCTTCCAACTTTACGTGTGGCTTCGGTTGCTGCTTAAGGATTTCCATTTCGTCATGAATGTCGTAGAATGCTGCTCGAACAATTCTCCTTGGAGTCCTGAGATAGACGAGCTGGAGCGTTCCCAGTTGGATTGCAAAAATTGATTTTTTCCCAGACAAGTCCGGTACCAGTTTCTCGACTCCGGAGAGATGAGAGGCTTGGTTGACCCGGGGCGGAATCAATCTAGCACCACGGTCGTGATGAAGGGGATCACTACCACTATGCTATCCGCCCTCTAAATCTTTCTTTGCTCATATGGTCTTAATCTTCCCATTTAGTTCCAAAAAACTTTGTTGTAAAACCTTGAAAATGTGTCTTTTTCATTTAAAACCACCTTTTTCCGTTCAAATTTTGCTATTATTTGAACAAAAATAAAATCTATCCGAATGTATATGTGATATGAACAACACAAGCAATTCATCCAATCTATTGAGGTTGCTGTCATTCATAGTCTTTTATTCCAACGGTCCAGACAACTTCAATCTAGACCACTTTTTCTTCACGGTCCTCTTTTGCTTCGAGCTCATCGCCACATCTGCGGAACATTCAGCCTGGACACCTTTTCCTCGGTAATGTTCACCAGGTTGCTTTCTCAGCCTGACTACAGGTTGTCCCGTTTTGAAGATCAGAAATTCCTTTAAGACGGCTAACTGATTTGCATTTTGACTTGCCAAGTAAGACGTCAGCATGAATGTCCTTCTCACTGTGCTCTAAGTGACGGTCGAGCGTTAGGTTTACCATATGTGAGTCAAGCACGGGTGGTTACACTAAGAGATGATGGCGACGAAATATTTCTTCGAAGAAAAACCGCAGTGCTTGCACTGATATTAGTGCAGAACCACTGCCACCCATTACGAGTAAAGGTGTGTAAGACTCCCCATCACAAGTACTATCGATTTCATCCTCTAAGTTTAACGGGTGCACTCCATGATTAGGTCATGCTAGACGACGTGAGTCCTTGGTTTGACAGGAATTTTCCTACTCTCCTTGTAGTTGTCGTTGTCCGTGCTCCTCTCCATCCGTACCACAATCGGCGCCAAGGATTACGGTGATCAAATAGGTATATTGAACGTCGCTTTCGATTAAATGATCCGCATACCCAACAAAATTATCTTGCAGTAACCTTAAGAAGACCTATTTTCTCCTCTTGCAGTAGGTCAGGACGTGACTGCACATTGCGAGGTTGACTTTACTTACTTTGATACTTGGATGGCCTGTCCTCACTGGTTGTGCGTGCTCCAGCATAGTCTCCATTTTATTAGTTTTGCTGGCTTGGCCATTGTAGTTCCCTGTAGTCCCGAGGTCAGCTATGCCAAAGTCTGTCCCAGGTCGTCATCAGCACAAGCAGTTGCCGCCCTTGTGGATCAGAGAGAGATGTGCCAACATGCGACTAGTTTGCTACCAGGACGGTGGTGGAACCTGGTATTGGTCTACTTTTAGCTGGGCTTTCTGATGGAAACGCCGGACTCCTTCTCAGCTTGGGAGACCCTGCCAGGGAGATGAATCTCCTCTACGAGGTTAATCATTAAGAAGTATTCGACCTAAGCTGGGCGATAGCGCCTCATGCACCCTGCGGCCTCAAGAAATTTCTTTCAATCGCCAGATTTTTAGAATATATTCGCTTCAAATCAGAAGATTGAGAAGCACTCGATTACAGGCTTCGAACTGAAGCGCTCGTTTTTTATATCGGTGGGATCACTTTGGCATCAATGAACGAACGTTGTTGGAAGCGATGGAAAATATCCGTATTTTAATTTAATTTCGAATAATTAGCCGTTTTTTAAGGGTATAATATATTTTTGAAAGTTTAAGGTCAACTATTCCGATAAATGCCGATTGTATGACCTCTGGGCGCGAAAATTTTAAACCCTTCTTCGTTTTATTTGTGCTGAGTTCATCACAATAGCCTCCCGAGTGGTATTTCCTAATTTTGTTTTTTAGAGGACATGACGTACGGAAGAACTGAGTGTGACGAATCTTCTTTTAGATAAGCCAACACGAGGTTGATAAAATGGTTTATTCGGCTAACGTTTCGACGTCTTCATCTTCATCAGAGCCGGTGATACGAGTCGACGGTCCATAGTCTTTCTTACTTTCGTCGTAGTGTCTTCGTAATCGTCTCGAGTCGAATCTTCTTCGGTAATCTTGAGTGCGACGAAATGGCGAAGGAGACGATAGGTCCGCTTTTGTTTTTTCGATTAAAGGCTTCGCCATCTGTTAGACCTTTGTTCTATCCAATGATGGACTTAATGGCAGGAAGTGACGGCGTCCGCCGTTCCCGCTCGAGTCACACTCACCTGCCCGACACAAGCATCGGCGCCGTTTGCCGCCGCACAGAACAATCCCAGATCTCGGTTTGCTTCCGAAATATTGCAACTGGGACATGAAATATTCAAAACTGAGTTGAAACCTCTACGGGGCCAAAGTGCCAAAGTCCTACATCTGGAAATCCAGTTGTTTGAAAAAATAGCACATTGGTTTCGGCTTGAGCATCCTAGAATTTAAAAATAACTTCTTTTGAAAGATTTTATGAGCGCGTGATCATATTGCGTACCACTTAAAAGAGCAGATTTTTCACCATATGCTAATGTTCTTGTCTTTGCATTATTTTGCCAATTTATTCATTTCGCCGTAACAAGAAAAGAGTAGGCCAGTCCGGGAAAATTTTTACTTGACGTAAAACCTCAAAAACTCTCCGTTGCAAATGGACGAGGAACCATCACTGACCGTATGAGGCAGCGTTGCCTTTAGAGGTTTCGCCATGATGACGACAACTTTGAAGATGAGGAATCACGGCGAAACCCGGCTTCCTATCAACGATAGCCACCTGAGAATGTCGACGGAAGGACGTCTGCAGAGAAGGGACGCTTCGAGAACGTGATAAAAGAAGTAGGTGTAAACAAGCAGTTCAACTGTAAGACATCTCTTCAGTCTTCAGCAACGAAACTGTTGCTGAAAAAAAACTTTTAAGAAGTTTCTAGAGCCCACCTTTAATGCTAACCACTTAGAATGGTATCTCACTGCCAAAAATATACAGATTCCTACGGATTAACCTACCTTGATTCTTTATATATTTCTATCAAAACGCTTGAAATTTGTGCAACTTTTGCTGAAGGTTAAAGATCGACACTAATTATAGCTTATTTTAGACCGGTACGTTTGAAAGTGGCTGGAATAAACAAAATACCGTAGGAAGGCTGAAACAATTCTAACAGAATTCTCGCGCTTCACATCAACTATGAAAAGGAGAAACCGAGAAGCAGCGATCGCGAAACCCTAATAGGTTCCAGTGATTTCCTAGCTGCTAGCCATCTTCCAGACTTAGAGCTCGAATGGGTGAGAATGACATTACCCTTTAAAACGAAAGAGACTGATCTAGCACGCCTACACGAAGTCAATATATCTTAGCAGTCCTACACATGATGGATAGTTGAGAAGGTAGAGCATTCGACGACACTCGACGATAGAGCATTAATAGTTACGCAGGAAAGGTTCCTACAGTCCTCTACAACGTGAATGACAGATTTTTACGATGAATATTTCACGTTGCAAAACGATTTTCACCAACTACTGGTAATGACATGCAGGGATGAAGTGGCGCTCAGTAGGCGACTAACGTGTCGCCTCGCTCACCTCGTGCACTTTTGTGAGCTTTCATATCTCCTCACTTTCTCGTATTCATCGACAAACAGCTCTTTCCAAAACAAGAAAACTAAAACGGAAACGACCAAAGAACACTGACTGAGACCACAGAAACTTAATAACTCACAATCGTTCCGACTTTTCCTTCTCTTCTTCTCTTTTTCTTTCTTTCCTGTTCCTACCTTAGTTTGACGCTTTTCTTCTTCCTTAGCCTAATATGCATCATCCGTCACCATTGTTTTGAGTCCTAGACATGGTATCATGTTGATCGATGACCAATTTATCGCAATGTTGAGTCATTTGCGACAACAGTTTATTTTCCTATTGTTATTTACTCATTATCATGATGGTAAATTTTCTTTTTCAGCGTCAGTTTACCTTTCCAGTTTTACTGGTTTTCCAGGCCTGTATTTATTTCTTTCACCTGAGTTTCGTCTAGCTTGATTAGTTTTCAAAAACTGCTTACACCCTGAATGCCACTTGTCGTTGATTTCAGAGGTCCAACTGATTTGAAGTCGAGCAGGCGCAAATGTCAGTGCTCCTCTGAACCAATTCTTCTAATCGCAGGGTCCTTGACACCTCTTGCACGGCTTCTACCAAATCCTATTCGCTACAGCTTCTTACTCTTTTCATCTTCAATTTATCTCTAACTGTTCTGAAAATGAGAAGGCGGGGACTTCAGTTGTAATAATACTGTAACAATAATGTTCATCTTCAATATGGTCTTGCTTCAAACTCTCCTAGGCCTGAACAACCTATCAATCCGAAATCGGGAAATTGTTACCAGACCTGGAAACAGTTCGCTGACTGCAATCCTGCTTAGGACGCTCTAGCCGGGCCATCTCAGGATTCCATTGAAAATCAACTCATTCGATATCCAAGGATATTCATGCCGTGGACAAAAACCCTCAAGAAGCCGGCGAAGCCGTAAGCTGAAGTTGGAAAACCTTCGTGCAGAAAGTTCTGGGATCCACACAGTAAATGTTGAGATGGGTGGGGTAAAAAAAAATTTTGAAACATCTGGAAATTTTTGTTCTGTTACACACATTTTGTTCTTTATTGTCGGGAATTCCTTCGGATTCAATTTGTTGTTTCCAAGAAAGGGAATGAGTCTGCCAATAGACTTTTACTAGAGTGCGTACCTTTTAACAAAGTCGCCAGCGATTTTCCTTCATAAATACGCAGTGTTTTTCCATCACCGTGGCTGCTGTTTGTTCCTGTTGTTTACGCCTAACTTGGCTCAAATTCACATAGCTTTTAGTGCTTTCCGTAGCGGCTGGCTTCATGTCGCTGTTTGTTCCCTACGTCGACTTCCTCCTGGTTGATATTCACCTATTTTAGTGAATGGAGCAAATTTCGCGCTCATTCAACGACGCCTGGGAAACAGGAAAGCGACAGCTTACAGAGCACAAGCAGCCACTCACGAGGTGAAACCAATTCTACCAACTCGATTTTCGTATTTCTACGTATTCAACGCCTAGAAATATTCAAACCTATGTGAACATACAACACTAAGTTAAGCACAATAACTGGATGCTGCTCGAAGGTTCGTTGGTACAACACAGCACCTGAAAGTCCATTCAAGTAACCAAATTCCGAAAGAAATTATCGCATGTTTTCAAGTATTTAGCTCTTCTTATAAACCTACAGTGATAGAACTTAGAGCTTACTATTAACTTCGATTCATAGTCAGGGTTAGCATCTCTAGTTTTCCTAGAATGCGAGTGTAAAGGGATAGATCGAAAAATGAAATTGTTCAGGGCATGTTTTTTCCTCCGACACGTCAGTAAACGAACATAGTTTACTCGCATGTAGGTGCATTGGATCTGGTGTAGGATTATTTTAACCCTTAGAGGGCGTTCGTGGTGAAATGAATGTCTGCAACATGCCGCAAGCAATTCAAGCATTAAATTGATGTGGTTGTCCGTCAATTACGCAGTGCTCATGACACATACGGGCATCATAGAAGCTCCTACTTTCAGTAACTTCTCTTTTTGGGGTCGTTTAGCCTCGTCGTCAGCTTGCTTTTCTGGACTACGCATATGCGTAGGAAGACCTTGCAAAAATTAAAACTCTACAACCTACTTGAGAATAGCTAATTTTCCAAAACCACCTAATTTGGGCTGTAATATAAAGTGTTCGTGCTACTGACGTGACAATATCGCCTCGCAGTTAGAGTAGTTTGTTCGGCTGATGAATGTGGGTGAGGAAGTAATCTATCAGCGAAGGGAATTTGCTACGTGGCTTCGCGGATGAAGTATGAACACCTTGCACGACATAGACACGAAACTGAACGGAATTCGTTGCAGTCCACAAACTCTGATCTCTTTGAGCACTTCAATGGCCATTCCCAAGCCCTTCTTAATGGTTGATTTGGAATTTTTAAAAATAATCTTGCATATTCAAGGCATTTATGTTTAAAGAGAGTATTATTGTAAATAATATTTGAAAAATACGACTGCCATTATCTCCAAAAAGTGCGTTACTTTACTACTCACCATGGCAGATCAGTATTCGTTACTTTCTAACTGCTTTGTACAGCAGAAGTTCATTCCCAGCTAAACCGAGAAAGTGTTCGAAGTTTCTATTCGGTGAATCAGCTAGGAGTCAACCAATTCCTGCGGCACCCATATTCTTGCGACTTTCCTTCTAAGGTCTTCGCGTGTATGCGGTAACAATCTGGAAGCTTCCTGTCACATTTCTGCCTCGTCGCGAATAGGAAAACTGCTCAGTCATCAGTTAAGTCATTGTTGGTGCTCCTTGTGCCTTCCTATCTGGATATAGAGCTCTGAAGCGACTAAAATTAGTCTGTAAATTCTTTGCTTATAATTGACGTCGCTGAGACTGAGCCAGAGCGATACGCCCACCATAAATCATGTATATGCTCTGTGTCGAAAACGCTAGGCACTCTGCTCTTAAACCGGTGTTCGCGACTTTCTGAAGACTGCTGGTTATATCAGTAGTCGCATTGTTTCACCAAGAAAACGAAAGAATCAAGAAAACCGGTGCGACTACAAGCTTCTCTTCCAAAAGCATAATGGTAGCCGAAAACGCCTCAGTTCTTCAATCAAGAATTTTGTGTCACACCTTCATAAACACTAAAGAAATTGCTTGAGAACGAAAGAAAGCTAATGATTGACTCTAGTGCAACACACCTTGCATGGCTGATGATGAACGCCTGCTGCAAAACATCCTTGTAGGAGGACTAGAACGGTGAAGGCGGAAAAGCCTGTGACGCTAGAAGCACCTCATATAAGAGCCATTTAAGAGAAATTTTACCAGAACTTCCTTAAATATTACGCTCCGCAATCGGTCGTAGTAAATGCAGATGGGATTCGTGCCAAAACGAACCACGATGTGAAATTGGTAGCGTGAGCTCGAAGCGCCTAAACTTGGCTAGCCCATAGCTTCAGACTTTTGTTCTTCATGGAAGACTTTCTCAGAGTTTACTATAAACGCTTTGAATAGCAAAGCTTATTTAGACGTTTCATAATGTGTGACATAATGTGTACTTAAGCGTAATTGGTAATTCGGGATAATTTAATGTGAATGCGCGATCTCACCGGTTTCAGGTCTAATTTCGTGGTGGGGTGGGGTTGAGTTGGAGCTAACGTAGTGGTTTTTCAGTTATGAAGTCCTATAGTGTTGTCTTTGATATCAATGTTTCGCTCAAATTGAGCTATCAACGGCATTCTTCACAATAATTAGACAAGGATGAAGCAGTAAACGCTTTAGACGGTCAATTTTGCATCAGACATATGTCGTCGTACTTTGTCGTTTTTCCCAAATGAATTCCTGTTTCTCATTGAGCGAAAGCGATCATCACAGCGAAACAGCATTATCAGAATGAACTGGTGGTTCTGTGGCAAAAAAGTTCGAACCTATTGCACGGCTACGAACTCCCTCGTGTCAACCGGCACCGATGCAGAAGTGCGAAAAGTATTTAGTTTACTCAACAAAACCATCGCTAATGGTTCAGTCGTGGGAATACCCTATTACCACGTGTTTATTTAGCTCAACTTTCGACGTATTCTTCTTCATCAGAGCCGATGATCCGAATCGATGGCCCACAGTCGTTCGTCTTGAGTCCTAAATTTGACAATTGATTTTCGAGGGAATCTGAAAACTCATTCATTGTAACAGTCCCAAAATCGACTTTCTATTAACCTCGGTATTGGATTATAAATGCGTCGTTTTCTTTCTCAGCAACCGCGAGGTTGTTAAGCAGCGTACGTTTACTTCCATACAATAACACGCACAACAAAACCGTGGCTGACGTTTCGGCAGAATCGCCTTCTTCAGAGCCTGGAAGGGTACACTAATACACAACTTACTAGATCAAACGCTTCAGCAGCACAAGCAGAAAGATGAGAATCTAGATGGTAGTCAAAAGGTCAACAGCTTCTCGAAAACCCACCGCTTTTTTACGTGCCTTCCATTGAGGAAGAGCCGCTGATCAGCGTCGCATATGGTTGACGACCGCACCTCCCCACATCAACAACCGATACGAAGGTACGGGGCGAGATCACATGTGATCTTGGGGCATTCTTCCCTGCTGTTCATTTTAGGGTTTCTGGCGCCTATCCAAAAAGGCTCAAGAAGCTTGCGCGCTCGTGTTTTGGGATTCCGTGGCAGGATAGTGACTTATATTAAAATCGGCTCCGCTATGCTTTTGTATCCTATGCGTGCCTAGTAGCGGGCCTTGTCTTGCTTTTCGTTTGCCATCTAGGTGTTCTTTTATGCGGATACATAAAGTACACAAAGGTCTGCCCTTTTCGCCAATATATTCATCTCCGCATGTACTACAAGAGATCAGGTATATCGCACCTGAACTAATGCACTCACCGTCCTCGCCAAAAGGGCAAATTACGCAATTTTCTGTTTCATATAGACGGTCATACAGGCTGTTACGAACAAATTGACGACGGAGAGTATCGGGTGGTATTTCTACTGTCGCAACCGATTCCTCTAGACCTGCCCTTCTTAAGCATCGCTTTATAGGTACTTACTTCATCGCTAATAAAGGGCGGCATAAACGGGATTTTCTTTTGCTCAAGTGTTCGGTCTTGGGGCGTCGCCCTCCTTTTAAACGTATCTCTTCGGGTTAGCATTCGTAGCCATTGGAGATGGCTATTTGCAGAGCCAAGTCGCGCGATTCTTCCTTTAGTTCCCTGGTAGTGCACACAGAGGTGGCTGTTCGAAACATGTTTCTCACAATTGTCCTCTTTGTGTGCGAAGGATGGGAAGAAAGGAAATGAACGAGAATGTTTTTATTACTTGGTTTTCGGCACCATTTTATCATGTAACCGCTGCTTGATAAGTTCACTTGAACGTTAAGAAATGGAAGCCAATTCTCTTTCGGTTTCTCCCGGGCAAACTTGATGTACTCAGACTGCTCATTCAATAATTCAGAGCAGTTGTCCATCTTCTCTTGAGTAAAGAAAATGACAAAACAGTCATCTATGTATCTGAAGTGGAGTAGTGGCCGGAGATCGATAACGGAGGCTTCTATTCTAGACATGAACGCGATGGCAAGACTTGGTGCCAACCGCTGTCCCATTGTCAACCCTCTCATTCGCGCGTAATATTTCCCAGACCGTTTGAAGGCACTCCTTTAAGAGAGCCATAAGCTGCTGGATGGACAAGCCATGCATTTTTATTCTTCGTTCATGTTCAACAAGAAGTTCGTGAATGGCTTGCATTGCGGAGTCATTCGACACGTTGGTGAAGAACGCAGAAACATCAAAAGACTCCATCACGTGTGCGTTATTAGGAGACGCGTTACGTAGACGTTCTAGGAACATTTGGGTGCTCGTGAGGTGAGCTCGAATGTGGTTAACTGGGTAAGTATCAGGCTTAAAAACCAGGTTATTCTTTCCGTTGGCCCGTCTACGTAGTTGGTAATGGGTCTTACCTAGAAGGATGTTGGGTTGGTTGACGTGAGTCATCAGCTGATACTAACTTATGTGTTTTAATAAGTAAGTATAAGACGAGACACGTTGGTATATCTTTTTTATAGTGATAAATAACAAATGGTTTTAAGCCAGCTGTCTTTGCCACTTCGACCCATTGGCTGTCACGTTTTCGCTATTGCCTTTTGTATTCCTTTTCAGATGATGGGCGATAAAGGGTAGCATCACTAAGATGTGCCTCTTTAATCTTAACATCTAACTGGCTAGAAATAACTACAAACTTTTTCCCTTATCACTAACTGATTGTCTGATATTGTTTCAATTAACTAAATCTCTAATTTCTCGCAGACCACATTTTTGTGCTGCGGATAAAGCCTTTTTGGATAAATACTAGAAAACCTAAAATGAACAGCAGGGAAGAATGCCCCTAGATCACATGTGATCTCGCCCCGTACCTTCGTATCGGTCGTTGATGTGGGGAGGTGCGGTCGTCAACCATATACGACGCTGATCAGCGGCTCTTCCTCAATGGAAGGCACGTAAAAAAGCGGTGGGTTTTTCGAGAAGCTGATGACCGTGTGAATAGCATTTAGATTCTTGTCTTTCTGTTTGTGCTGTTGAAGCGTTTGACCTAGTAAGTTGCGTATTAGTGTACCCTTCCAGGCTCTGAAGAAGACGATTCTGCCGGAACGTCAGCCACGGTTGTGTTGTGTGTTATTGTATGAAAGTAAACGTACTCTGCTTAATAACCTCGCGATTGCTGAGAGAGAAAACGACGCATTCATTGTAGTTCTCACACTTTATGGCCAAATGGTTTTTCATCTGCATGCACACAAAATACTACACAGTGCATGCATGGATGATTCTGAATTTATGTGGACGACATAAATCAATCTGAAGTGGCGGAGACAGTGAGAATCCTTCAAATCTATCTATATCGCAGAACAGATGAGCAGACAATTCTTCTAATCTTTGCTCCCTATCCTACCTGGGAATTGAATATTGACTGCGGTTGCTCACTTAGAATGAATTCAGGGATCCAAAAGAATTTTTGGCTCACAGTTCTCCAATGATGAGAGAAGTCAGGTAATAACGTTGCACTTGGCAACGTTTTTCGTAGATGTAGTTATTTTGTAGATTTTGCCATCATGATGGTAGATGCAACCACAATGACGCTAAGGCATGAACAAAACTCGGTACTCCAGCCGAGCTTCGAACTCGGAATTATCCTTTCCGTGGGACCATGTGTTACCCAGTGCACCACTGAGGCCTTTGCTTTGCCTTTCTCTCGGCTAGTTTTTTACCCTAACGGTGCCATCAACAATCACCCGTCAACAGGGTTGATCTATGGAGCAAAAATCGGTATTGAGCCAGTTAAGCTGAAGCTGAGACCGAGCTCATAGTACATAACTTTAGCTACTGCTCATTATTTCTTTCGCGGTAGCTTGTTATATATTGCGATTTCGACAACAGTCTCAGCTTAACAGGGTTTAATGCCGATCTGGGCTTCCCAGATTATCCCCGTTGACCGGTGATTTCTGATGGCACCGTTAGGATAAAAAGAATGGCTGAGGGAAAGGCAGAACGCGGGCCCAAGTGATATCCTGCGTAATAATTGAGACCCTGAACGGGTAATCGCTGTTCGATCTGGCCTCGGATCCAAGGTTTGCAAATATCTCAGCAACACTGTAGTTATCTCAACATCCTTGTGGTATTTCACATAGCATCCTGCTTCGAAAAGAATAGAGACACGTGTAGCGCAATGGTTAGAGACGCCCTGCAATAAACGTGTGATCGATCTCGCGCCGCACGCTCACCCAGCTTTCCATCCCCCGAGGTCGGCAACTTGCTACAAGACTTGTCTGGATAGCAACACTGGCTCGATACATTGGTAGGCCACCGCGAGAGTCATGTAGGCCAGATCTGCGCTCAATAACCTCTAATGATGCTTGATGAAGTCGAATACACGGCACATCCCTCAAGGATTGATCAACGCTGAGAGTTTGTCCTTTATCTTTATTTTTACGAAAAAAATAGGTAGTAAACAAAAGGTAATGCATGGTGATAGATAGTTCTGTGCAGTTGTTACAGACACTGCTCTCTGTATCCACTAATCGTCACGTCAGGAATGACCACCGTGTTTTGAGCGCAAGAATTCGAAGGCTTGTCAGTACTTAACCGCTTACGGACAGGCAGAAGTACGTGTGACATTCTAGGCTTACTTGCTTCCGCGAACATTCGTAATTGGGCCCGGAACATTTGCCCCTAATTTTCCGAGGATACTCAATTGCCTTCTGATTTTTAATTGTAGTTTTGCTAGAAAATATGGCAGCATTTTAAAGAAGATGCTATTTCGATAATTTTATTTAGTGGAAAAGATAAGACTGGGTATTTATCAAATTTTAAGAACCATTGCTTCTTTCTGTCATCGAATTCCATGCTCAGGGAATTCTGGTTGCTAAAATCCCTCGTTTTCTTTCTACTTCTGTTCAGCAAACACGAGATGTTATTTTATTTCTTCATTTACGTAGAAGGTGACGTTTCGGCGGATTTCGCCCTTCTCATAGCTTGGAAAGGTGAAGTTGACAGCAATCTATTCGGCCAAACACCTCCATAACCAAACAAAGAAAACGATAAACCAAGATTTCAATCACATTGAACACAGCTCCGCACACTCACCGCTTTCTATGAGGCTTCCACTGAGTATGTCGCGTGGAGACCAACCGCACAGAATTCACATGGAAGCGTAATGTGCCCCTCTCATCAGAATAACAGGTTTATATACTGCCCAATATCACGAGTGATCATGAGGCATTCTTTTCTGCGGTTCATTTTTGGATTTCTGGAATTAATTCCAGAATGCCTCGAGAGTTTTGCGCGCTTGTGTTCTCGATTCTTGTGCGAGGATCGTGACACGTACTTCAGATTCCTCCCCCTTATGTCTCTGGGTCCTATGCGTGCCTAGTGGGGTACTTCGTGTACGTTTTCCGATTAGGTGTTTTTTATGCGGACACACAGTGGTCTACCCGTTTCGCCAATGTATTCGTCTCCGCACGCCTTACCGGAGATCAGATAAACTGTACCCGAGCTCATGCAATCACGGTCTCTACTATTAGGGCAAATTATGCAATTTTGCGTTGCACATAGGCGGTCATATAGGCGGTTACGAACTAGCTGGCGCTTAAGATTACTCGGTGGCATTTCAACTACGTTTACCGAATTCTCTAGACCCACCCTTCTTAAGCAGCGTTTTATAGCTACACTTACTTCATTTGGAATTAAGGGTAGGATAAACGGGACCTTGTTGCCTCTAGAGTTGTCGTTTGGCGGCCTAGAATTCCCTACACCTATACCAAACTACGGCTTCGTTGCCATTAAGAATGGTTATTCGACGTGCCAAGTTCCGGGACTCCTCCGCTCTCTTTCCGTGCACACGTTGGTTGCTGTTCGAAACATCATGTTTCTTACAAGCCCTTTTCTTGTGAGAGGGGTGAGAAGAGAGGTAATGAACCAAGACGTTTTTACTGCTTGGCTTTCGGTACCACTTCGTAATGTAGCCATTTTCTGACAGGTTAATTTGGACGTTCAGGAATGGAAGCTAGTTTTCTTTCGGTTTCTCTCCGGTGAACTTGGTATACTCTGACTGTTCGTTTAACAACTCGAAACCTTTTTCCATTTCCGCTTGTGTTGAGCAAAGGACAAAACAGTCATCTATATATCTACAGTAGAGTAGCGGCCCGATATCGGTCACTGGTGTTTCCACCTTAGACATAAACGCATTGGCAAGGCTTGGTGCCAGTCGTTGTGCCATTGTCAACCCTTTCATTGGAGTGTAGTACTTTCCGGACTATCTGAAGATTGAGCAGCTCAAGCATTCTTTTAAGAGCGCCATCAACTGCTCTATCTTAAAGCCGTACATGTTTATTTCTCCTTCGTGTTGTATAAGGAGTTCGCATATGGCTTGCATTGCGGAGTCATTCGACACGTTTGTATAAAGGACGGTAACGTTGGAGGACTCCATCACGTACGCGCTGCTGGGCTGCGCAGTACGTAGACGATCCAGAAACATCTGGGTATTCGCAAGATGGGCTGGAATGTGTTTCAACAACTGTTTAAATATTAAGGTTAAAAACCATGTTATCCTATCCGTTGGCCCGTCTACGCAGCTAATGATAGGTCTAACCTTAAATAGTGATGGATCGGTAGAAGCAAGATCATCGCTGGATACTAACTCTCGCTTTCATTGGCTTCAGTTCATTTTTTATTCAGTAACAAGTATTGTCGCTTTTTAAAAAAATAGTTTGGAGAGATTATTCTTTGTGAAGGTTCCAAGCCGCTGCCGCTGAGGATGGTTCGGACTTCTACAGCTGCGATCAGAACTCAGACCGCATGCGACCGCACGCGAACAAACTACTCCAGGTGAGTTCTTTCGTCTTGCTCTTCTGCCTTTGCGACATTCCCCTTGGGTGGTATTGCAGAGATCTCCAATTTTGACTAGATGTCTATTTAGGAAATAAGTGCATATTTCACTACCACTAATACGGAGATTTTTAGGTCTTATAAATCAGTAATATAGTAAACTATTGTTCTCATGATGTGATTAGCAGAACGAGTGATTTGCCTTGCATCCACAACGATGCTGAGATTTTCGCCAAACTTGGATCCCTGGCCAGATCGAACCGCGATTTCCCTTTCCGGAGCTCGCGCATTACACACTGCGTCACAGAGGTCCTTGCCTTGCGTTTCTCTCAGGTAGTTTTCTAGCTAGCGTTGCCATCAGCAATCACCCGTCAGTGGGATTGATCTGGCGAGCACAGATCGGTACTGAATCCAGTTAAGCTGAGGTTGTTAGTTTTTATCTATTAGTAGAAAAATTATAGTAGGCAGAAAATAAAAAGGTCAGCATTGTGATTCCAACTACAGCCTCCGCTTAACTGGATTCAATGCCGATTTGATCGCTGATGGCAGCGTTAGGTAGAAAACTAGCTGAGAAAAACGCAGAGCAAGGACTTCCGTGGCGCAATGTGTAATGCGCGAGTCCCGGAAAGGGAAATCAAGGTTTGATCTGGTCAGGGAAAGTTTGGCGGATATTTTAGCATCGCTGTGGCTGTAATTAACATCATACCCTGCCGTGAAAAATTGTAGTACGCAGAAAATAAAAAGATTAACATTGTTATTCGCCTTAATTGATTCTTTGCTTTGTCTAAAGTTATGGAATCCATTGTTGGAAGAACCAACTTTGTGTCAAACACTGTCTGTGTTCCTGGATCTCTCGTTTTTCTTAGAGCTTACAATAGGTCCTCTTCGTTTCCTATTCTCTAGAAGAGATCTACGTGCAGATGCTGGAGAACAGGCAATGCTGCAGCTGTCGGAAGCGATGGCAGTTGGCCATTCTGGCTAACATAGGCTTCATGATCGTGTTTGGCATTCGCTGCAATTTCGGAGCCGCCAAAAATCACATGTTCAAGAACTACACTGACCCATGGGGAGGCCATCATGTGAGTTATATTTATTTACAGGCTTTCTTTCTCCATGAAGAACAACATGATCTCGTTCTTGTCTGTGATATTCATCACGGTGTCATTTTGTCAGTGTCACTGACCAGCCTAAACTATCAATTGCTACACCGTAACCATTGAAGATAAACAGAGTTAACAAAATAACACAGTAGTGATAATTTCGCAAAGCAATTTTTGCCGCAGTTTTGCATTTTCTGGACCATCAAATAGTCATAAGACTTAGTAACAGCTCAGTAACATCATCAAGCTCGCGCTGAGTTAGATATCTGTACACTCAGCTGTAGATTCATTCCAAATTTCTAAAATGAACACTTTCCAACGTTGAAACATTCGAAATATCTCTTCATACTCTTTATAGCTAATCGTCACTAATGAGGACAATGAACTAAAAATATTATACTAAGAGCTATTCTTGTCATGATCTTATCCAAGGGCTCACACATTGGAACTGGCGATTACGCAGACGACAGTGTTGCCTGTAATGGAATGGTAAGACACTTACTCATGGCAGGGAACTGGTTGTACCGGCTCCAGCATAATCTCCGTTCTTCGGAGTTTTGCTGGTTAAGCCATTGTATTTCTCTAGCATGGTCAAAATCTGTCCCAGGTCGTCACCACCACTAACGGTCGCCGTCCTTGTGGATCAAGGAAGATTTGCTACCATGCGACTAGTTTCATACCAGGACAGTGGTGCACCCTCGCATTGGTCTACTCTTAGCTTTGTTCCGTGATGGAAACTTCGGACTCCTACCTCAGCCTGGGAGACCCAACCGGAGATCCCGCGCTGCACATCGCAGTCATACACCCATTAACACCTTCCAGCCACAAAGAGGCAATAAACCTTTCGGATGATGGTGGAGAATAGAGTCGCGAAAGCTTCCATCCGTTGGCCATCGAAATTCGTTGGCCCATTCGGAAACGCAGCGACAGTGATCGGAGAGTTCGAAAAGTGGCGTGTTGCGACAATTCAGAGAGTCGCAACACATGCTTATTTTATACAAATTTTCGATATAGATTGGTGCTGCATAGCAATTCCTGAAATTTGTCATTGCGTCAGAAGTAAATCCCACGGACGGATGACTGATTTCGACTTGATACTTCAGAACTGTTCACACATGCTTATTCATGGGCAAGCATGAAAAACGAATAACGACAGAAACACATTCTAAAGCTCTAGCTGTCGATTGAGATGGCATTCGCTAAATGAAGTTTGCGGGTATACGTCCTGCTCTTACTTCAGTGAGGACTAGATTAAACGCCATATTTGATGGATACGAATTGAATCAAGTGAGGAGTAGCCTTAACATACCGTTCAGAGTTATGCAAGTATAATCTTGTCTCACCATCAGCTCTTATGAACGTAGATGGGACTACCATTACTTACAACATGTGTAAGGAAAATATAACGCAAAATACAACCACAACGTTGCTGAGATATTTGCAAAACTCTGGACCGCAGGTGTCTATGGTGGGGAACGAACGCGCTATTATCCTTTCCGGGGAGTAACGCGTTCACCACCACACCATGCGGGTCCTTTGTTTCGCACGTCTCTCAGCTATTTCTATCGATCTTTTTGCCACAGCAATCACCCGTCAGCGGGGTTGATCTGGGGAGCGCAAATCGGCATAGAACCCAGTTAAGCTATGGCTGTAGTTGAAATCACAATGTTTAAGGTTTTGTTTTCTGCCTTCTATAATTTTCAAAATGGCAAATAATGGCAGGTTACTAAGCGAAATACAACCACAACCAATATCTCAGCAACGTTGTGGTTGTATTTCGCTTAGTAACCTGCCATGAAAATTATAGAAGGCAGAAAACAAAACCTTAAACATTGTGATTTCAACTACAGCCATAGCTTAACTGGGTTCTATGCCGATTTGCGCTCCCCAGATCAACCCCGCTGACGGGTGATTGCTGTGGCAAAAAGATCGATAGAAATAGCTGAGAGACGTGCGAAACAAAGGACCCGCATGGTGTGGTGGTGAACGCGTTACTCCCCGGAAAGGATAATAGCGCGTTCGTTCCCCACCATAGACACCTGCGGTCCAGAGTTTTGCAAATATCTCAGCAACGTTGTGGTTGTATTTCGCTTAGTAACCTGCCATGAAAATTATAGAAGGCAGAAAACAAAACGTTAAACATTATAACGCAAAAGTTCTGCTGCCATATTTTTCACTCCGATGTCTTCGCCCCTAGACTTAAAGTGGCGGTTAGAGAAAAACAATTCCGACACACTGGAATCTACATTCTGAAATCCGAGTAGCGAAAAATCGCATCAAGATAAGCGCAGCCGATGGACTAAACATTATCAGAGTTACCTCGTAGTACTGATGAGTCTTCTAAGGTACACGAACTTCTCACAATCCCTATGGCATCATATCTTCAGGAAGCAAAACTCCTAGATTGGTGGACGACCTCGCTATGGTCAATTTGCAAAAAACGATAACTGGAAGAATCCTTATAACAACTAGCTGATTTTCTCATTAAGTGTGCTGTTCTACAAGTTCTTCACAATGCCGCTATCATTCATATCTTAACTACGTTTTATCCTTACCTTTGTAGAATGCAGAAACGAATCCGACTAAATCTTCGAAGCGAGGCCATTTGCCAGTACTCCTTGACCAAGAAGTGAACCTTCCTTTATAACAGGTTCATCTACTTGTTATCGCAACTGCTGCACAACAGTTTAGCTCTTCTATCAAGCACTTCCTTGGAAGGACAAATTCGAAATGGAAGTTATCCAACAGGAGGACACTACATTGCCAAGGCTGTTCACCACTGTCTTGCAGCGCATAACAAACTCCCTTTGGAATGGAGAGGGCACACACACACACAGATCTTAATCTTTTATCAGTCTTATATTATGTCGACAATCGATACCTTTCTAATACTGCCAGTGAAGCAAGGACGATTCTCAAAAGACTCAAAGAAAAAAGACAGGACTGCGAATAAACTAGCAAAAAATCCAAAACATGGAAACGGACGGTACGCTAGCGAACAAACCAATATGTTACAAACCTCTGACAAAAGGTAGTTCAGAGGTTTTCGAGAATAGAGGAGATGTGAGCTTATACGGTAAACACGTAAGGAATCTCGCTTGCCAGCGCTAAGAATAATTGAGTACTGTTCGTTGAAATATTACCAGCACCACGGCACCAGTCAATGTTTCGTAGTTCATTCATTCGAGATAAATTCTGTCCTTGAAGTCAGTGGGAATATGTATCGCGAATGAGCCAAAATTGGACTAGATTTTGGAATAACAAATAGCATGAACGAGGACAACAGTGGTGGAAATTCCAGGGCAACGTAGACATCTTCTAAGACGAACACTAAAAGTGTTTGGGACTGACACCAAGAAGATATATGCGCAACTGGAAGCGATTTGTGGATCCATGTCTAATAGACATAGAAAATCACATGGACGATGCGTGCCAATATCGTAGACGAGAGAAGCAAGAGATAGAAATGACTGACACAATATATGTAGAGATATACAAGGCTGTTGTGAATCACGATAAGGATTAATCGAGGCTAACGAGACTATAAGTGACGCAAGTGGTATTGTCGTGTTTATTTTAGCTCAACACCTTACTTACATATAGAAAGAGAAGTTTGCCGAAGAGCACCATACGGACTGGCGTCGCACTTTCGATTTTTATTGACAAGAAATGCACTTCCACTCTAGCGATCTTCGTCGTTCATGAACCCTTCATGCATCGATAGCACTAGTCAGGACTGCTATGCTAACTAATGAATGAATGGATGTTGGAAAAACGCTTATCCAAAAATTACGTTGAGTCGTAGAAGCTTTGTGATGTTGAGGAAAACGTTTAACATGAATGGTTCGAAAGGACAAATTTCCTACTTGATACCTGAACGACCCGTCCTCACTGGTTGTGCGAACCCCAGCATAATCACCATTTCTCGGATATATGCTGGTTGAGCCATTGTGGTTCCCTAGAATGCCGAGGTCAGCCTAGCCAAAGTCTGCCCCAGGCCTTCACCACCACGGGCAGGTGCAGCCCTTGTGAATCAGAGGGAGATTTACCACCATACGACTTTGATACCAAGACGGTGGTGGATCCTGGTATTGGTTTACTCTTAGCTAGGCTTTCTGAAGGAAACGCCGGACTCATTCTCAGCTTGGGAGACCCTGCCAAGGGGACGAATCCCCCGCTGTACATCGCAGTCCGACACCCAGGAACACCTCCCAGCCACGTTGAGACGGTAAGCCGTTGGAAGGAAGTACAAATATCAGAGAACAAAAAGAAAATTGAAGAAGGAACATGGAGCGTGGACAATTTCTTAAACAGAATTTTAAGATTACAATGATATTTGGTATTGTATTAAAATATATATATTAGCTGCTTTGGGCAAGAAGTTCATTAGCATAGTGTTTTTGTTTTAAGCACAAGCAAAAGCACAAATGTGCCGCACCGGTAGAATCCCTGAGGCTGTCAATATGGCTTTAACTGGCAGAATTAGTGTGGAAATCTTGCTGATGTCAAGAACTTTTTACTTAAAACACCTCTAGTAATCAGTTCACTCTTGAATGACCAGCTTTATTTGACCGAGGTGGATCAGCCCAAAGTTAATGTACGAACATTTGACCTCAGACTATCGATCTCATGAATTGCTGATCAGAATGGGAAGATTTCAGGTGCATGACTTCAACTGGACTCGAGCAGAGCTGAGCGTGATGGAGAGCTCGTTCTTCTATGGCTACCTCATCACGCAAATCCCGGCAGGATTTCTTGCTGCAAGATACCCACCAAACAAGTGAGATGATCTAAGCAAGTGTTAACTATATAGCATGTCTCTACCACGTAATTTTGAAAAGGCGATGAGACGCTGGATGTTCTATTCTTAGCGCAAAAATGCCTGCTGACTAATCACTTAACAGAGATGAAAGCTTGAAAATATCAAGCTCATTTTTCTTGATTCTTTATCTACACATTTGCAACGACGCTTAATTCCTGTTTGGTCCAGAGTGGGACTATGCCTAATTTTTAGCCATACGGACATTTCCGACAGTAGGTGATGGCTTCTTGTTTACTAGAGGGCTTAAAGGGCTGAGAACATGACAGAGTTATAGAGGAGGCTTTACTCCATCGTTCCGTGGATGTGGGTGTTATGTGTGCCAACAGTTGCCCTACTTTAATACTAATACGAACATGTTGCTATCAGAAATTGGGAGTGTATTGCAGCTTCAAGCTATTGAGATTACTCCTGCACTTTTCTTCACAACCGTTTAATTTTTGCGGCAACTATAATCTACCATATCGATTAGAATTCGGATAACACTCACTTGCCATTCAAATTACACCAGTGAACGAACCTTTTCGAGAGGAGGTTTCTGCATATTTCTAAGTGCAAAGTAAACCATTTCGCAGTCAACGTCAGCCAACTCATCCTTTGTATGCTGAAATAAACCATAAGAAAGGAAACGACCTCTATAGAGGTCATACTGACCACAATCTTTCCATAGTTATGACTCGTAGAGAGGTCACGTCGACACAAATATGTTGAAGAATAGGAATACGATATTACTTACCAAACAAATGCGCTTTGAATTAAGCTTCTAGAACCCCATATGTTTCTAAATTCTTTACTCCAAGGTGCTACTTGAACTGTTTTCTGCCAGGTTGTTTGGTATTGCGATCGGAGTGGCGTCATTCCTGAACTTGCTTCTGCCTCATGGCTTCAATTCAAAGAGTGACACGATGGTAGCGGTGATTCAAATCTGTCAAGGACTCGTCCAGGTCGGTAGTGGCATCAATGATACGTGTGGTCTTTGAAAAATCCGTAAGAAATAGTTGCATGTAGTGGAATGTTCACTAGACATTGGAATCTCTGTCTGAGATGTCGTAGATGTACACACATGAAAATACGGGCAATTACAGACTACGTTGTTGTTATTGGAAAGGCTTCATGCTTCTTTCTTCTGAGCCAAAACTCTGCAAGGCTATTCTTATTTTCTCCTTAATTTTCTGGACTTCTTCGTTGAAAATCGTCAAATAGGTTTAATCACTTCATTTTCTTTCTGATCCTCATTTAATTGTGGTCGTTTCACTGAATTTTTTTCTGCATTTCGTTATTAAAACGCGTCATTTTTTAAAAGAGAAATTAGGTATAGTGGAACGTAGATCCCACAAAAGTGCTCAAATTCCCTATAGAACATCTTAGTCGTAGCAGTCCAGTCATAAAGAATATATACAACATTTTTAAACCTACGGCGAGGTGTGCCCAACGTAGTTAACCAAAAGTGGACAGGTCGGCCACGTAGCGTATTCGTTCCTATGCCAGAGCGCACTAGTGTTTTAAAGAATATCAGCAGTGCAAGTCATTGAACGTCTTCTGCTCAGGGAGTCGCTTATCCGTCCATGCATGGCGTCTGGCGGTACTGGGCGCCTCCTCTGGAGAGGTCCAAGCTGGCGACTACGGCCTTCACCGGCTCCTACGCAGGTGCAGTGCTTGGTCTGCCGGTGTCCGCCTTTCTTGTTTCTTATGTGAGCTGGAGTGCTCCGTTCTACCTTTACGGTTCGTCGCATTTCTAATATTGTTGGTGGATATTCAAATCGTGGATTCATATTTAAATTATCAAAATAATCCAGTAAATTTTATGATTCGACATTTCACTCAAATCTTTCAAGCCACTGTGAAAACAACACATTTTTTGATTAGCACATTCGACCATCGTTGCTGCAGTAGCTCTTCGTCATGACCATAACTAAGAGAACGGGCTTCTAATGGAATTGTGCTTTATCAGGTTTCGCTGGCTGCATATGGGCTATCTTCTGGTTTTCTTTAACGTTCGAGAAACCGGCTTTTCATCCGACAATTTCACAAGAAGAAAAGAAGTTCATCGAGGACGCCATCGGCCACGTCTGCAACACCCACCCTAATGTGAGTCCTTTTCCCATTACCAGCAAGCCATACAAGGTAGGATGTATAAAGAGTCTATATCAGTTCAACAATCACAAATATACAACAACTATCAATCGTTGAGAAACAGCTGAGAATTGTTTGAAGTAAATTAAACGTATAACTATCGAAAGTTATTTGGCAAAAGTGGACTGCTAGTTATATCATAGCTGTAAGTGTTACGAACCGTTCATGCTTTTTGAAGGGTTTTCTCATTTAAGAGAAAATAGGCGATCGATCTCATTGAATGGAGTATTTAGTTCTCGTCTATTCCGTGGAAAGCCATTATGACATCGAAGCCGGTGTGGGCCATCATCGTGGCGAACTTCGCGAGAAGTTGGACCTTCTACCTTCTTCTGCAGAATCAGCTTACATATATGAAAGAAGCCCTTGATATGAACATTAGTCATGTGAGTGAATTTATAATAGTATTGTAATAATTATAATTTATAATTTAATAATTATAATTAATTTTTATTTATTTATTTAATTTATAATTATAATTTATAATAGCACGGCTTTCACGTGAAAATAGGTTAAAGCAGGCATTCCCATGAAAGTGGATTTTTAATCACTAATAGCTAAATTTATAACTCGTCTGAACGTCTCAACATCCTGGCCGGCAATTGTTTTTCATCATGCGATTTTGACAGTATTTATGCATGGGCGTGGGAGACAGGGCTGTGGGAGGATAGCGGCACTGGCTCGATACATCGATAGCAACCGCAAGTCGTTGTAAAGGCCAGATATGCGCTCAATTACCTCCAAACGATGCCTAATGAAGTCGAAAGCATGGCGCATCCCTCAGGGATTGATAAACGCCGAGAGCTTTATCCTTTATCCTTTTTAAGTTGCGAAAAGGTGACTTCTATAATTTCCTGAATTGTTGTAGGCGTGTGCCATAGTGAAATGTGGTATTGCCGTTTACGATGATACCCTTAGGCAAAGAATTACACCACAATTATAAAAAGCGGAACCGATGACCACCTTAGTGCGAGAATTCTTATATTTTATTGAGCATTTCGTTGAAGGTGCGCAACTGTTGCTGTTGCTGCCTTCCATGCGAACATTTCATTGTACAATCACAACGATGCTGAGGTATTCGTAAAACTCAGCTCCCAGTCGAGAATCGTTCCCGCGACTTTCCAGGAGCTCACGTGTTACTCATTGCAGAACTAAGGACCTCGCTTTGACGTTCTCTCAGCCAGTTTTTTATCCTTACGGTGCTATCAGAACCTGGCTGAAAGATCGCCAATCCAAGGGCATCGATGGCGCAGTGGGTAACATGTAAGCACCCAGAAACTATAATCATGGGTTCGAATATGGGGTGGGGTCCGGTTTTTGCAAATACCTCAGCATCATTATGGTTGCATTTCACGAAATACTGTTTCATGAAAAAATAAGAGGAAATGGATAAAATGTTATACACTGTGGTCTTGAATCCAGCCTCAGCTTACCTAGGTTCAATGCCAATTTGTGCTTTCCAGACCATTTCCCTTGACAGGTGATTGTTGTTGACACTATTAGCTTAAAAATCGGGCTGAGAGAACACATGGGCTCCTGGAAAGGGTAGTCAAGGCTCGGACCTGGTCTAGAGACTGAGTTTTTCAAATATCTCGGCATCGTTGTGGTTATATTTCACATAATGACAGTTAATAAATAAAACGTTACGGATTGTGATTCCATGAACACTTTGTCAGCAGAGGTACTAGCAATCTTGATGGCGTCACTATTCAGTCGGGGATTCTTGCTGCACTACCTCACGCTGTGATGGGTTTGGTTGTTTTGGTGGGCGGACAACTAGCCGACTACTTACGATCCAACAAGTACCTTTCTACCACTGCCGTCAGAAAGCTGTTCAATTGCGGAGGTGATCGTTAGATCTTCTTCATTTTTCTTCCCAGTAAAACCTTTACTGGGTTATCCTGAAGCTCAAAGTGAAATTTGGAACGGACTATTTATCCTTTAGGATTCGGAGGAGAGGCATTATTTTTACTTATCGTTGCCTACACTAACAAAGAGTCGACAGCGGTACTGGCGCTCGTTCTGGCCGTCGGCTGCTCCGGTTTTGCTATCTCAGGTCTGTAACCCTCTAGAGTGGTATTTTACTATCCAGACCTCACAACTTCTTATGTTTTCTATAATGTCAGATAAAAATAGCTGCTTTTTTGTTATTCTATCAACAAGCAAACGAATGAGATCTTAAACATAAAGTCTTATTCTACTACTCACCTCTAACGTGGCGCGTGAAGTGCTGTTAGAGGCACCCTGCTATACACTTCGGTTCGATCCCGCACCCGAGGTTCACCATGCTTTCCATCTCTCGGGGGTCAGCAGATTGGTAGCAAACATGACTGAGAGGATAGCAGCACTGACTCGATACATTAGTAGGCCACCGTGAGTCGTATAAGGCAGATAAGCAGTAATTCATTTCTATCGATGCTTACTGGAGTTAAATGCACGCCGCATCCCTCAAGGATTGAGAACGCAGAGAGCTTTATCTCTTATGCTTTTATTACTTCTAACACAAATTTACCACGAGATAGAACCGATTTCTGCTGAAAAGTTCACGCTGCAATAATCTTATTCCACTGAAACCTTTACCTTCAAGTCTGCAGTTCGTTCTTATCAAATCACTAGGTGAAGAGAAGTTGTTCGTTCGAACCAAGTTTAACAACTCTTTATAGTTTTAGACTATTCGCACTTTAAGATGATATTCTGTTGACAATACTCTTTCGTACTTGAGCTATATCAGCAACAATAATTCATTACAATGTATAGCACAATTCAAAAACTGTCGCATGCACCACCTCTTCACCTTGGGTGGTTAAATGACTTCAATAGATGATAGCAGGCATTTGTCCCTGTCGCAAGCCAGAGAGACCCGTTCTCTCCTAGTTTCTGCGAGACACACTGCATCACATTTTCTCCCAGGATCATTGGGAAGTCTGCACATCGGATTGATAACTCTCCTATTATGCGCTATACATTCCAGTTGAGCTCTTGTCAAGCGGTTGTATTCGACAGACGCATTCGGCATTTTCTTATCCTTGCGAGTGCACTACCAGTGACGTCAACCGTCACTTTATTCTGACTAGATAGAGTGCATTTTTTCGAAGCGTTCATTAACGTTACTACGGAAGCATAAAGTCGGAGAGATAGATGCAATACCTTCTTTATCATCATCATCACTTCTTCTATGTTCCACATGTGTTCTCCATACCACTCGCTTCCTAGTGCTAAGCTCTAGAGTTACGTTATTCATCATATTAACCTCTTGACTATCACCCATATCAATAACTCGTTGATGATAACATCATCTCGTTGAGATTCAGCTGATGACCATTTTTCCACAAATTCAGAGAAAGTAAGCCATCATTCGTTCAGCATAGCCAATTTTTGATGTCATCAGAGCGATGTTAATAGTAAAGTGAAGGTGGTGTAGCTACGGACTGTCGGATTTTTCTTCGCTTTCAGTTTTCATTTAACCTTATCGAGAGTAGTAGCAAACAATTTTTGGAAGATAGTATCGCGCTTTTGGGCAAATCTTTCTATTTCAACGAAGTGTCGTTGTATAATGGCGAAGATCAAATGAAAGTGTTATATTACTCATTGGAAACCAGCAAAACGAGAACGCCCACGACGCCATGGAGATTGCTTCCAGCTCTGCACCTATGACACCAGAACAGCCTCTTCAGATGCCTATCCTTACGCTCTTTTTGAGTCCGCTCTTCGCATTAAATTCCATTTGATTGCTCTTCAAGAAAAAAGCAGGGACATCGATATACACCAATAAAATGACGGGACCCTTGCCATGGGCGATGGAAAATTTGCGCTACAAAATGTCGGGTGCGTCCGCTCTGTTGTAAACCCATCTATTTCCCATCCAGTCACCTCATATGAAACCCTGTAACCGCAGTTGACTATCCTTCTTCCCCAGCTTCCACATCATAAGAAAGTCAGTTTAATCAACTGCTACTCACCAACTTGTACACCTGTTAGGAGAGAACTGGACACGCTGTACAACAAGTTTGTGGAAGTAATCCGTATAGGGATGCCTCTTTACAAATTCTTTGTTGGGCACTTGAATTCTAGATGAGAAGTGGCCAACAAAAACGAATACAGGATAGAAAATTTTAGAATCGGAAATCAAGACGAGAATGGCAGCTGTTGTAGGACTTTTTTGGGCATCATGTCTCTTCCATGGAAGTGCATTTTTCGACAAAAGAGAAAGTGACCGATGCACATGCGAGTCTCCCAACGCCATCACTCATGACGATCAACGATATTTTCACGAACAGAGGAACGCGCTCGTTTGACAACCCAGTGGTTCCTGGATTCTATATTGGGACCGATCGCCTCTTTCTTGCAAAATTCGATTCTGCCATAGGCCTGAGAAGAACACATCCTCCAAGAAGAGGTAGATAATTCGTGTTTGACGAGAATTTGAAGCTTAATCGTTAACTGCCACATTGTAATGGATAAAGTCGCTCGAATGGATGAAAAAGGCTTACGTTTTGATAGAAGATTCAAATCAAATTTTTTTTTGACATAGTCACCTTTTCAAGAAGTATTAGCGGAGTAGAGGCGATGATCACTGACCTCAACTAAATTGGAAAATGATCGCAGTGCGCATGAGTACGAAGACCCAGTTCATGAGAAACCCAATGATATGAAGGTCTACAGATTAAATTGCACGGTTCTCTAATTTTAGAGATCACCTGATACATGTACCCTGGAGGTTTAATGAACATGGAAAACAATATTAAAGAACAATGAGACAGAGGAAGGAGAGCAGCATGGGCCGCATTGTGGCCACTTAATAAACCGGCCAACCAATTAAAGGACTCAAAACCCCACGCTCCATCTTTTTAACTCAACAGTCCTCTTAGCACTCTGTTATGCAGCACAGATGTGGGCTGATACTTCAACAATGTCAAGAATTCTGCGCACCACCTACAAAGCGCTCGAACGATGTCTTCCGAAATTTAACCGACACTCAGAAAGTCTGGCCGGTATGCGCTTCTCAGATCGTCGAAACCTATCACATCTCGGGGATCCGCTAGAATGTACATCAACAGGGAAACGCAGATGAGCCGCTTATATAATAGGTGGAATGCATGATAGATATACGAAAACAGCAGTGAATTGGACTCTAGAAGAGAATGGAAGCGTCTTCTTGGACGATCACCTAAACGATGAGCGGACGCGTTCGTGGCTACCGTCAACCATCAGAGTTCGCAGATGGTAACGACTTCAGGACTATGGCCCAAACGAACATCACCATGTTCGGAGCAGACCAATATCATTGGCGAGGCTAGCGCGAAGGAGAAACGAATGGAAAGTGTGCTGTGGCCCGTACCAACAATACACGCAGAGCAAAGTATGCAAGTAAGTTATGTAACTCATTAAGAATGTCTGTGGTCTACGCCCTAATTGTCGAGAGCTTCTACAATCTTATATGCCGAGTGACCTTTATTTATGGCAATGAAAAAATCATTACTAACTCAATTTTTTGGTGAACTTCGTTACAGTGTGGATACAAACCATCGCGTTGGATCTTTCTAGAAACCGTTCCTGTTCACATGGCTCTTTTTCCTTCTGTGAATTCTGCCTAAATTGACCGAAGAAAGAACTTCTAAATCACCAACTTCATTTCTTGTCCAACAATACGGTGTTCTCATTCGATGAATGGAAATCTGGGTATTCTAGTAGATTATGTGGGACGAATCGAGTCGGCGTGTCTAAAAGGATTTGCTGCAGGTTCTTCAGATGTTCCCGTCTAATTCTGTCCGGTGTGAGTGCTGCTCGGTTCTGAACAGAGTAGCGCTTGTAGAAGTTCGGTCTAGGAAACACCCAAGACAACATAACCATTCTTCTTGATTTAATATGAGAATTAGTTGATGTGGTTCTCAGAAAGATCTGCAAAAATGTCGTAGATTATTTTTTCGCTGCCATTCTAAAACTGTTGACTTTTCTTTTTGGGTGAAGGACGGTCATCGTCATCTAGTCAATTGCCGATCTTCACCCATGTTTCCAGCTTCAGCTTGCATTGCTACTCCTTGAGATCTTCCACCATTTCTTTGTCGATTTCTTCAAGTTTAGACGTAACTAAGTGGTTTCCCACTGCTTGGACAATCCCAGTTAGGTGTATGAGTAGAAAGCTCCTGGTGATAGACGTCCTTTGCGTATTGCTGAGCGCTAGGCCTTTTTAGCGATATCGTGAAATTGTTGCACATTGTTCCTCATTCATATTCCACTGTATATTCCTTATTAACGTTGTCAAGCACAGAATTTTACTCTGAAGTGGTTATTCCTTCACGAAAATTTCCATTGGAACTAACCAACATTTGAGAAAGGCTTCTGAAATTACAAATTACCAGCCGTCATTATGAACTCGGAAACAGCCATTTACTTTATTCACTGCATTCCAATCCGTGAGTCTAGGTCTCAAATTTCTTACATGTTCTCCTAAGGCCAATCTTCGTTTTGAACCTTCTCGAAGGTGCACAGTTCTTTGCAGAACTGATGTTTTATTCATAGCGTCATGTCAGCGTAAACGATGATCAGTACAAATTTGCCATTGTTCCACATCTTTTCAAGCGTAGAGATACTGGTCGAGTCGTTAATTGCTAATTGGCTAACAAAGTAACGTGAAGATTTCTCCAACAGGGGTGCATCAGTGAGATCATATGCGGTACTTACTCACTCGCTTTTTCCTTTCCCCAGTAATTTAGTTGTTCAGAAGACTTTCAGACTGAGTAGCCATCTTTGACGCTACGATATCCATTCGATGGCTTGTCGATGACTTGGGCACCACTCTTCGCATCACGTGTAGCGAAGTAGACCAATACACATTTAAGAACTGTCGTCAAAATTTTGTCGATTAAGCTACTTTCTTCAATTGTTCTGAAGTAACTGCCAAAGTGCCCTTCATATCTTTCATAATCGTGAGTGTGCATTGAACTATTAGACTCCCTGATTCGAACGTTTCCGAAAGGGCAGATAAAGGATAAAGGATAAAGCTCTCGGCGTTGATCAATCTCTGAGGGATGCGCCATGCATTCGACTTCATTAAGTATCGTTGGAGGTCATTGAATGTATATCTGGCCTCTACAATGACTCGCGGTGGCCTACCGATGTGTCGAGCCAGCGCTGCTGTCCTCTCAGACAGGTCTGGGAGCAGTCTGCCGATTCCGGAGGGATGGCCGGCTTGGTGAGTTATGGGCGCGGGGATCGATTCCACGTGTGTGTCGCAGTGGGCGGATAAGAATGGAACACCTAGTCTTCTTCTTAGACATGTTATAACAATTATCTCGAAAATTGGGCAAACATGATTTTCCAGTCGGAAATATTATCTTACTTTACTGAAAACTTCTCCAGTAAACTTTTCATTGCCAGGAAAATCGTAATTACAGACATTGGTGATAAAAAGTTGTGCGGTAACGAAGCAACCTTATGTGCGAGGGCTTCCCACCAAACATTGCCCCACTGGGGTTGGAAATGACGAATATCAACTTTTGCTTATGCCATGGTCACGAGTATCGAATTGGTTTTCTACTGGTGTCTTCGTGCTTTTTACTTTACTGTAAAGCACACCAAAGATGAGGAAACATAAAGCGTTTAGAGTCGACCATTCCTTGAGAGATGCACCATCTATCTGCACCTTCATTCAGTATTGTAGAGGCAACCAATTGCATGTATGACCAGTACAGTAACATACTGCAGTATAGGGATATCAATCGTTGTTACCAATTTGCTCACCTTCGAAAGACGTTTGCCTGAGTTGTGAAATCGAATCAACCACCACATGTGTATTGCAGAGCACGTCCACGAACTTCTACTCTACACGTGCACATTGGACGATAAAATATCAATTGTTCGTTGTTTTCGGGTCATATTTCACACTTTTATCTACCTATACACAAATCTGAACCTTCAAGGCAGTGTCGATAGTGGAACATGTGACATTTCCTCGCGACAAGACCGTGGTTAAAGTTAACTCCAGGTTGTATTATTACAAAAATATTCAAGTGAGTAAAGGTTAGTGCGACGCTAATAGCGTGAGTTGAACACATTTTCTCGTTCTTGGAGATGAATCGAATCAATTAAGGAGAAGCTGTCATAACCTTGCATACTACTTTAGTCCTGGGACACATTGGCACATGCCAATACAGTCAGTCTGCATAGATGACAGCGTGTTTTAGGAAAGTGCAAACATACGGGAACATACAGCAATGTTTTCTCAAGTTTTCCAAGTTCAACCTCTGCTAAAAGAACTAAAGAAGCTATTTTTCAAATAAACATTTTTATCGGAGTTTGAAACTCTTCACTCTCATTAAAGTGCTAACAGCAGCGTTTTGAATTAAACTTCAGAGATAACGCACGTCAAAGAGGAAATGCACGTGCCAAAACTGTGCACTTATGATTGCTTCAACACATGAGTTACTTTCCTTTGTGGTCACGAGAGCAAAATTATCATTGCCCTATTTTCTCTGTAAACGAGTGTGCATTCCAAAATGCTCTGGTAAAGGTTCGGAACCATAAATTCCCTACAAGGAACAATTTGAAAGCCATGAGGAGCTCATCGAGTGCTACTGCGGACACTTGGTATATTCCATGCGGATCGCTGCATATCCTGTACTAGACATGGGAGTTATCTGCTGGAGACGATTCTAGTCCACTACCATTTAATTTACAGTCACTCAGTTAAAGACTTATGACCTAGCCAAAGTTCTGGCTTTAATTACATAGATGGAGAGAATAGCACAGAACTGCACAATGTGTGTACGGATGTGTAAGTCCGCTCAGCGCAGCAGATGAGAGAATGCAAAGATAATCTTCGCCCTAAACGGCACGAGATTTCTCACAACAAGGGCGTTCATAAACTTAGACTTCATTAAGGGAAAATTCCGTCCCGAAGTTAGTGATGATGTGGAAAATTTAATCGTCCCTAAATCAAGTTGCTGCGGAAAGGTGTTTATTTTTTTACTATTATACGACCCAATTTATTCGTATACCTCACCCACGCTCAACGGAATGAATGTCTCCGAATGCTCCAGTTGTACCCATTTAGCTCGGGAAATGAATATGATGAACGACTTAGCTCCAGAGTTGAGTAGAAGGAAACGAGCGGCTTGGGAAGCATTCAAGAGCATCGAGGTAGTAGTGAAGAGAACAAAAAACGCTTGACTCCGTGCCCACCTTTTCGA
This sequence comes from Angiostrongylus costaricensis, assembly GCA_900624975.1. Lineage (NCBI taxonomy): Eukaryota > Metazoa > Nematoda > Chromadorea > Rhabditida > Metastrongylidae > Angiostrongylus > Angiostrongylus costaricensis. Next base: position 56,123 of record UYYA01000026.1, on the reverse strand, counting down.
CTCAACAATAGTTCCTGCGTTAACGTATGCGTCGGAAACCTGTTCTCTGGTTAAGCAGGATGAAAGATTACTCGGCGTTCCGACTATTAAAAATCAAAGACGCTGTTTTTATACGCCAATTTGTTGAAGGTAGACTGCATACGTGAAGCATTCTTGAACTCTCGATCGTTATGATATATTACAAACAATAAAAACACAATTGTGTATTGGTAGGGTGTTCGTATAGTTTTAATTCTAAGAAGTTGGCGTCCTGTATAAATGAACAAAAGCTGTTTTTAAACGGTCTTGTGATTTTTTAACTTTAATGTAATCATGTGATCCAGGTGCTCTTGAAATAATTTTCGGTTTTCCAGTTAATCCGTCCTGAGAAAAAATTTTCTATTGTTTTACATCATTTGCCACTTTACTTGGCATATTAAAGGAAAAGAGATTTAAGCATATTCGGAAGAGTTATATCGTTTCAGGGTTCAACGTTAATCATCTAGACATCGCTCCCCGTTACGCTGCCATTCTCATGGGATTCTCAAACGGAATAGGAACATTAGCTGGCCTAACATGTCCTATTGTAACCGAGAAATTTACCGCTAGCGGTGCTCGTGGATGGGAGAAGGTAGGCCGGAAATTTCTTATATCTTATCGCCAACGCAGACAAATGCAGTGAACTTTTTATGTATGTCTTCATGAAAAACAAAGACATATGGTGGAACATCTTCCCTATTAAAATATCTCTTATAAGACGCCGCGGTTTACTGCATGTTTAGTATGAGAGTAGTTCATCCATTGATTGCTGTTTCTCGTTGTTGAGTGGTTGAGGCAAGCAGCAATCAGCTTCTCATGAATCACCGTTATTGAACATGATTGCATCCCATCATCAACAAAGCGAATGTGGCAATAAATTCCCTAGACTTCATTTTGCACATCTTGTCATTTGCTCTACCCATCAGTTTTTCTATAAGAGATTGAGAAATTTCATTTATGCCAGTTTTATATTCTTCCACACTTTTTTATGCTGGTATTGGAACTTACATATACATTTTCGTTTCTTCATTATGCTAGACAGAAACTTCTTAATTGCTAGTGTTATTGATACGTTGAAGGGAGCGTGTGGCGCAGTGGTTGGAGGCGCCACTGCAACACACATGTGGAGTCGATCAACGTGCACATGGCTCACTAAGCCTTCCATCCCTCCGGGATCGGCAAACTGGTACCAGATTTGTCTGGGGGGATAACAGCACTGGTTCGATACATCGGTAGGCCAATCAAATGCATGGCGCATTCCTCAGAGATTGATCAACGCCGAGGACTTTCTCCTTTTATCCTTTTCTTGATGCGTTGGTGCGTTCATACTTTCGTTATGGGCGAACATGTTTTTATGGTTCATTTTAAAACCTCCATATTTTATTTAAGAAGAAGAAGCTACAGCTTATCTAATTGCAGTGAGAGCTCTGATGACCACGGCACGGCAAAACAGATTCTGTAGGTCGACTATCAAGGTGCCTCTCTGATGTAGCGTTCAGTTCAGCAGTTTTGCCGTAGACCTCAACTGACTTTATGAATGGCGGGATGGAGGATAGGAAGAGCACTGTCTAGTAGCTTTAAAACATTGAGCTTCGTTAAGAATTCAGGATTGATCAGTCAATCTTTTACAAATCAATCATCATGCACTAATCTCCAATTGGCACGGAAGAGTTCATCGAATGCTTGCTTAGACTATATTTCGGTGACTCAACGATGAATTAAGTGAATGTACTTATCCTTTTCTCCAATTCTAATACTAATTCGCAGATCCCGGAAACGATGTAGGCTTTCTCAATTTACGAGATCAAACCGAAAACCACATATGTATTATAAAAAAATCTTCCTAAAGCATTATCTGTTTTTTTCAATGAAATAGTGTTCGTTACTTGAGAATACGGCCGAGACACCTCAGATATAAAGACATTTTGTAAAGACACTTCTTCAAATTGTTTCGGTAGTCCGACAGCCCTCTCAAATTGTTATGTTGTTCAGGTATTTTTATTGGCCAGTTTAATCCACTTGACGGGAGTGACTTTCTACGCCATATATGCGTCTGGTGAGCTACAAGTAGGTGATTTCAATTATTAAAGTTTCCTATCTTTTTCATTTTAAACAATATAGGGTTTCTTTGACGTATGTCATTCTGGATGCTTTAGATTTTCCTAGGGGATTGCCCACAGTTTGTCTTAGTTCAGTACTGAACATGTGTTTAATTTGTTAAGCTTACACAAGGTCGATAAATAGATTTATTCGGCTAACGTTTCGGAGCCTCCCAACGGTTTACCGCCTCATCGTGGCTAGGAGGTGTCCCTGGGTGTCGGCCTGCGATGTACAGAGGGGAATTCATCCCCTGGCAGGGTCTCCCAAGCTGTAAAGAAGTCCGACGTTTCCTTCAGGAAGCCCAGCTAAGAGTAAACCAATACGAGGATCCACTACCATCCTGGTATCAAACTAATCACATGGTGGCAAATCTCCCGCTCATCCACAAGGGCGACGACTGTCTGTGGTGGTGACGACCTGGGGCAGACTTTGGCTAGGCTGACCTCGGGACTCTAGGGAAACACAAAGGTTAAACTAACAAATCTCCGAAGAATAGAGATTATGCTAGGGCCCGCACAACTAGTGAGGAGGGACCGTCCTAGTATTAAGTAACGTTTCGGAAAATTGTTCTATGCTGAACATTGGGAAAATGAAAATTTCTGAAACTAAGAAACAAGGCACTTAACGACGTGTTTCCACTCCCTGCGAAACACCAGTGCACTAATGGGCAATAATTGTTGTATTCTATTATTCCAGAATGGTTGGCTTCATTTACTGTTTGGTAGATAAACCCCTGTAATTGTTCAAAATCTCTGAACAGTGCAAATTCGGACCGCCTTAGCTTAGTAATGTAGTGGTGGATTATAAAACATCCTTTTTCCAACACTTTTTTCAGATTATAAACGATTGAACTGGGTGAACAAAGGTTTTCATGAATTTTATTCGTATTTACCCATATGTTCACCTAGGCGATTCTAAGTCCTTCATTGGTGAAAGACTGGTGAAAGATGTTAACTGTAGAAATTGAAGTGATTCATCTAGGACTGGGCGGAGCCGAAGCCAGTGGACGAAGCATGGGATACCACAGCGCTGAGCCACAACAGCAGTAACGGTATACAACGTTTTACCAGAAATGGTGTGTTTCTACCAATTTTTTCTTTCAGCTGGTTACGGCACGACAAAAACCGATATGCCAATCACCATGACTGCACTACCGACGGCTGAAAATCTTAAAAAACGTATGACACTTCTTCAGCTATTTTTTAGGAAAGTTCTTTTCGTAGACCTCTGACAAAGCGGCAGTGAACGCTTTCACAAAACCTACATTCAAGGGTTTAGAACGCTTCAAAAGCGACTGTAGTCATAATGACAGAAAATGTTTCGAGCGGATTAATCCAGTGGATGATAATAGATAGTGAGGAGTTCAACTCGCATTGAGCTTAGCATGCGTTAACATTCCCAATCATTACTGCTCACATAACGGGTACCTTTTAGTTCAAAAGAGTTGAACATGCTGCCGAATTCAGCGTTGTTGAAGTGGAATTGACGTCAGTCCTTTTCTTTTCACGAATTTCACATACAAAGCCCTCTCAGTAACGTTACATTTCGGCTGTTAGAAATAGTGGTCTGTTCTTTGCGAGAAATTTAAAATGTTTTAAGTTGGGGCAAACATAGGTCTATTAGTCAAGATAAGAAGCACTAGGACGCGTGTGGCGCAGTGATCGGAGGCGCCCTGTAACACACACGTGGAATCCATCCCGCACCCGTGGCCCATCAAGCCTTCCATCCCTTTGGGGGCGGCAGATTGGTGCCAGACTTGTCTGGGAGGATATCAGCACTGGCTCGATACATCAGTATGCCACCGCGAGTCATTTTAAAGGCCAGATATGCATTCAATTACCTCCAAACGATACTTAATGAAGTCGAATACGTGGCGCATCCCTCAGGGAATGTTCAGCGCCGAGAGTTTTTTGAGGTTTATTAGGTAAATAGATGCATCTTGCTTTTGGCTGAAAAAAGATTGAAGTACCCAATGACGTTTGATGAAGCACTAGAGTTTACACATTATCGCCAATAAGAAGAAGTGACAAATTCTTTGAAGGCTTTTTCAGCAGCTTTGTTGTTGAGGATTTCTGTTTAGAAGTAGATGGAAGTTATTAAGATGCTTCGAACGTGACAGTCGAATGCTGAGATGTCCGCAGATCAAGAGGCTAACATGTTCAACTTCTGCAGCCTTAGTTCTGCTATGCATTGTTGTGCAGGAGGAACGAATCGCTCTCGTTTACCGGTTCTGGACACGCTAAGGTTAAAGGATAACCCTTACGACGTTGATCAATCCGTAAAGGATGCACTATGCATCCGACTCCATTAATCATTGTAAAGGTGATTGAATGCACGTTTGCCCTGTACAATAACTTCTGGGACCTATCAATGATTCAGTTCAATGCTTCTATCTTCCCAGAATCCGATACTAATCCTCCGGCCTCTAAGGAATGGGGGACTTGGTTTTCCAAGCGGCGGGATCAAACTTCGAACCACTTGTGTATTGCAGTGTATCTCTAACCACTGCGCTACACACGCAGAAAGGTCCTATTATGCCTTTGCAAGAATTCAGTAAGTTACATTGGATGGCTCCATCTGTCGTGATCCGAAAAATCGTAAGCATTTTTGATGCACAATTGGCTGTCATAAACTTTTAAAAACTTCCATGTAGTCAAACTGTTGTACCAAAGAAAGATGTCGGTTATCATGTAGGATCACTCCTCATCGCTCATCATAGTGCGATCGAGAAGCCAGTTGTTTTTCATGAATAAAAAAGGGCCTCGTCGAGTTCGAAGCAGACCACCACCATGAACGACGATTGCGCACGGGAAAGCAAGGAATGGAAAATGTTCCAGGGCCTGCATTACCAGGAAAGACGGTGAATCCCAGTATCCAAGTAGGTATCCTGAAAAAGCGGAGAGCACACTTTGGAACCCAATTTTCGCTTTTCGTCCATTTTTCATGGTACGAATTTGTGGAGGTTTTTCGTCCTTCCATTGCCTTTCGAATGATGAGCGGTTGTGGATTGGGTTCAGTTACCTCGTGTAGCTTATGGTTTTCATCTCTCGATGAATGCCCACGTCATCGTCATGAAAATGTTTACTTCCTCCAAAATTTTCGAACTATTTGTGCGTTGTCCATTTGAATGAACATCAATGGGCCTGGGTTTATTCCACGGATGTCCGCCCAGTTATGAAATTATGAAGCAAAACCATAAGAGTTTCTGCAACACAGCTTAGTACACCAGTCGTCGGACTAAAAAGGCAACCCTTTATAACATAATAATATACAAAAACTGTACTTTAGACGAATTTATTTGCCGTTAGAGACTACTTCTTTTGAAAAGTGTACACATGACTCGTATATGGGAAAAGTGAGGAAGATCGGCCGGAATGAGTTGATTTTAATCAACAGCGCATGCAGCGAAAGGCGTAGACTATGTTCGGCAGCCATACGACATTAGACATAAGACTAAAACAGTTAAAGTAACATAAAGCAGTGACGTAAGGAGCAAGTGTTTTTTAAGAATTGTGTTTCAAAATTCGTAACGATAAAAACGATAATTATTTAGGCCTCGACCTAACAGTAAATAACTCGACCCCTTGCTTGTAGCGAAAGTATTAAACCTAGACAATTGTGATTTTGTCTCAACAGTAAGACGGATTCCATTCTAATGGAAGTTTCTAAATATGCTAGAGACGAGAGCTGAACCGATAGAAATATTCTAAAAGTTCAAAGCATCGAGTTTCCAGAATTCTACTGAGAAGCTACTTGAACACCACGTGAAATTCTCAGCGTTTTTCACATAAATATTGCGCTTATTAAAATCCCTTGTAACGTACCGCAATAAGTATACATCAGAAATTTTATTGAACCTTCGGAAGACTATAAAACATCATTCAGGTCCATCTCACCCAAAGACGAACCAGTTCGGGGCTGCGGGTACAGAACCGTCCAATCCTTTCGTTTCGGGATGGGATGACGGAGCAGTGCAATCGACGCCGTACCAACAGAAGTGGTGAACGAACGATGCTCCTGTACAGTACACAGAATACTTAGCGAACTTCCGAGTGATATAGATCTAGTCATTTCCTATTGTTTATAACACTATTAATTTTATTTATGCAAAAATTCATGAAATTTTATGGATTTTTTTGTTATTTAATAACTAAATGAAGCGTAGGAGACAACAGTATTTAAAGACTCGGTGTTAGGGAGTTTGACAATAAATAAATAAATCAATAATCAACCAAGGTCAGGCAGTTTATGTGTTCTCTAAATGAGCTCCTCGATCCCTGGTATCCAGCAGTGGCAGAGTTACGGAGTCTTCCTATCGTTGTTATCGACATCACCTTTGTAAACCAGATGTGGTAGATGAGAAGGATTCGAAGAAATAAAATTTTTGTGAACGAAGGTTATTTTTCTGGAGGACAAGCTCCTCTAATGCTTCACAAGTACAATCCAAGACCGTTCTCTAAGCACTTGTGAAGCTTCGAAGATGAGATAACGCTACTGGTAAGAATGGCGAAAAATCCTCTTTCGTGGCTGCTTAGTGACTTTAGAGGAACAGCTTGAGTAATTAACGAAATTATTAACCAAATGGGAATTCAGCTGTGGACCATGCGTTCCCAACTGGATTACTGAGAGCAACTTTTCCCCGGACAAACCCGATACCGATTTGCCGATCCTGGAGGGATGAGGGGCTTGCTGAGCCAGGGGAGGGTTCGAATCAGCATCGTACTCGCAATGATAGGCATCAGCGCCATTGTACTATCCACCCCATATTTATTCAATATTTATTTACGACACCTAACAATAAAGGCGAGTGTAGCGCAGTAATTAGACGTGCCCTGCAACACACAGGATTGTACCCCGCGCCCTAGGCTCACCAAGCTCTCCATCTCTCCGAGATGCCAAACTCGTCTGGGAAGACAGCAGCATTGGCTCGATACATTGGCCACCGAGAGTCACTGTATAGGCTAAATATGCATTCAATCATCCCTTAAGATGCTTAATGAAGTCGACGAGAGCATGGCGCATCCCTCAGGAATTGGTCAATGCAGAGAGGTTTATTCCTTATCCTTTATTTAACAACAGCAATCATATGTGCTCCCCAAATCATTTCCGTTGACGGGTGATTGCTGATGGCACAGATAGAGTAAAAACATGACTGGTACAAAGGAAACGCAAGGACCTTGGTTGGTGTAATAGAAAGCACGTGAGTCCCGATAAGAATAGTAGCAGGTTCGAAGCCCTCTTGAGAGCACGAGTTTTGCTCATTAGTCAGCATCTTTGAGGTGATAAGTCGAATCATCTTTATAAAGATCACATAAGGCCCTTCCGATGCATTGTTGTCTGTATGAAGAGCACAAAGCGTTCTCTAAACAGCTTTTCATGGTAAGGTTACAAGTGGAGACCACGACGGAGTGCAGAATCTGTTTGTTTAAGTGCAAACGAAACTTTGATTTTTCAGTCAATGCCACTCGACGAGTGTGGCGCAGTGGTTGGAGGCGCCACTGCGATACACACACGTGGAGTCGATCCCCACATCCGTGGCCCGCTAAGCCTACCATTCCTCCGGGTTCGGCAAATTGCTAGCAGACTTGTCTGGGAGGATGGGAGCACTGGCCCGATCCATCGGTAGGCCACGGCCAGTCATTGTAAAGGCCAGACATGCATTCAATTGAATCACCTCCAACGATGTTGATGCGAATACATGACGCATCCATCAGGGATTGATCAACACCCTTAGGGTTCTGTCCTTTATCTTTTATGCCGTTCGACTCAGAAATTAAAATTAAGTACAGTTATGAAATATAACTCGTATATAATGCTGAGATATTTGCAAAACTCCGGACAGCAGGTGTATGCGGTGGGGAACGAACACGCGCTGTTGTCCTTACCGAGGAGCAGCGCACTTCACCACCACACCATCCGAGTCTTTCGTTTTGCCTGTCTGTTTTAGTTTCGAATGTGTTTTAGCAGCCTTTGTATTACCGTCAGACCTACATACTTTATTAAACTACGTGAAGTTAGATTCAAGAAACCCAACGGCTCGAGAAAATTACATGCTCTCTTGATGAGCAAGGACGAGGCTGTGATCACTCTATTCATTCACAGTAGCTGACGTTCCCACAGGTTCGCTTTCCCCACAGCCTAGAAAGCTTAATATGACAAGCAGTTCACTTAGGATTTCAGATGAATCACCTAGCTCAAAGACTCATCAGTACTGCTGACCAGTAAGTACTTCCTTCGTTAGTACACCATTAATGTTCGCCGAGAGTATTCTCGGATGTCGAACTACGTTCTACAGCAGTGGACTCATTCTTCGGCAAGACTGTACAAGCTGCAAAGATGTTCGACATATCTGCCCGAAAGCCAGCCAAGTTTAGACTAATACCAAGAGTAGCCGCCTTCTCAGAGGAGACATAATTGCGATGGGTAAAATCACCCTCCGATCTAATTCCCAGTGTTCTCTTACCTGTAAAGAAGAAGAACAAACAGTCCAGTTGTACGAACTTGCAACAGCAATGAGCCTGGGATATGGTACGAAATATTCGAAAACCAAATCTGCAAGAGAAAGGATGGGAGGAATAACGGAAACGAAATTATGACCCACAATGTTTGAGAAATGATTGGATGTCATAGAAGCAGAAGAGAATGCAACTACCATCCTCCTTATATTAGGCACTGGAGACGAATTACGAAAAATTTATATCTGTATATTTTTACTAAGAAATTTGCGTGTATTTCACAAGGAAATTTTATTTGTGTAGGTGGAGTCATAAGTCTCCTTCAATAACATCGACAATGAAAAAGCCAATCTTCAGTAGTTTAGTCAAACTCACTGATATCACGAGCGTAGCTGGCGGATGCAAATGGTGGGCAAATGTTGCTCTCTTACTTCGCACTAGGTTCTTCGGAAATTAATATCGGCTTTGCAATTTCGTTCTTAATGCGTATGTTTTTGCAATAGTGTAATTTCTCGAACGTACACTATTACCCACTTGGATACTTGGACGGCCTCTCCTCACTCGTTATGCGAGCTTCAACATATTCTCCATTTTTCGGAGTTTTGCTGGTTTAACCATTGTGCTTCCCTGGAGTCCAGAGGTCAGCCTGGCCAAAGTCTGCCTCAGGTCGTCACCGCCACAGGCGGTCGACGCATTTGTGGATCAGAGTGGTAGCATTTGCTACCATGCGACTACTTTGATACCAGGACGGTAGTGGATCCTGGTATTGGTTTACTCTTAGCTGGCTTTCCTGGTGAAAACACTGGACTCCTGCTTAGCCTGAGAGACTCTGCCAGGGGATGAATCCCTCGCTGTACATCGCAGCCCGACACCCAGTAACACCTCCCAGCCACGATGAGGGGATAAACCGTTGGGAGGACGTCACACCACTACCTAATACTATTATATATAATTGCAAATCATAGTTTACAGACAGATACTTGAATTATAATATAAAATATGGTTTTGACAAATTCTGAAGGCTAGAATCTGGGATGTCAAAACAGGGACTCTAAAAATTAACTTCTATGAATTTAAACTCGGCCGCACGCTGGACAAAGGCTCCAAACATTAATGAGAGATGTGGAAAAGGTACTGTTAACGAACCATAGTGCAAAACGGTTTAGAAAATTTCGCTGCAACGCATTCGCCTTCGAAGATTTGAGAAGTCGCGGACGTCCTTCTGCTATTGGCGACCATGAATTGTATGCTTTTCTGGAAACAGACACATGCACGACTGTTCGAGAGCTTGCAGAAGACCTCACTGTGGGCATCCCATTATGTCGGAGCATCTGAAAGAAAATATGAAAGTTGAAGAAGCTCGACAAATCAATGCCGCACGAATTGAATGACAATCAAAGAAATCGTCGTTTTGAGCTATCGTCGGAGGTTCTTCCGCGCAATCAGAACGGCCCGTTTTCCAATGGCTTCGCAGCAGATGACGAGAAATGGGTCCTTTACGGAAACGGGGTTGATTGGCTCAATGGACAGACCGCGATGAAGTTTCGGAGCACTTCGAAATTGCACCAAAAGAAGAGCACGTTGACCGTTTCGTGGTTTATTGCCGGTTTAATACACAACAGATCCTTGAATACGAGTGGAACTAGTTCGGCGGGAAGGTACGTCCAGTAATTCGACGAAGTATAAGGGAAACTTCAGCAGCGGCGCCACCCATTCATCAACAGAAAGCCAGCACTCCTTCTCCACAATCACACTCTGCCACGAGTGGCACTAGCAAAGTTGCAGAAGATGGACGAAATGGGGTAGGAAACTCCACCTCGTTCACCACGCTAGCCAGATTTCTCACCTACAGAATATCACCCCTTCAAGCATTTGGATAACTTCCTGTGCGAAATATGCTTCACCAACTAAGCCGGGGCTAAAACTTCCTTCAACAACTTCATGGCCTCCAAAAGTCTAGGTTTCTAGGGAAACGGTATAATTAAACTTGTTTCTCGTTGAGAAAAATGTTTAGATCATAAAATGTGCTGTTTTGAATAATAAGATCTATTCTCAGACAAGATATGCCACTTTAAACACACAAACACAATCCGACATTAATTTCCGAACAATCTACTGGTTGGTGCATCAATGAAAAGCCGAATTAATAAAGAACATTTTAAAACTGAAGTTCGATATTATACAGTTCTATAAAAGCCAACGTAATATGTGATCCAAGAGACGGAAAATTGAAGGTGCTGACGGAGAGACATGAGTTGGTTCACCTGGATTTCAAAATAGCACCAACCATTCCCATTCCATAAAACGCCAGAGGCACTCAAAAATTCGAGGGAAAGGCTGCGTGCAATTTCTGTTTCGTCTTCTATAGTGTACAGGTTTTTTAGGTACTACTTCGAACACATTCTTCCTGCAGATATTCATACTACTTACTTGATATTTGAACGGCGGCCCATCCTCACTAGTTGTGCGGGCCCCAGTATAACCTCTATTTTTCGGAAATTTGCTGGTTAAGCCTCCCGAAGTCATCCTGGCCAAAGTCTGCCCAGGTCTTCACCACCACACGCAGTCGCCGCCGCTGTGGATCAGAGATAAATTTGTCATCATGCGACTTTGATACCAGGATGGTGGTGGACCCTGGTTTTTGTTAACTAATAGCTAGGTTTACTTATGAAAAGGCCGAACTCCATCTCAGCTTGGGAGACTCTACCAGGAGGATGAATGCTCCCGCTGTACATCGCAGTTCGACACCCAAGAACACCTCCCAGCCACGATGAGGTGGTAAGCCGTTGGGAGAATTCATATTACTACGTTCTTTAAGTTCTCGAGGGTCCCCTACTATGAGAAAACCTTAACAATCAGTCCCAAGTCAGCAACGAAACCACGTTCTTCAGCTTAGCCGACACGGCACGGCAAATAGCAAAGAGTTTTCATAACAATGAACCTTGCGACAGACTATTTTCCCGACTATACTACATAATGACTTACAAGATCCATAAATGTAGTAGATTTTCAAACAAAGTGAGTTAACGAACAGATTCAGAGAGAAGAAACACTACTAGAGTTCCCTACTTTTTTAAGCTGAGTAAAAAATGAACCGTTTTTGACTTTGATCAATTCCCAATTGGACTCTCTCCAGTTTTCAAGTGGATGGCCTAAAATGGACTAATAATTTTCCTTCAAATGGGACCACTTATTGAGTTCTTTCGAGATTTCGGAAGCTCCACCATGATACCGCTAGCTCCAGTTGAAACTGAAAAAGTATTAAGCCTAAGCCTAAGCCAGAAAAATTTCTTCGCCGAGTCAGCTTAACTTAACAGCTTAACATCCTCAAACACTTTGTGAAATGATATGGGTATATCATCGGATTCCCGTTTTTTTTTTAATTTTCGTATTGAAGAAACGGGCAATGATGGACCACTCAAATAAATTCTATTCTTATAACACGACATCACATATCGTGCGGATCCCAACACTTCACCCACTCCGGTCGTTTCTTCGCATCCACGAAGGTCTTCGGATTTGCACTTGTGTTATGGTGCTAATTTACGACTTCATCGTCAAATTCGATATTTCCATCTGAAAGACCAGAAGAGTCAACGTTTGCCATGCCAGAGCTCAGAGATCTACCTTGTCGAAGAGAGCAGTAGTGATAAGGGACTTCACATCAAAAAGGTGATGCCTGTTATAATGAACTGGCCGATTTAAAATATGTACAAAAGCGCCAAAGCGAACATGTTTAGCAGTTCCACAACCGGTAGCCATGACCCGTGCCGGGTTCGTCGGAACGTGTGTCCTTGCTTAATCCGACAATTGTCCGTTGTGGGTTAAAGGGCGCAGAGAGATGTTGTTTATGGACTGTGGACAACTCGTCCCTCATGTGTGGGTCTCATCGAAGAATTCGGCGTGGGCTTGCTATGAGCTCGTAATTTGCTTGAACTGCTTCGTGATGTTTTGTATTGTTACGCATCGTGTTATTCAGAATTTTACTAGGAACTGAAGAGTTGTGCTGAATTCAGGACGGATAGACTGGTGACTGCATCACTGAGAAGCTGGAGGTGAACGGGTCAAATAGGAAGCGTAGTTAGGAGTGAGGGTAGGGGAACATTGGTTGCCTGTGATGCTACGCTAGCACTCTTACAAAGGATGTTGTCGAATTCTGAGCTGCCATCTCACACTGTCTCCCTACATTCTCGTTTAACGTCGCTTTCACCTCGAATGCAAGGACTGCAGACTTTATCCACGTATAGTCCTGATTTTCCTCAGCGCCTGCTGTACCGTTTTCAACATGTCTTCCTGTCTAGAACTAGAAAACAGCGGCTCAAATTTCATTTCTTGCAAGCTCATTAGTTCTTTTCCAAACCACTCCCACCTACTTTTCAAGCATCTTCCGTTTTGTCTTCACCTGCTCTGTCCTGATTCCAGCACTGCTTGCGTTCGAATCATCCATCAACTACGAGGGCCTCCCAACTTTTCTGCTTGTAGGTTCGCGTGCTTGAGGATTGTCGTCTTCCCTACGAATGTCGTTGATTGCTGGTTGAGTCGGTTACCCATAGGCTGCTGAGATGACCGAGCCAGAGCGTTCCCATGTTTTCAAGAGTTTCTTCTCCAATTATTCATTATTCATCTATCCATGCAGTTCATTTCGCCATATACATGAACAAAATAGGACATGGAAATGATTCTCATTGTCCTCATCTATGGATGACATTGTCCCTTGGAAAGCTATGTAAGAGAAACGTAAGAGAATTGTGTTTCATAAGCATCAAAGAACTGAGGAGTTAAGAAGAGACGTCACCGCTATTTTTCTTCTGTTTTTCTGTCAACAGCTTTCTTTAACAGGACCTCACAGAAAGTCAGTAAAACGAGTACTCCATCCTCGTTAATAATTGGTTTCGAACGAGTAGTTAAGAGCTTACCGCACCAGGTGCTCTATATAGATTCTCTTCAAACTGCCATCGTTGTCCACAAGCCCCTTCACATTCCTGTATTCGTTCAGTGTGTACTGTGTAACATTATAGTAGTGTTTAGAACCATTATCTAGTATTACGACCGTGATATTTATACCATATAAATAATGTCATACAATTATATTGAAAGTTTCCTAGGGAGCCATGGGTAAGAAGAGCGCCATACAAAAATCCAGTAAAGGGGATTTGATTCCCACTCCCGGTCCACTGGAACAACAGATCGAAGGAGGGAAGATGGCGAAGAGTCGTCTTACAGCTCGCGAGAAACGGAAGAGGAAGAGCGAGCAGCAAATTGGAGAGGTATGCTGTTCGAGCTTTTCGTAATAAAGATAATTTCGACCTCACAATACCACCTCCCTCGGCTTAAATGTTTGATGGGACACTTGTGTGAAAGGAAGAGGTACGATTGTTCTTTTGTTGGAAATTGTTTCACTTCATGACCAAGTTTAGTCTGAATTCATTGGTTTGTTAACCTATGCGAGTATGTATGCTGGAAGGGAATTTGTGATTCCAATTGGTACTATTCCTTCCAATGGTTTACCGTCTTGTCGTGAATGGGAGGTGTTCTTGGGTGTCGGGCTGCGGTGTACAGCTGAAGGATTCATCCCCCAAGTAGGGTCTCCCAAACTGAGAACAAGTCCGGCGCTTCCATCAGGAAACCCAGCTATGGGTAAACCAATATCAGGACCCACCACCGTACTAGTATCAAACTAATCGTATGGTGACAAATCTCCTGATCCGCAAGGTGAGGGCATCCATCAAAGTATCCAAGTAATTAAGCAAGTATCTGATACCCTTTTCTTAGGATTCAATGTTACTTTGGGATATCTACCTTAACTAAAAGGTAGCATCGTAAATAAAACACAAATGGATCTCCGTGTATCCCAAAACTGACCTTCGTGTGCGACTTAACACTCAAAGAGCACCCACATTCTATTTGTGGAATACATTTTCGGAACTCAACATCTTTTTGCTGTGCTTTACCAAAAGGGTTCATCAGAAGACGTCTACTTTATATCATTCTTCGTCTACGCATTTATCTTTGTTAACAGTCGTTTTCTTGTTCAGCAATCGCGAGGTTTTTAAACAGCATACATTTACTTCCATAAAAACACAATACAATACAACGCTAGCTGACGTTTCGGCAGTATCGCCTTCTTCAGAGCCTGGAAGGGTATACTGATATACAATCTACTAGGCCAAACGCTTCAATAACACTTACAAGAAGACTAAGAACTCTCCGGTAATTACATAATCAACAACTTCTCGAAAAACCCACCGCTTTTTCGTGACTTCCAATGAGGTGTTTTGTTAACAGTGTATAATGTAGCGTACATTTTTCCAATAAACACCTTCGAAATCATATGGGGGAAGATGTTCTAGTGCTTTTATGTTCCCAATGTTTGCAGTATATTCCTAACACTCTATCTGGGAAAATCATTTCGGAGGCAAGGCGACAACTGGATGAAATCAGCAAAGAGGATGGTGGTAAAGAAATCAAAAACACAACACAAATAGACAACAAAAAGAGGTTAGCAACCTATGTCGTAGGATTTACGTTAATCCTGGCTTTTTGTACCATATTTTTAATATTATCCTCGTATTGAAGAATACGACATGTGAGTTTGGCTACGTCGAGTAACGAAGGTTCAGATAACGACGAACCCTTCCAAAATGATTATGACGATCAAGTGATCGTAAGTTTCGACTATATTCATTTTATACTTTTCCGTTGCTTGCTTCTTCTCTTTTTACTTCTAGATGTTTTTTTTATCTTCACTTTTAGTACTGATAACTTCAAAAGCTCTAAACATAAGGCAAGCTCTATCCAGTTATCCGAGTTGTCCTATCATAGAGCCATCGTACTCAAACTGTTTTGCTGACAACTTAGGTAGCCCTATTTTATAATGATATGGTCCAACTTAGTCACATTCACGAGACAGATATTTCTGGAAATTTCCTAACATTCCATCAGAACCATTAGAAAGTTGAGAATTTAAAGAAATTACTGAGTAAGCATTGCTGTAATCCCTTAATATATTGCATTATTTTCATACTCTGTTCTTTTAGCGTCAAATTTGTTTAAAGCTGAAAATTTGAGTGTAAAAAAATTTTCAACGCAAACATGGTAACCGCGAAAATGAACGGTACATTAGAGAAAAGTCATATTTTCCAGGACAAAATCTTTTTGTCGGCTCCAGAAAATGAAAATTTCACTTTGGTAGGATGAAAAAAAGCTGTTTGCTTGGGAGAAGTGTGTAAATTCTGCTGGTTTCTATTTTACTCCGTAGTGTTTTCCAGTAGTGTGATATATTGGGAGTGGCCACTGTTTTGCCATGTGCATTGAGTTCAAAGCACACAATCGAAAGTCATTTCCGAAAGCTTCGTATGCGTAGATAGATCATAATTTGGTGTCTGTTAACGTCACACCTAACGATTTTACACCATTTTCCATGAACATTGGTTTTTCGCAGCTTATATGTGTTCAGCAGTCGGTTTACATCTTTGCCTTTTTACTTTTACTTGTCTATTAATGGGTTAATACAGAGTTTGGATCCGAATGTTGAAGAAGAATTGTCTCGGTTTATGCGCGATAAGCAAGAAGGTAACAAAACGCTCTACGATCTTATTGAGGCGAAAATTAATGCGAAGATGGATGATGTGGATGTGGCTTTGGGCACCGTAGATCCAAATGAGTTCAACGTGAGTTTCTCTCTTTTGTCAGGTTTTGTTTTTTGAATAAATGCGTACGATCTCTCTAATTTACAACTAATTCTACCCAATCTTTATGATGATTTAGCTCCGAGATCTTGATCCCGAAGTTGTTGAGATGTACAAAGAAATCGGTAAAGTTCTATCGAAATACAGGAGTGGAAAGATACCAAAAGCCTTCAAAGTGATACCAAAGATGGTTAACTGGGAGCAAATATTATAGTGAGTTGTCTTTGGTTTTAAAAACTAAATTCCTGCCATATTTTCCATTAATAGCTTGACTGATCCTGACGGTTGGAGTGCAGCCGCAGTTTACCAGGCGACGAGACTTTTCGCTTCCAACATGAATCCAAGAATGTGCCAACGGTTTGTGAATCGATTTAAGTCATATTTGCAGTAATTCTCGCTCATTATCAACAGCAAGTTGATTTAGATTTTACAACCTTGTTCTTCTTCCGCGTCTTCGAGACGATATCGATGAATTTAAGAAACTCAACTTCCACTTATATCAGGCTCTTTGTAAGGCTATGTATAAGCCGGCTGCATTTTTCAAGGGCATAATATTACCACTTTGTGAGGTAATTTAGTTTTACGGGGATGTCTTACAACTTGTATTCAATATATTGTGGGTCAATTTCTGTAGCTAGTCATCGATTTAATCATACTCTTTGTTTTTTACTATTTTCTTTTAATAGTTTCTTCATTTTTCTTTTCCAGTCTGGAACTTGCACTCTTCGAGAGGCTGTTATCTTTAGTTCTGTGCTTGCGAAAGTGTCCATACCTATATTCCATGCAGCTGCAGCGATGTTAAAGGCAAGCTATGTTCTACAGTATTCTTAACGTTTCATCAAAACATCGTTCTTTAGTATCGAAAGATTCTTGCGAATCACTGAGTAATGTGATTATCTTTTAATGGTATGGATTTCTTTCCAAGAACTATCGAAAGTTTGTTGATTAAAATACTCTTAACGTTTCGACGTCTTCGTCTTCCTCAGAGATATCGTGGACATGGACTCGGATCATCGGCTCTGAGGGGGATGAAAACGTCCAAACGTTAGCCGAATAAATATTGGTAACAACCTCGTGTGAGCTTGTCAATGAAGGAACGTACATTGATCATTTATACCGAGGTTAAGTGAAAGCCGGTTTACAATGATACGATATACTCTTAGTTTTATTTTGTGCTCAAAATGCATATCGACAGAAGTACTCATATTGAACAGATTTATAGTTATGAGTAGTAATCGTGAATCAGTCCATACTTCTTCCTAGATTGCTGAAATGGAATACAACGGTGCCAATTCTGTGTTTCTGCGAGCTCTAATTGACAAAAAATTCGCACTACCGTACAAAGTGATTGATGCGATTGTGTCTCACTTCCTTAGGTTTGTAATTGTCGGAATTATACAAAGTGTGTGTTTTAAAAAGTAGCCCATCGTTCGCCTAGTTTATCGCTGAGTGCTACTACTGGTGACCCCCACCAATTTTAATGGATAGAGTTTCATTTTCTACCCGGCATAGCTCAATTTCTTCACTTCGACATATGAGATATGTGATGGCACTCAAAGCTCACTTTCGTACGCTCTCTGATTTCTTTTCTTTTCGGTTCACATGTTTGTTTCATATTCTACGTAGTGGTAGACTAAGTAAATTTCACATCCCTGACGAAGTCTACCGAAATATGGGCCACTAATGAAGTAAACGTTGTGTTAACAACTGCCGTATAAACAATAACTTTCAACGAATTTAGAGGTTATCTTGAAGTAGGTTATAAGGTATTGCGTGGAAACACTTATCGACACTATTCATTAGAGGTTTGGAGTTACTAACGCTTAAAAATGAAAGTACGATTTCCGGATGAAGAACGATGAGCGCGACATGCCAGTGCTTTGGCATCAGTGCCTTCTTGCTGTTTGTCAACGCTACAAAAATGACCTTAGTCAAGAGCAGAAATCTGCTGTTATGGACCTTATCAGAGTAAGTTCTCGTAGAATAATCCTGTTTTATGACTTTGTTAACGATTGGCTTTCCAGTATCAAAGTCATTACCTTATTTCGCCTGAAATCCGTCGTGAATTGGAGTCCAACGTGTCCGCTGAGAATGTTCCTCCTTTCATGAGAATCGACATCCAAACAAGGAAAAATGATAGCATGGAGTTTTGACTGTATCTTTGTCTATGTTTATTTCACTAGTCTTCAAAGGTTTTATCCCTTCATGGGATGTTGTCTCGTTATTGTTGACTGCTTTTATTGTTATTGCATAACAGTTATAAATAAAAGGGTTATCATAAGAGGTTAAGAAGCTGTCTTCGTAGATTATGGTAGCTATGGAAAGGTTGTCCACTTTACGATCCCTATAACCTAAAATTTTTACACTCTTTGCATATGATTTACATTCATTGTAGCTCATAACCAGCAGTCTTCATGGTTTACATATTACTTGGATCCTTGGATAAGTACATGGTCTATTTTCAGTAGTAGCACTGCCCCAGCACATTTTCTGCTCGTTTCTTTCTCGCGTAATCGTTATCCATGGTGATAGTCTGCTTTAAACATGTTCAAGTTAGCGCCCAATCCGCAATCCTGCATTCATCTCCATCTGCGATTGCGGCTAGTCGACGCTAGCCGTGAAGACGTTCGCTCATCATTTGCGTGGGCGTCCAAGAGAATGCTTGCATTCCTTTGGAGTCCAGCGCTTCTTTCCGTCTATCCGTCATCTGTTCCTCTTATTGGGTGACCGGCTCCTACGTAAGTGGCTACCGGCGTATATTCTACTGGATCGCGAAGGTGGGATAGGTTTCGAAGATCTGAGCTGCACATTCCAACTAAACGTTATAACTTGTTAAATTTCGTGAGATATCGTTCAAAGGTTCAATGGGTAACGCACAGTATTCTTGACGTGAGTGAGATTTCAGCCCACGTCTCTGCTCCATAATAAAACTCTGAAAGCACTATTGAGTTGAAAATGTTTGCATGGACTTTTAGGGTCCGCTAGTTTCCCGGTGGCTTCGTTGAGACGTCCGGATACCGCATATACTGTTCTCTTGTTTTTTGATAGGAATATTCCATCAGTACGTATGGCATTGTCGTCCATGTCGAGCGAATTCATTATCCACTGCAATGCTGTAGTAAACAGCCTTGACGTTATGGTGTCGCCTTATCGAAGCCTGCTACCTATGGGTACGGTAGGGGATTAATCAAAAAACAGTATTTCAAAAACCAAAAATCAAAAACAGTAACCACCAGTAATCATTGACCTTGATAAGCTGGTGGGAAACATCGCACAATGAGCTGTGAAAATCATAATAACATCCTTTACATTTCCGCTTCCTCCCAACGGTTTACCGCCTCATTGTGGCTGGGAGGTGTTCCTGGGTGTCGGACTGCGATGTACAGCGGAGGATTCATCCTCTGGCAGGGTCTATCAAGCTAAGAAGGAGTCCATCGTTTCCATTAGGAGGCCTAGCTAAGGGTAAACCAGTACCAGGATCCACTGCCGTCCTGGTATCAGAATTTCATGGTGGCAAATCTCCCTCTGATCCACAAGGGCTGCGACTCTTGTGGTGGTGACGACCTGCGGTAGACTTTGGCCGGGCTGACGTCGGGATTCCACGAAACCGGAATGGCTTAAGCAGCAAATTTCCGAAAAATGGAGGGGGTCTGCACAACCAGTGAGGACGTGCCATTCAAGTGTCAAAGGTATATTTCCGCTTCAGTACCCAAATTCCATCGTGCTGCTCATCGTTTCCTGATCGGTTTAAGACGGATGGTGTACTTGAGAAGTCCTTTCCTATTCATTCTACAAATGCCAGCAGGATGGATCCTTCTTCGCACTAATTTCCCGGCAAAGCGAACACCTACGCACTAACTCTCTGTTTTTCTTAATAAACAGACACGAGACTGTTGGTACAGCGTTTATTAATCAATTCACAATAGTTGACGTTCCGACGGTTTTGCCTGTTCCAGAGCCTGGAGAGGTCAAATTGATACGCAATCTACTCAGCCAAACACTTTCATAATCTCAGCAGACAAAACTTAACACATGGATTTGCATTCGAATAATAAACAGCTTCTTTTGAACACTCACAGCTTTGTTCGTTCTAAGTCTTCCAGTTTTTTTTGGTGGAGACCAGCCCTACAGAGTGCTGCTTAGGCGAGGAATATGCCTGGCCTAGGTCAGAGAATCGACCTCAGGTACAACGCCAACATTGCATAATATGCCCCAATTCTACCAGGGCAAAAGTTGAATTTTTGTTGACATTTTGAATTTTGTGGAGACTAGGAGTGAAAATAACACTCTAAGAAATCCACTGTATCCTTTTAGAACGTTAAAGCAAAGCCTCTTCTGCAAGTTCGTCAAGTGCCTAGCTTCTCAAGTCGTTCAGTGCGTATATTCTGCAGCCGACATGAAATTACGCGTCGTTCGGCACCGCCAAATTTTAGTGTCGGGTGTTATGCGTTGATAAGGTCATATCTTGAGGGTGTTTCGGTTTTGTTTTCAGTTTTTTCGAATGAAAGTTTTTGAACTGCTATTACTAGACTTTCATTGATTCAAGCTTTCGCCGTTTTTACCGTAAAAATAGAGAAAGAAGAGTGTGGATGAAATATGTGGAAGTGGAGATGGCCGCGAAATTGATCCGGAAATTCTGTGGCTCAGTGCTTCTGCCAAGTTGTTTTTGGGTTGTTTCTCACATATTCCATTTCTGTTGCAGAACCACGACCGAAATGATGCGACGTTTGCAGTACGTTCACTGTCCTTATTGGCTATGGCCTTCGGTGTCCACAGCAGGATTTCCTCAGTATTCCTTACACCGCAGGTTAGTTTCATGGGAACTCCATCTCAAGGCATTAAGGAGCAATTATGGTTTCTGTCTTTGTTATAATCCGATAACAGGAAAAAACATAATTTATAGAGTTTCATCGGGAGGAGGGATTGAGAAGAATAACTCCAACGTGATTCCCTTGTTGAGGATCCCGAGCGCATCGAATCTGGTCTTGAACGCACCTACGAATATCCAACCTTACTTGCGTCTAATGCGCATCGACAAACCGATCGGTTTGTGTTTGTTTCTTTATTATTTTTTTTTGCATGATCGCTGTTCTTGGGACAATCTCACGCGAGTTTCCTAGCTACTTCAATAATTGATCGCCTGGATAAATATTTGAAAGCCAAAAGGCATCTTATTTAAATTAACAGTCATACCAGGGGTTCAGATTTCTGGCAATGTAACTACATATCGTATTGGGTAGGTTTTTTTTCTGAATAGATATTCCTTAAATATGGACTACTACGCCCATATTCTCTGTTCCCACTGCTATAATGTAAAGCCATGAGTCATATCATCTAGTCTGAAATACGGTGCTATGCCCCATGTGATATTGTGGCACTAGTTTCGATAATTATTTAGATCTTTGAAATTTATTCAAAGTACATCAAAATTCTCGGACGCGAATATTCTCGCGTCCTGCGCTAGGATCATTCTTAAGTTTCAAATTCATTACCATTATTTCTTTGTGTACTAATCGTGCATAGTGGAATACTTTGTAGGATTATAAACTTCATGCTTAGATTCTTTTATGCAGACAAGAGCTGCTGGTTCATTTCTTTTGTGAAAGTATTTGTTTTTACATGTACCACAGGAGGCCAAGTACCCTGTGCTTGAATCCATACAATCTCCATTTGTGCCCCTTGCGCGAAATGTACACTGTGCGAACTCCGTGTTGTGCGCAGACGCTGATCTAGACCGTTTCGAGCCAAACGACGATATCTCGGGTTTGGTGGTGCTGTAAGAAGTTTCATAAGGTGACGGAAACGGGAAAACTTTGTGCCATCTCTTAATAGCAGTATTTACTCCATTTGTAATTGAACTAAATTACGTATGATCTTATTTAAAGTGGTTGCTTTGAGGCATGAGTTTTCACTTAAGGCTGACCGATGATTTCCGTGCCATATAGAATGGTTGCTTCATTTCTTAGTTCCACGTTATTGTAGATGTTCCAAACATATCTCTAACCAGCGATTTTTTTATGCGTGAATTTTGAGGAAAAATAGTGTACTAGGACGATTTTATTACTCGTTTACGCTGCCACGTTAAAACTATATTACATTGTTGTAGTGTTTAAGAAGGTTAAATTGTATGTTAAGAAATGTGAGCCAATTTCACACTGGTTTCTCTCCAGTGAACTTTATGACCTCCGCCAGTTCATTGAAAACTCGAAACAGTTTTCCATATGCTGTTGCGTAGAGCATGGAAGGAAACACTCTTCGTTATACCTACGCTACTAGAGAACTATTTCGAGAGCGAAAAGGTGTAGTGACGAAACTTGGTCGCTATCGAGTAACTTATTCTTAACCAGTTTGTAATATTTTCCGCGCCATATCTCCACTTCATGTTTATCAAGTCTGGGTGCTATAAGCGTGCCATTTGTTATGTAATGTTCATTTGTAACTTTTCAGTAGCAATAGAATTGGCCTAGACTTGTCCATCACTCTTCATGTTTTAAGGAACGTGGCTACTTTATTGGCCGTGCACATGGTCTATCGGGTTAGCTACGCCAGCAGGAGAGCTACCTTCTCTATACTATCTAACACTTTTTGGAGCTGGTGCACTACTAATGCGTAGTGCCGGCTGTGTTATCAACGACTTGTGGGATAAGGATTTCGACAAACAGGTACTTTCTTTTTTTGTCATTATTTCTAAATCTCATTGCACAAAGCGCTATGAAAAAGCCGTGCACACTTACAAAATGTGCGCCCTAAAATATCTCGAGTTCCTATAAATATGGCAGACAAAGCTCGTAACGTGTTAATCAGGCAGAGATGCCTCATAACTTCTGAATTTCATTTCGTAAATCCGCTTAGATGGTGAATTTAAATATAACTGTATAATGAATTATGTGACCCAATACGAGGAGGTACGAGGAAGAATTTGGGGACTGAGATATTATCTTCACGAAGTTGCGGCCTACTTCACGTTAGCGCTATGAAAGTTGGAAGTTCGAAAGTCACCAAGAGACGTCTGTCTCCAGAAGCACTCGAGCTGGTACACCAGCGTGGACTCGCACGAGCTGCAGGCAATCGCGAACTGGCGTCCCAACTTGCGAAACAATGCAGACAGGCGATAAAAGAAGATCTTAAAGAGAGAAGAGCAGCAGTAATGGTCGAAGCTGTAGAGGCTGAGAAAAGCATTCGCAAAGTCCACCGAAGCTTCGCCAATTACGAGACCAAGGTGATTGCACTTCGACGCCCAGACGGAACAGTTACAGCGTCCAGAAAGGCAATGGAGAAAGTCATTCACGAATACTACTTCTTTTCAATAGCCACGTCATCTTTCCCCCATATGGAATAAAGGAGAATGGATATGTCGTACTACTGGTTCTTTCTTCCGAAATTCGACATGTTCTTTCCTCGGTGAAAAATCGAACAGCACCAGGTCCGGAGAGGATAAGATCCGAACACTTGAAGAAGCTTCCGTTAGTTCTCGTAAACACACTGCGCGCGGGTGTTCACACGTTTCCTGTCCTAATGCAAGGTCCCTACTCAGTGAAAGAGCAGCAGGACCGTGCTACTCTTCAAGAAGGGTGACCTGTACGATATCGGCAACTATCGCCTTATCTGGTTGCTGTCTGCCGTCTACAAACTTTTCACTCGAGTCGTCCTAAACACGATTGACAGAACATTCGACAAAGGGCAGCCATGTGAGCAAACAGGGTTTCGAAAAGGATTCAGTACGGTGGACCGCATCCTGACGATAACAATACTGAGCAAAGTATCGCGAGAGTACAAAAGACCGCTCTTTCTCACTGTCATCATTTAAAGAGGGCTTTTTACTCAGTTCAGATAGAAGCAATCGTGGAAGCCCTGGACACTCAGTGAGTTCCCACTCAGTATATAAAAATTCGTCATCAGCTGTATAGAAATTTTTCAACCAAGACATCACCATTCTACAACAATATTAACGTCGTCGTCAAAAGAGGGTTAGGCAAGGCGATACTATTCCGCCACAATTATTCACCGCCACCCTTGGGAACGTTATGCGAACATTGGAATTGGAGTTAAAATCGATGACCAGCAATTACACTATATTTGTTTTGCTGATGATATCGTTTTTATAACACCAAATATTAGCTAAATGGAACGATTGCTTGCCGACTTTAATAAAGCCAATGGAAAGGTTGGTCTTAGAATAAATCTCACGAAAACGATGTTCATGAGGAACGGATTGGTTTCGTATGCCCCATTCACGTTCAATGGAACGAAAATCTCCGAATTCTCCAGCTCCAGTTACGTCTATCTAGGTCGGTCGGAAAATCAACATGATGCACGACTTAGCTCCAGAGTTGATCAGAAGAAAACGTACGGTTTGGAGAGCATTCAAGAGCATCGAGGAAGTAGTGAAGGGAACAAAGAACACCTTGCCCACCTTTTCGACTCAACGGTACTAGCTGCCGTAACGTATGCGTCAGAAACCTGTTCTTTGGTTAAGCAGGATGAAAGATCACTCGGCGTTATCGAACGCGCAGTCGAAAGGACGATGCTAGGAGTAGCTCGTTTCAGACAAGTAAGGGAATGGATCGGAAGGTCCGACCTGCTTCAACGATCAAAAATCAAAGTTGTCCTTCTGTACGCCAAGCAGTCGAAAATAAGGTGGACCGGTCTCGTAATACGTATGAATGACAACCGATGGACAGGAGCCGTTAGTGACTGGATTCCTTGGTATATCAAGCGCACTGCAGGAAGACCACCGACCTAATGGTCAGAGTTATTCTGGAAGAGCGTAGAAGAAATATATGATGCTCAACGAGTCCCTAGGACGAGCAGAACCCACTGGGCTACTCTCGCACGTGACAGGAAAAAGTGGAAGATTTACTGGCGCCCGCCCCTCGAGTCACTCGACGATCGACGGGACTACAGGTGTTACAGGTGATACAGGTTTACTCTTAGGTGAATTTACGGATGGAAGTATTGATTTCGTTCCTAGTTTGGAAGAACCGATGAACTCCCGTTTGTAAATCGCGGTTTAGTGGCCGCGTACGTCCTCCAGCCTGTGCGAAGGATGAGCCGTTGAGGAGTCCTATGTTGCTATAAATTCGTATATATCTGAGCAAGAAAAGTTATTCTTCGTGTTTTATTTTTGAAAAGCTCCAGGATTTCAAAATGAAGTTTCTTTCTTGATGTTTGGTAAAATTTTAGGTTGAACGCACAAAGATGCGGCCCTTAGCATGTGGAGCACTCACTCAAAGGCAAGCATTGGCTCTCCTGAGCGGTTTGTTGTGTGCATCTTTCTCAATTCTGATGCAGATGAACTGGTTTAGGTACGGATTTTCCGATAGCTCGGGCTCCTACCTTACTTTTCATTTCCTTCTTTTGAATCCACTCTGGTTCGTTTCAGCGTGGTTGTTGGTTCAACTTCAATGCTTCTTGTGGTTGGGTATCCATTGGCGAAGAGATACACTTACTGGCCACAGTTTATCCTGGGTAATATTTGTTTTGTTAGTGGTAGCCGAGTTCGTAGTCGTCACATCTCGTTTGCTCTCGATCTATGCTGTGTTTCTGTAACATGAAACGTGCCGAGGTGTTTGCGGTTCTTGACGTGCTGAAGTTATTTTTGCTGTCTAAACGGAAATTTGTTCAATCTATCATCAATTACCGTGTGGGTTGTATGGGTGAAAGTTCGTGTTCTTATTAATCCATGTGAGAATATTCCTCCTATTACGGAATATTCCTCTATTCGTCAAAGCAACCTCCTCGTGCCAGTACTCTTTTTTTCTATTATATGTACTCAAGTGCGAGAACGTGTTAGCTAAGTGCAAAAATGTGATGGAGTGGGAATTGCTTTAGCAGTGAGGAGAAGACTTGCGGGGTAAGGTGCCTCAAGCTTGGGTAATTAAACCTTTACACACGTATTCTTAGACAATAACGCAGATTCGAGATATATGTGCAATAAGCTGCAAGTCTCTGCGACACACACCACGCACTTGTAGGTGGGTACGACTCCTAGCAATGTTTTTTGCTTTTTGAAGGTGCGTGGATCTCGCAGTTGCCCTTCCATCATCGTTTTGCCCTCCTGGAATCAATGTCGCATTCTCGCACTTCGCTACATTGTATATGATTGAAGAAACAACGCTAATAACTGTTTGCAGAAGGCTGGAGTTGTTGTGAAAATCTGACAGCAACAATTCTTAGCAGCAGATTGTTCCGTTGTCTTTTGAAGCATGATGATAATTTAGTAACTTCAACTGCATACCTTTACATATCATTCTATTTTCATTACAATTTATTTTGCAATATTACTGAGTAGCTCTTGTGTAGACGTAACGAATTTATTGCAGGAGCCACCCTCAACTGGGGTGTGTTGATTGCGTGGGCTGAGATGATGCCTCAAGATCAGTTTTATACCGTATTTCCGCTGTACTTCGCTACAGTGTTTTATACTGTAATATACGACACAATATATAGCCATCAGGTCATTATGGATATCTTCTAGGACGGGATATCACCATATTGCATTTCTAAAGTGAATGCTTGTGCTTGCCGGTGTGTCGTAATTTATGCAGTTTTCTCTCTTGTGTCGACATCCATAGTTGGTGTACAAGTTCCATGTCGATTACGCGACCATTTTTTTCCGAGATAAGGAAACCTGCAATTTCACTCATATTTGATCTTGCAACTTTAACAAGGCGTTCACGCCACCATAGTCAGTTTTGCGCATTTCTCAAATTCAGATGCTGTTCTCGAAGTTTCAGTCTCTTTGTTTAAGTCGCGATTTTTTCATGACAACGCTTCTCACGAAATGTAGCCTCTGAGATAGAATGCAAACGAATTCGTCATTTAAATATTCGAGCACAATGGAGCAGTGGAGAGATCGCAAGTAACTAACTGTTGAGTAGATTCTGCAATAAAATTTGTTTGATCTTGTGCGCATCCGATACGCATAGGAACTCAGTACTAGCCAAATATGGAGTGTCGCTATCATTGTGATCATAAGTCTTGAATGTTACGTGAGCCACCCCACTACACACAAGGAATGTGCACGCCACATTAGATGTTTTTGTCAACCAACTTTCTTTTCCAATCCACCGCACAGACTAGTAGAGGTCTTGAGCTAACGAGGTGTATCGTGAAATTTTGTGTCTTCAGTAACATTATTTCAAAGTAACGAAAATATGGATTAGAAAAGATTTAAAATATTGATGTGAAATAATAGGGCTGAAAATCGGTGTTGTAGAACGAATTATCTAGTAAAAGGCTTTTTTTGCCAAAATTTTCACTCAATACAGCATCGTTTTCACGCTTTGTTTCACATCTACTGAATGTGCATTGATGTATATGTTCGCCAGGTTTGTTAACCATATACCATTTTTGAGTGTAGTTGATTGCTCACATTTTCATTGCACATAGCAGTCTTAACCCTTTTATTTACTGCCTTTTTCTTCGTAATGGTAGGGTATGTTGCGAAATATAACTTGTACGAAATGCTGAAAGAAAAAGATCGATAGAACTAGCTGAGAGACAGGCAAGACCAAGGACCCGGATGGTGTGGTGGTGAAGTGTACTGCTCCCTGGTAAGGACAACAGCGCGTGTTCGTTCTCCACAGCATACACCTGCGGTCCGGAGTTTTGCAAATATCTCAGCATTTCATACGCACATAGCAGTGTTGTGCATGTTGCTTGCATTCGTTGTGATACTGCTCTGTAGCACTTAGATAATCTTACTGCAGGACTCACGTTCAACTGGGGTGCTCTTCTGGGCTGGTCTGCTATTCAAGGGTCGCTTAGCATTGCGCCGGTCGCCCTCTATCTAGCCGCCCTTCAGTGGACTCTCATCTACGACACTATTTATGCACATCAGGTTATGCTGTACCATGTCACAAGTGTACTCCGATTTCACTGCTTTTCTTACATCAACTTCGTGAAAGAATCTTCATGAAATCCACGTTTTTAAGAGTTATGTGAAACTTCTGTCTGAATATATTGAATGTGTGAGAGGGTTTTTTTGGAATGTCTTGACTTGTATTATACACAGTCCTTTCGTCACCGCTCATTTTTTTCTCCCAATTTTATTTGGTTTTCAATTAGTTTTTGGTGTAGATGCAATGTGGGGTATCCTTTCTATTCCGAGATAGTTTTGTGTAACAGTTACCAAATGTTGCAGGATAAAGCAGATGACATAATGATAGGAGTGAAGTCTACTGCTTTACGATTCGGAGCTGCAACAAAGTATTGGCTAGGCGGCTTCACTAGTGTAACAGTTGCTGGTCTAGGAATTGCTGGATATTTAGCGGAGCAGACGTGGCCATATTATCTTGCTTTGGCTGGTACGAATATGTTTTCTTCTTTTTGTTTATCTGTGCCGAACTAGAACTAGAAGTATGACAATCATGTCATTATATATTTCCAGTCAACCTAGCTGTAATAAAATACAGACACAGCACCCGAAATGCGTTCAGTATAATGCATTTGATACGAATATAATGGCCATTTTCAATTTTAAATCAACGTTCATTTATTACAAATCATACCGAATTTTAGTGATATGCGATTTAAATCTAAAAATCTTTGCCTACAGCGCACAATCCACTTATCTAGTAAAATGAAATTCTGATCTTCCGAAACTCACAAGGCGTATTTCTCTTACATTTTTGCCTCAAGGCTTGTGTTCAGAATATGAAAGGGTTTGAACAAGTTAAAATTCATCTAGTAAGTGTACCTCTAATGCATTTCCAGTCGCGATCGCTCTAGAAAATTTTTAAGAAATCTTAACCTTAGTCCCAGTTTTTCTTGGGAACTTTGATACCAAAAACCGAAATTTGAAAGGATATTTTTTAAGTTGTGTTTGGAACGAAACCTTTCCTATAAATTTTTTTGTGGTCGAAGAATTATCGTCAGTTGTCGAAAGTACTTTTGGGCACTGTGAATTGTTCTGCACGGTGTTGGTTTTTCGACAACGGGATGCTCTTGGTCATACGAGATTTTTTCTCACATTTTACACGAGTCGTAACCACATCTATTTTACAGATCCCTCAACTTGTAGCATTCGATTCGTTTTTTCCTCGCATTCATCGTAAACAATGGTACGAACATTTCGCACGCTTTAAAGCTTGCTGGTCGACTGAATTCCTTTTGACATCTCGGAGATAGCCAGACTAAAGCATTCCCACGTGAATTGGAGGAGATCGTTAGGGTAGGCATCGAACTGGCGCCTTTGCTTCCTGATCAACGACATCTAATCACTGCACTCCACCGCCCACCGCTACATGATAATTTCAAAAGTTCAAAACTTACTAAACTTGGAAAAGGTTTCGCCCTATCGCGAAGCGCTATAATTATTTTTCAAAATATAGCGTTCATTTAACCAGATATTTGTTTGAAATTCAAGTTTTCGCGGGATCAAAAACGAAACGCATACGTTTAGTCTTCTACGCGAGCCAAAAAGATCAACGATATTACTGAGTAGTTGCAAATTCTAATGTTTTCTTTTCTAATCGAATAAGTTTACTGCGACCTGTGAAATTCTTGTTCTGATTTTGAAAGGTGCACTTTTAACCACATATTCTCATGTGACCCATGCCTTCAGGGTTCTGTTACCTCGGTACAATAACAACATCGTTTTTCAAATCAATTACTGGTAAAGCTTATCATTACTAATGATAAAAGGATAAGGCTTTCGGCGTTGATCAATCCTTGAGGGATGCACCATGCATTCGACTTCATTAAGCATCGTTAGAGGTGACTGAGTGCACATGTGGCCTTTACTCTCGGTGGCCTACCGATGTATCGAGCCAGTGCTACTGTCTTCTCAGACAAATCGGGTACCAATTTGCTGACGCCAGAGGGATGGAGGGTTTGGTGAGCCATGGGCAAGGGGATCGATCCCACTTATGTTACGGAGCGCCTTCGACCACTGCTCCACACACGTCCTTTTTACTAGTGATACACATTGTTATTGCGTAAAAGGCAATTTAGCAATGAAAATCTAAATTTCTCTCTTACGCTTCAGCAGGGTTCATAACTTATTTTTTTAAAAACAAATTTTAATGAGGAAGTAGTTGGTAGTTATTAAAAACAGCAACGGAATAGGGTCGTCATTGCAAAGATTTTTCATCTGACAGTGTGTTAGTAAAGTACAGTAAATCTCTTTTTTTCTACTAACTTCACCTGCAGTTCTTCCATATTTTTTACTAATCAGGATTCACTAGTTTTATTTTTTTACGCCGCGCGTACGTTATTCTCATGAAATAATCCAAAAAAAAAAGAAAATGGATTATAGTACTACAGGGAGAATGTAAACTCTTACGACGCACGTCCATAGTATTTTCTGAAATTGAAGCCGCGCATCTTTCTTTTTTCCTTTTTTTGAGAACACCAATTCGTTTGCTTTCCCAGTGATTAACTGACAATTCTGTTTTACATTACATTGTGCAGTCCAAAGAATTCTTGAATATTTCTTTTTTTCATAACATCAAGTTTTTGACGCGTCCAGTTATTTAAAAAGAGCTGAAGGAGTTAGAAGAGGTCATGCAGTTTCCAAAGTAGAAAGATTTTACTTGCAAAAGTCTATTTTAGGGTTTAATTAGCGTTTTCAATCATGAAATCTTTTCAGGTACAGCAGCACAGCTAACATGGCAGGTCGGAACTGTCAATATCGATGATACCAGTGACTGTTGGCGGAAGTTCAAATCCAACCAATGGATTGGAGCTGTTTTATTTACTGGAATAGTCGCCGGCACATTTTTAAAACAAAAGAGTGAAGAACAACATATGAAAATCGATGAAACAGATGAATTTTGATACCACAGTTTCATGTCTTCTTGAAAGTGCTGAGGGCAACAACTGGAGAACATCGTAAAGGCAGTTTTTTTAGAGTTAAAGCAAGGACCTTCTGCCGTATCGAAAATGTTGTATGAGCACAAGCAGGATCCAACAATCCAACAAATATGTACAATCTCGTACCTGATCACATTCGAAGGCATGAGAATTGAGAATGAAGAAAATCTGAGAGAAGTCCATTGCTAATAATCACTTCGCATCCACTGCGCACAACTTCGCAACTAGTCCTGAGAGTTGAAGAAGAGAAGAAAGTCCTTCGGTAATGCGCATGTGGCACAATCCAATTTCCTGTACGAAATTTTGATAAGTATCAAAATTCTTATATACTTGGATATAGCGTCCTGAAGAATCATGAAGACCCTATCAATTTCCACTTTACTGGTGTTTTTGATGGTTCTGCCAGTTTTCCCTATAGGTTTAAGACCGTATAATGGTATATGTTATGGAAGATTCAGTTACCACGCTGTTTTACTTTAAAAGAAATCAAACATTAAAGAAATAGAAAGTGGCAATTTTAACAATACCTTCATGAACTCCATCCGGACGTATTCGGGTATTGGAACTGTCTTTGACACCCGGAACATGTTAGAAACTATGTCTTCAGGAGAATATCCCATTCTAAAAAATTTCAACTCTCAGATGGAGTAATGACATAAGAGAACTGACAATAGCAAAATGATCTGTACGTTACGAGTTATTATCAGATATCGTAAACTAGGCATAAAGGCTATCAAGGTAGGACTTTGAAATATGCTGTAACCACAAGATAAAACGTACAGGTCGCTTGCAGCGAACATTTTATACATTTGAATTTTCAGCTAATCTGAAAAAACGAATAACTGGGTACAGATAAAGAATAAGAGCTCGGTACAGCATACTTCTCGAGCAGTTTGACTAGTTCGTAGATAAACGACAAATTTAGTCATGTTAAACAAAACGAACAACTAGAAGCGCGAACTCGTCTTTAGAAGGTAGGAAATCACGCAGAAATGGTCAAGCTGCAGAACGGGAAGCTGGCGAAGAACGTGTTCCACTGCAGCCATTTAAATAACCCTTAGTACTTCATTAGAAAGTATCCAGAAAATGAACAAGCTTCGAGACGAGAATGTCGTAGAACAAAAATTAGGCGCTCTTGCTTAGAAGACAAGGCTGTATGTATAGGATTATCAAAGAAAGGATTAGCAGAAACAAGGACGTCACCTCTAAGGGTGTCTAACGCCACCAAACTAACAGTTTTGTATTAGCTGGCTCATGTGCTGTATCGATCTACAAACAGCAGCAGTTTCCTTTCTGGAGCTACTGTTGGCTTAATGAAAAAAAAAAGGAACAGTTAGCAGTAAGGATAACTGACTGAAGAAAATCAGTAAGTCACCAAATGCCTTAGAAGTACTCCTCTTGGAAGATGTCTCGTAGTCAGATAACATCTATACGGATGAAATCACGATTCTTAAGACGATTTCAGTTAGTTAATCTGATAGTAAAACAATCGCAACGGGAAGCCGTCACAAAGTCACGGTTTCTAAAAGAAGTAATAGTCCGAGGAGGAATTGCTGAAAACCATAAAACTCATTCCCTTTTTATAAACAAGGATGATGAAATCAACTCTGAACTCTACCATGATAGTTCTCAAGATGGTAGTCTTTACTTCGAAACAAAGTCGCAGTTTAGAAGAAGCGCAGTTCTTAGACAGGAAATAATGCCGGCGTGTGGAGTGAAAATAGCGAAAAAAAAACGGAAGAATCTCAGGTAGCAAGAATACAGTGGTAAAGAAAAGTTGTGAAGCTGCTACACCATAGGAACTAAAGCAAGGCACTATCTAAGAATCACAAATGCAAAATAACTAAGGAACAACTGGTTCTGGGACGAGGTGAAGTTGCTCTGGAAGAAAGGAAAACGTGCAGTTTTGCAGGTCGTTCCAATTACGATGAGATTCGTGGGTAATGATTGTTATGGTAGCGTAGACAATATGGAAGATGGGCCACAGAAGCGATGAACCTTGAACAGCTAAACAGCCACAAATAGTAAAACAAAAATGATGGAGGAACCTCATTACAGATGACGGCAAGATAGTGGTAGCGTCTAGTAAAAAAAAGCACATTTAACTAGAATAACGACCTGTAAAAATCGTGAATGATTGCAGCGGCATCCCTAAAATTCTGTTCAGCACACAGGGTCAGCATATTCGCCATAAGCTGGGGATGTGGCTCATCGCATACCTACAAGATTACTTTTGAGTAGAAGAAGCTCCCCCCAACGAGGTGCTCACCTTCAGAACGTTTTCAGCTGAAACGTATTCGTAGGCAGACACCGTGCACTGGAGATTGTTCAGTGCCTGCATTGATTCATATTTGATAAAGTATTTAGAGGTAATCCTCTACATCTTCCATTTAAAACTATGGAGCTTTCACCTGGCGCATATCTCCCTGAGCAGTGAAAAGGAGCGCATTCAAGCCTTCGTCATCATAACTAACCTAGAAATACTTGGATTAAGATTGCCTTGCTCACATAACCAGATAAAACAAAGGATTAGGAGGGTTTCACACTTTTACCTAAACGTAAATGACCGCGTGCAGCGCAGTGGTCGGGGGCGCCCTGCAATGCACATAGGATCAATCCCCGCGCCCAAGGCTCACCAAGCCTTCCATACCTCCAGGATCGGCAAATTGGTGCCAGATCCTTTCTGGGAGGAGAGCAGCACAGCCTTGATACATGCATAGGCTCCCATGGGTCATTGTAAAGGCCAGATTTGCATTCAATCACCGCTAACGATGCTTAATGAAAACGAATTCATGGCGCATCCCTCAGGATTAACGCCGAGAGCTTCATCCTTTAATCCATTACCTAAATGTTATTCAGCGAAACTACAAAGTAAACACGGAGAATAAAATTTGATGTGTGGATGATTCCAAGTCAAGTTTTGATGACATACTGACATTTTCTGCTTTGCATACTTCTTCGAGCCTACATGCTATTTGTGCATCAGACAGTTTGTGGAAGCGCAGAATGGCACAGCGTGATTGGATGGGCTCTGAAAACAAGTCTAGCAATGTTTCATTTTATAAAATAAAATGATCACCAATAAACAGCAAATGAGGGACTTCTCATCTAAAATTCAAAACTCTCGTTATTTGCAAGTTATGAAATAGGAAGCTTCTCAACAGTTTACCTCAACGTGGCTAGGTGTTCCTGGGTGTCGGGTTGCGATGCAAAGCGGTGGGGTTCATCCCACAAGCAGGGTCTGTCAAGCTGAGAAGGAGGCCGGCGTTTCCAACAGGAAACTCAGCTAAGAGTAAACCAAACCTAGGATCCACCACCGTCCTGGTATCAACCTAGACGCATGGTGGCAAGCCATCTTCTGATCCACAAGGGCTGCTGCTGTCTGTGGTGGTGACCCTGGGGCTGACTTTGGCTAAGCTGGCCTCGGCACTCGAGGCAACAACAGTGACTAAAGCAGCAAGTGTAAGTTATGCTAGAGCCCATACAACAAGCGAGGACGGGCCATCCAAGGAAAATACAATGACGGAATGCGGATAGTGGTCGCCGGTAATATGCACAAGGCTCTGGTTCAACACAGCACTCTGCCGACCAGGTCACCCATATTTCCGAGGTCAAGAAATTCGCAACACTTATCTAGAAGACTCCCTTTGATCCAGGAAGGCTAGTCGCTGCTTCTGATGATCTGGGAACGTCCTAGCACGGTTGCATGAGTATTGTAGGAGGGATCAACTTGACCAGCGTTCAGTGGCAGTCACAAAGATGACCAAAACACTCATGAAATAGGAAGCCGAATCCACATACAATTCTAAAGACCTTCGTGAATGATGAGTTTAGGCAATGAATCAAATGAAGGATTCGCTCGATTCTGCACAATCTTTGATGCCGAATCATGTAGAAAAGACGACAAAAAAGCAATTTGCCAAAAAAAAACCTTGGGTAGTCATAGAAGAATTCATTGCGGGTCAACATATCTCACTGACAGAGGTTCCGTGAAAAAACCAGTGTAGAAAAAAGACTGGAAAGTAAAGGCACCGATAATTTTATCCGACTGATTGCACGCCAAAGCAAATCGCGTCGTATCGCTGTAATTTTCCATAATACGTCGCAAAGCCTAAAAAAACAATTAAAACCATAGAATCCTCCTCCCTTACATAACCCTACACTACAAATCGATACTTTATTAATCGAAGAGACCACCATAACAATTTGTGCTCCAAAAAGTGTCTGATATTGTGTGGGAAATACCTGCTGTGCGCCTTCGGTCATCGAATCAGCTTCATCTAGAATTATTAGTTTATGACGCTTTGAAGGAAGAGTGACTTTAGTTTGACAAAACGTCTTTATCTTGTTCCGTACAACGTCTATCCCGCTGAAAAAGAAAGAAATGATCTGCTGACAAAAACTGAAAAATCGTAGGCACAACCACAACTATGCTGAGATATTCGCCAAACTTGCACCCCTGGCCAGATTGAATCATGATTGTCCTTTTCGGGAGCTTACATATTACACACTGATCCGCTGAGGTCCCTAATTTGCGTTTCTCTTAGCTAGTTTTCTACCTAACGCTGACATCAATAGAATTATGCAGAATCGAAATTACAGTAGGCAGAAAATAAAAGATTAACACACTTATAATCACAATTTGTAAAGAATCGCAAAATGGGGCCCTACTGGGCAGACGGGGCAAGATCGGAATCCGAAGAGAAACTGCAAACTGAAACCCACCGATCGTCGGAAGCATTCAGCTCCAAAACGGCATCTTTCACGTATTCGTTCAAGTATTCCTTCGCCATAGCCCAAATAGCTGTTGTTTTTCCACAACCAGGAGGACCCTTAAAGGTTTCAGATTTGCCCTTTTGTTAGCTGCCTTACATAACGACAAACTTAGATGCTAACACTACGAAACAAAGATTTACGTATGGCTTACCGACATTATGAAGTGTGGTGGGTTTCCATTCTCGATGAAAAATCCAAGAGAGTGAATGATCTCTTCATTTCCAACCACTTCTTCTAATTTCTGAGGTCGATACTTCTCAACCCATGGTACTGTGTCCTTGTTCGACATGATATCAATACAGGAGCTCTGAAAGGAAGATGGACCATGATGGACCTGATGGACCACTACTGAGGAAGACGACAAATAACCAGCACTCCGCATTAAAACAAAACAGCAATTTCATGAGCAAAGTTTACTCTCCGGACCAGAAAACAGATCAACGTGCAGAATCTGAAGCGGTCTTGCAAAAAGGAGGAAGAGCTCAAGCCACTGGGGCACATCGAATGGATCACCACTGGATCTCATTTTCCAGAAGTGCGAGACGTAAAGTACAACGAGCTTCGAAGAATGCAGCCAAGGCTGAACCTCTACAACAATCGGTTGTACTAGTTAGTGCCCTGGAATACTCAGGCAGCCATGAGCAAACCCATTAGTCCTGCCGATAAGAACAAGAACAGATAGCACGCGCCTGAACCAAACACTCGGAAATCGGTGCTACTCGCTCTTTCGAATCAAGCGAATGTTTTGTCATCTCGCTGAACAGCGCGATCCATTAGAAACATAACAGAAGGAAAAGAATAAGACAGACATTGAATGCAGTTATGATAAGGCCAACCAGAAATCAGATCAGCGAGACCAAACGAGCTGTTCAACCATCATGGAACTAACTACATAGCTAAGACTCGAAAAGAGTCACTCCCACTACCTAATCTCATGAAACAACATGAAGTGCCCACTATCCGGATACGCAGGAGGCATGGTACTCAGGTCTCAGTCAAAGTACTCAATTGTTAGGAAAAAGAACTTTTGTGAGCGTCCCAGCTCTCTTAGCCTCTTTTTGTATCTCGAACGGCTTTGCCGCGCTGCATCAACGTTGCTCCGTTGCGAATATCTGCTCCACGATCCCACTCAAGCGATCGCTCAACGTCGCAGACGACTCGCCCTCATGGTTATCCCGCGTACCGTGAGGAGTGCAGCTAGATCGAAGTAGATACTCTAAAGGAAGTTGTTTTAGAACGTCCTTTAAAGTCTTTGCATCCGAATCGCAAGAGTTCGTGAGTCTCTCGGGTGAGGGTATCAGTCCTTTGCGTGTTACGTACAGAGAAAGTCGTTCTCTTTGATGAAATACTGCGGTAGTTGTGTTCAATGACAGCTGAATTTACTCAAAGGCAGGAATGCCACCTTGTCAGCTCGCCACCAATGGTGGCTCATTCATAACCCGTTTCTCTTCGCTGCTTTCTTCTCTTCGCTTGCAATCTTTGTCCGTTTCCATTTTTCGTTGTCGTAGCTTATTCCATTCGCTCCTGTTCATGTAGCCGTAATTCTTCATATAGGGCACTCATATTCTCCTCAAATGGTGTCTTTTCACTCGCTAGAGACGTTCTTGGCACAACATGTTTCGTGTAGAAATTATTTGACTTTAACTAGCCCTTTTTAGGACATAACTAGTCTTGTTTTTTTTCAGGGGTTAACTAGTCCGTTTTGTTCCTTAGGGCTTTACGTCGTGTTTAATGGTCGACAAAATGAGTTCGTACTCGAATAGCACCACGGGTAGACGACGGTTAATCACAAAAACGGATGCTGAAGAGAAAGCGTTGGACAAGATTTCTCGTGAAGTAGGTTCATTTTTGAGATGTATCATACAACTCCTATATTTTTGGAGATACTGAGCTAGTTCAATGTGAAATATCTATGTGTTTTGTTCCTGGAAAGTTTTTTGTTGAAGGCTGAAGCAAGGATGCGAGTGAAACGCGAAACTCGCGAACAAGCCCGACAACATCGATACAGTCTTCTTGAGAAACGTGTCGAGGTAAGGACTGCTTTTGTGATGCTTCAGGGCATTCCTTGTCAAGTCGTACTAGTCGTGTTTCAGGAAGAAGCTGAGGTCTATCGACAAGACGCGGCGGTGAGTGGATTAGTAAATGTCTGTCATTGAGGTCACATAGATCCTAATGCTGAATTCTGAAACCGTTTGCTTTTGTGCACAACTTGCAATTTAGTTCATTCTTTTCGATTTTTTTCAAAATTAAAGAGATTGAAACTAAGCGGATGTTATTGGTATATTACTTGGTTGGCATGGTTTTCTATTAACATAAATTAACACTAACGATCTCGATGGATTTCCAGTCAACTTGGAATGGGCTTCGGAATTGCGTCGAGGGCAGCGCAACACTTCAGGTTTGTGAATGCACTTCGAAACAATCTATTCTATTTGTCACTCTGAGGGACAATCTTGACTCCCATTAGTGTTCTTAGCTAGCATAGAACGTTGTATATATGTGTGTATCAACATGTTTTAAATTGTTCAGCTTACACAAGGTTGATAAACAGCGTTTATTCGGCTAACGTTTCGACGTCCTCGTTTTCATCAGAGCTCATGATCCATGTAGATGCTCCACAGTTGTTTTTCTTCTCGAGTTATCGGCTCGGATGAAGACGAGAACGTCGAAATGTTAGCCAAATAAAAGTTGTTTATCAACCTCGTGCAGGCTCAACAATTTAAAACATGTTGATTATTTTACTAACGAGGCTAAATGACGGTTTGTTTGAAAATTGTGTTTACAAGTAGTGCTCTAACCTGTTTTGCATGAAGATTAGACCTTTAATTGTGAGTGTGCTTATTTGATGTGTTACTTCGAAATAGGGATCTCAACTTTTTGTCTGCCTCTGATGAAGTGTACACTTGGGTTTTAGGACAAGGTTGTTGAGTTAGAGGATCGCTTTCAACAGGCGATGTTCCTGTATTCCCAGTTGGATAACGAAAAGTCGGCGTTGTTATACGAAGTAAGCCGTTTTCCTCTCAATACTATCACCACTTTCAGTTTTCTATTAATACTTTGGCTTAGGTTGATTTACTGAAGGACGATATCGAAGAAAAAGAAGTTCTTCTCCAACAATCAAATCGAGAGTGTCGTGACTTGACAAGTGTACTGTTTCTTCTATTAGGAACAATTTCATGCACTTCTCCTCTGAACTGTATTTTTTAGGAGGTAAAGCTGTTGAAAAGGACGATCGAGGCTATGACAGCCACTCAAAACTACTTAAAAGCAGAAATTGCGCAGCGAGATCATTTGATTCATGTGAGTTTAAGTGCTCAATTCCTCAGTCTGTAGAAGGTATATCTCATTTATAGCCCTTCTTATCAGCTCACGGGGAACGTTCTATTTATATTTAAAGTAATTTTTGTATGAAAGTAGAGGGCAGTTGAAAATTTCTAGTCTAGACATGTTCAGTGCTTTTATTTAAAAGAATACTCTGTATTACTCTTTTGCTTCTGCCAAGAAGTGCAAGGCAACTCCAGCTTTGTTCGTTCTCAATAATTCGTCCTCTTTAAGCTGTTCTTTAAAACACTAAACCGGTGTAATCTTAGGAGTTTTTGGTGTTATCGGATGTGCTAGTGGAAGATCTAAGATAAATCCAAAGAAATTGTCCATTGATATTTGTTGTGTTTCCTTCCACCTTAGAACACTAATATATGTAGATGATACTGTATTTCCAGTTACTAGAAATGTGTTATAAAGTATATGTGAGAAAAATGGAAATATGGAAAAGTCTACTGTGGAGCTTGAGAAAAAATATCCTATTGTAGTCGTGAAAGTAGTGATTCTCATTCGGATGCTTTGAGTGTTTGCTCTAATTACATGAAGAACTAACTTTTCACTCTATCGAAATCACTTAAAAAATTAAACCTTTTCATTCGTAAGATGCTGCGTAGTACCTGCTACGAAAATTTGCTTTTTTCATCTTATTTCTATTATTATTGTTGCCTTTATCAACAACACTGGTTATTCTATTCGCTATCGTTATTGATATTTTTTTTTACATTATCTCTCATCGCACATGCTGTGCGGATCTCAGCGCTTCTTGCATTACGTTCGTTTTTCTCGCATTCATTGTACACTAAGATCGTCGAACATTTCGCTTGTTTCAGCTGATGCTTAAAGATTCCGTCTTCTTTATGAATGTTGTACAATGCTAATAGACTCAATTGTCCTTGTAATCTTGAAAATAGCCGACCTAAGACGTTCTCACGTGAATTCGGCAGAAGCATTAGAAGGTGGTCGTAGCAGCATTTTGCTACCTAATGGACTGCATCACTAGCCATTATGTTGCGATTTTTTCCCAATCATTGTTATTGTAATTATTACTACCATTGTTATTATTCGTCTAGGGTGCGTAATGCGAGGGTTAGAAGTAATTTGCAACAGACGTGTGGTCTTAACTCTTTTATTTACTGCCTTTTTCTTCTTAATGGCAGGTTATGTTGCGAAATATAACTCGTATGAAATGCTGAGATATTTGCAAAACTCCGGACCACAAGTGCGCTGCTCCCCGGTAAGGACAACAGCGCGTGTTCGTTCTCCATTGCATACACCTGTGGTCCGGAGTTTTGCAAATATCTCAGTATTTCATACGAGACGCGTGGTCGTTGGTTCTATCCCGTGCCTAGTCCTCACCAAGACTTCCATCCCTCTGGGATCGACACGTAGGCACCAGACATATATGAGAAGATAGCGGTGCTGACGTTATAGATTGGCGGAGCAGCGAAAGTCGTTGTTTAGACCAGATATGCATAAAATCTACCCTAATGATGCTCGATAAAATCGAGTGCACAGCACATGGCTTAGGGATTCGTCAAGGTTGAAAGCTTTAAGCTTTATTATTATTGAGCTGTGTCACCTATCGCTCTATTGATCGTCGAGTGATTCAACAGACCAGTAGATTTTCCATTCGTTCTTGTTGCTTGAGAGAGTAGTCCAATGAGTTCTCTTTGCTCTAGGGACTCGCTGAATATCATATATTTTCTTATTAACTCAAAAGACCGACTTCCTGTAAACCTCAGCATGAATAGTCAATGTTTATTTGTATGTTCTTATGAACTGATATTGTTGAGCTCATATGAGGTTGGTATGGCTGTCGTTGTTGTAGTTGTAGTTGTTGTCGTTGTTTTTGTTGTTGTTGCTGTTGTTCGATGGCTGACGTTTCGGCTAGAGCCGTGCCGTTACGAGTAATAATATCCTTCGACAAACATCGTGTAGTTTTTGGTCTGGTTTTTAGTTATTTGCTTTTTATATGAAGAGAGGATTTTATTGAGAATATTCTCGGTATTCACGAATTGGTTGGTTTTTCTTGGACAACGACCACCCTATGGCTGGATCGAATTTTCGCACGAAAGTGGTGATTATGTTCAGTATGAAATCGAGGTACCACCTGAGGTCTCAAAGAAGCACGATTTACTGCTCGTGTGAAAATGGCCGATCTCCGCATGAATCGTGCCGTTGGGAGACTTCCATGTCTATCGACGATTCGCTTCTCGAGAAAATGTATTCCCATGGAAGACAGATGCTGTGAACAGAAGTCCTACAAAATGGATTCCATTTCCAACTCGTTATCCTATTCTAAATTTTTCTATCCTGTATTCGTTTTCGCTGGTTGTTCATAATTGGACGTTGAAGTTTCCAAGAACGAATTTATAGGACTTCTCGCTTTGATTTGCTTTCTCCAACTGGTTTTAGAACGCGTCCAACTCGCGTTTATCAACTGTACAAGCTGATAAGTAGCACTTGGTGATATGACTATCATTTGACGCAGAAGTTAGGAGCGAAGAACGGGCAGATGTGGTTACAGGACTTCGTATAAGATGACTGTAAGGGAAAAGATGGGTTTACGACGAAGGCCACGCACCTGACATTTCGTAACGGAAATTTTCTCTCATAAGGTGCCGTCATCTAGTTGATGTGTGTCAGTCTTCTTGCTTTCATCTCTTCCAGGGCGATGGCATGGAATTGAATACGATCAGCAGCGTCAGGAAAAGCGTGGAAGTCGGCGTCTGAATAGACTGTTTTAATATTATAAGTGCGGAGCAAGAAGCAATCCCCTCCCCCATTACGCTTCCTGCGTTACATGTATACACATGTACATATGCATAAACATATACATATACCCATACATATACATACTTGATTTTCGTTTGCTGGTTAAGCCATTGTGGTTCCCTGGAATCCCGAGTCTGGCCAAAGTCTGCCTCAGGTCGTCACCACCCCAGGCAGTCGCCGTCTTTGTGGATTAAAAGATTTTCACCATGCGCCTAATTTGATTCTAGGACGGTGACATTTCCTGGTATTGGTTTTCTGAAAACTGGGCTGAATAGACTTCTGAATGGAAATACCGGACTCCTTCTCACCTTGGGAAACCTTGCTCGATGAAAGATGCAGGAATGCCTCC
Organism: Angiostrongylus costaricensis; assembly: GCA_900624975.1. Classification (NCBI taxonomy): domain Eukaryota; kingdom Metazoa; phylum Nematoda; class Chromadorea; order Rhabditida; family Metastrongylidae; genus Angiostrongylus; species Angiostrongylus costaricensis. Next base: position 13,824 of record UYYA01000026.1, on the reverse strand, counting down.
TATCCACGGTTAGGTGGCGAATCGTTGGAACGCTTCGCCTTGTCGTTTTAAGAATATGCATATTTTTTTCTAAAATAACACGAAGACTCACTTCGCATGACGTAGCCGCTGTGGACATTCGACAATCACTACTGCTTTGAAAGAGGTGGAAGCCCAAAACGTTAACTACAATAGAAGTTTTGATAACAAGCTTGTGTAGAGGTTGCTCAGTGAAATTTCATTTTTTGAAAGCATTTTTGTTTGATATCCCCTGACAAAAGTTGAAATGTAAATGATTAAAAGAATTTTCGGCTTTTTTTCCGCAAGTGAGGCCTACATTGACGGTCATTTTGGGAACACTATTGTGTCATGCTTGAAGAAATACGCCTTGTTAAACGGATTTAATTAACGAAATTCTAGCCTTAATGAAAGGGAACTAGAAATTATTCGTGGACTTTGGGAAACCCAAATTTCAAGTTGATAAGGTTAGAAAGCTTCTATCATGCCGGCAAACATTCCAGATTTGTTTGTTAAAAGTTGAAAGACTTTCGGCTGATTATGCACTAAAACCATTTTATATGTTCATGAATGGTGTTGAATTTGATACGTAAAAATTGAGTGCTGTGTCGATGTTACACTTCTGAGATGGCTTGCTAGATTTAATTTTGCTATTGAGTTCATCGCTTATCGGTTCTAAGTTGTTATTTTTTGTTATAATCGCTTATATTGATATCGCTTGATTGTAAAGAGTTATAACCCTCTGGTCTCCCTGTTTTGCTCTTGACATTCGGTAGGATACAGCTGCTAATGGCTCCTTGTCAACCGGTTGTCGTTGAGGCACACCATCTGCCTTTCCTTCCTGCTCTTCAACATCTTGGTGTACATGGCGACGCCTTTGTTCCTTGATGGTCAGCATATGTTGGAGCTCCTGATATCCTTCTTACCTGCAGAGCAGACAATACACACCATCTCCCTATCGATAACGTTGTGAGTCCTTTCTTCCTGGTTACGTAGCGCTCAAGTTTCTAGAATATACTCTGAGGAAGGAAAAGTTTGTCGAAAACGTGGACACGAAGCCAGTTGTTCCTTTTTCTCTTAGTTACCTTTTTGATATAAGCTTCATAGCTTCTCTTTTTTTCCTTACTAACAGTTGAGCGGTATTGGCATCCGGATACAGGTAAATCTTATTTCGTGGAAATAATTCGTTCAGTGAGGTGCTAGAAAGGAATCCATTTCTCATGTACGTCCACAAATGCTGTTGAAATGGGATGCTTTCGTTCCGCTTGGCCACTGTTGGTGTTGTACGGAAGATGTCGTAAGCAAAATCAAGATATGCAGTTGCATACTAACTTTCATTCTTATTCAATCCAATTTTCATATGGGATTATTGATGTTTGCCGCAAATAATTTTATGACTCCATGGTATCCTTTTGTTCAGTTACTCTATGCAAGTGATAATATATAAAATGATGAGTTTTTGGTTGCGAAATTTTTGCTTAACTTATAAAAAGTTTAGGTGTACTAAACTGGAAGGCCGCGATTGGCCAGAGTCTTCATGACCACCTCTGTCTCAGTTTAGTCGAAAGATTTCGTAATTCGAAAATGTGAGGCACACTGGTCTCACGATGCTTCAGTCAACTTTGTAGTGTGATTCAGTTCTGCTGGAGTGAACAGACGACGTATTAGGCAGGTTGGACGCTAGTTTAGGATATCATACAGGTTCCTCTTTCTCCTTAAAAACGCGGTCGTGTTGTGCTTATGTATATTTGGAATCTAGGAGTTTGACACGTGATAAGTAGAAGGACGCGACATGTTAAATAATCTTCGAGCGTTCGGTGGACTAGTCGCAGGGTTTATCGCCATTCTCGTTTGTCAAGGAAATATGATGTACGAAACACGAGACTTCCAATCTCTGAAGACTAAGAGATGCTTGTGATGATGGCCTGAGAGGGCTCTAGCACTGTTATTATCGTGTAAAAGAAAAAGATTAAAAATCCTCAAGTCACAGTCGAGTCTACAAAAAATCCAATTGAAATGAGTGGAGACGTTGAAGTCTGCAGGGCATAGTTTTCATTGGTTATTGGCATTTGACGTAACAGCAACCGTGCTAGTGTGCTAGTTTTCGAACGTTGGTCAGGGAAAGCCTTTGATAACTTACCATATGGTATTGTTAGGATACTCCCCGTTGAGAATTGTACTTCCTTTTAACTCATTACAACTACTTGAGTTCTGTAGTGGTAATTCGTCATGGAGCATTGTACTTGGTATGTCTTGCATGAAGGTCATTTTGTTTTCGTTAGTTTATCTTGGTGCACAGTTTAAATTTTTTCACTTCTTGCAATCAAGTGATAGTTTATCCAACACATCTTGCAGCATCGCTCATACATGGAAAGCTCTTCCCTTTACTTACAAATGTGCAAAAACCTTTCTTTAGCCGAGTTCATTTCGTGGGCAAGCAACAGTTGCTAGTTTACGTCAGTCTGGTTTTATGACAAGTTCTTGAGCCGTTTTGAGTGCATCATCCTCAGTTAACGTTTTCAAATGGCCATTGTCGATTGCAGTAGATCGTCTCTGACTTCCTCATCGTCATATGCTTCGTTGCAGTGGCGAAATTTTTGAGAACAACGCTGTCCCTTACAGTAATTAACATCGTCGTCACATCCAAAATCAAACCCATAAAGAATTCCCAAGACCGACTTTCTGTTTCTGTCTCGGCATTGATTGATAACTCGATGTTTTTCTTCAATAAGCAGACACGAGACTGTTATTATAGAATTTATTGGGATACAATAGCTGACGTTCCAGCTGTTTCGCCTTCTTCAGAGCCGTTTATTTGTTGTAAGTATTTAAGTTAGTTGGTGGATAGCAGCCGCACAGAGTAATACATGGACGAACAAATAAACGGCTCTGAAGAAGGGGAAACCGCCGAAACGTTAGCTATTGTATTCTAATAAATTTTATAATAACAAACTCGTGTCTGCTTATTGAAGAAAAATATCGAACCATAAAAGAATTGCTGGAATTTGTTTTTATTGACTTTCGGTTCACCAGTAGAATTTCTGTTGGTCGAAGAACTCGGGTCTGTTACATCATCGTCCCCTTATCGGTCCGTCGAGGTCTTAAGAATCAGTGTTCCTTTAAAAAACTCAGGTCATTAAGGGTAGGATCTCCTATTGATTTAGGCGGACCAGCAAAAGGCATACAGTGACACAAGCTTGTTCATATTATTCAGTTCTTGACATCTAAATATCAGATACCTTACTTCTCTTTAGGTGTGGATATCGGGGCGCGTGTAGCGCAGTTAAAGGCACCCTGTAATACATATAGGTTCAATCGCGCGCAACAGGCTCACCAAGCCTTCCTTCCCTTCCTGGTCGGCAAATTGGTACCAGATATGTCTGGGAGGATAGCACTGACTCGAAACATCGGTACACCGCGGCGAGTTATTGCATAGGCCCCACAGGCATTCAGTCACCTTTAACGATGTTTAATGAAGTCGAATGCATGCGCATCCCACAGCGATTTATCAACACCGAGAGTTTTATCTCTTTTTCCTTTTGTAGCACAAGTGGCAAATCGTACACCTTTATGTTGTTTCCACTAAAGGTTCAAAAAATAAAGCACAAAATCTCTTGACTTCGACATGATTCCTCTGGTTTACACTTTTTTTCATGGTTCCTACTCTTTTTTTGGTGTAAATCTGTGTTAAATTTCAATCGATATTCATATTTGATAACTGAAGTTAAGATACTTGTTCTTATGTACTCGATAAAGTTGTATGTTTCAGACAACTTACATAGTTGTTTTGACAATTAATAAACTCGAGGACAGATTAATTGAGAAGACTTATCAAGTCGTTTTAAGTCACTTTACACGGATCTATAAATTTTAATGATCTTTATTTCATCTAAGAAGATTCACTATGAGCTAAGATATGTATACTTGATTTTAAAATGCCAAATTACTTTCCGCCTAATATGTACTGAAATTAAAGCCTATCCTTGTTGATATATTTTAGAGTTCTATTTCCCGTTGTCGCCTATGCATCAAGATATGCTTTATTCGTCTTTGTGATTATAATGTAGAAGATGGTCGAGTTTACACGAGACATATCGCAAATTTGGATCGACGATTAAGTAGCACAGGGAGGATAGTACAGTGGTAGTGATGTCGGTCATCACGAGCATAGTGCTGGTTCAATTCCGCACCGGGCCAACCAAGCCTCTCATCCGTTCGGGTCGGGAAATTGCTACCGGACTTGTCCGGGAAAACCATTCTCCGCAATCTAATTGGGAGCGCTCTAGCACGGTTATCTCAGGGCTCCAAGGAGAAACGACTTGACCAGTATTCTACGACATTCAAGATCATATGAAAATCCTCAAGTAGTAGCCGACACCACACATAAAAGTTGGAAGATATTCGTGATGATAATGGTTGGCAGGAAACGAATCGAATGTGAGAAGTACTGGGATACGCACAGTGGACATGAAGATGGCTCATATAAAAAAATAAAAAGAAAATTAAATATCAACTTCAAATCAGGCTGTCGCAAGCAAGCAACAATTGTATGGAGGTTCTAGTAATCTTTCTTTAGATTACCTCATTCTTATTGAAAGTGTATCGACTGTGCTTTTCCATCTGTTATCTTTGTTATTACTTCACTGGTTCATTCTTTAATTTCTTATTTTATTCTGCACGACTGGGCATGACCTATTGTATAACACTTCTTTCGCTCGATTCATTTCATGTCAACAATTGTGCTCGAGATCCTAGGACTTCCATGTGAGTTTTGTCTTCTTTACGAATGTAAGGTCGTTCCGAAATCTTCACTACAGGTTGTCGGCAATTTTCGTGGATTAATGGAGAGCCACATGATTTTTGACAAATCTAGTACCAACTTCCCGACCTCGGATGGATGAGAGACTTGGTGGGCCTGGTGAGAGATTGAGCTATCGACCTATCGTTTTGTTCGTACTGAAGGGATTCGCTCCCAACGGTTTGCCGCCTCATAGGTGGGAGGTGTTCCTGAGTGTCAGGCTGCGATGTGAAGCGGAAGGACTCATCTCCCCATCAAGGTCTCCTAAGCTGAGAAGGAGACCAACTTTTCAATCGGGAAGCCCAGCTAGGAGTAAACCGATACCAGGATCCACCACCGTCCTGGTATCAAACTAGTCGCATGGTGGTAAACCTTCCTCTGATCCACAATGGCAGCGAGCGAGTCTCTGCAGAATGGAAATTAGACTGAGGACAGCACAACCATTGAAGACAGGCCATCTAAATAAGAAGGGCATCACTACCACTGCGCCACCTTCTCGCTGTCTATTACTACTTTACTTTGAATGAATACGCATCAAGTCGTCGGGGTTGATGATGAATCTTCAAGCCAGTCTTCTAGAGGTTTTCGTGTAATTTTTTGCATTTGGTGTTTTGGAAGGTATTCTCTATGTTTTATCTAATTGTTCTCGTAAGTCGCTGTCTACATCAATCTCTATCGTCCTAGATAAGGTCCAAAATTTATGAATGTTAAATCGCTCACTACAGGTATCTTTCCTGATTGATTTCTAATCTTATGTTGCTACTATATTGATGGATAATTTTTTAAAAATATTTTAGGGACATTTGTAGAGCTATAATGCAGAGAAGCTTTGTATCTAATAGCGTTCCAAATTATTGGTGCGTTGCTGATGATCGCTAGTTGTCAGTTTAAACGTTTCTATTTCAGGAAAATGGTCTTGTTGTGGTGGAGCAGGAAGCAGATGAGTCGTCTCAAGTGTCTGGAGAGAGCAGCGGGTCTTCCATTAGCATGTAAGGTGTCTCTCATGCTTTTTATATTACAAATCTAGTTGAAGGGATAAGCGTGTTCTCACAGCTGTTTTCGTGCCAGCCAGTGAGATCTATTCGCAAACTATAGTGTGGTAACAGTAACAATAATACTCAGTTCATGTTAACCGTCATGGGCAGCATCGCTCGTTGTAGTTAATGTCAACTGAGGAGTGACTTGTTGTTGATTTTACAAACGAAGGAAAACACGTTAAGTTGTACACAGTCAAAATGTCGAATGGTTTTTTTTCTAGCAACATCTTGTGTTTACTTCAGAAAACCAGGGTTGTTATTATTTTCTGCCGAAACTATCAAGCTAGTCGAACGTGCTGTTCCTGGGTCGTCAAGTCTCGATCAGAAAGTTAGGAAACTTGTTGAGACGGTATGTTGGGCGTTTTTTAAAACAGAATTTTGTTGCTTATTTTATTACCAATAGCAAAACGCTTTTTTAATGTTATATATTCTGTATTACTAATCGGGAACTCCAGTCATCTTTCGTCAGGAATGTTTACCGAGTCGTTGTTCTTTTACATTATAATTTAGCACTGGTGATAATTAGTAAAATGGTCGAATATTCGAGATCTACATATATCGCACGGGTGCATGTAGAGCAGTAGTTAGAAGTACCACGCCACATATAGTTGGTCATTGATTCGATCCCATGCCTCGGTCTAACCAATCCCTCTTAGGTCCCTCAAGTCACTATATAGATCAAGCGTGAACTGGATCACCTCAACGACTGTTAATGGAGCCGAATGGATGGGGCATACCTAAGAGATTAATCGATGCGCTTGGAGTTTTTTGTTTATGCTTGTACACACATGCATAAACATATGTACATGTATATATATATATATATATACATATTTATGCACATACATCACCCGTCGTCCCGCTAGTCATCGAATGACCCGAGCGGGAGTCAGTAAATCATCCACTTTTCCCTGTCATGTGGAAGAGTGGCCCAGTGGATTCTGCTCGCTCTACGGACTTGTTGAGCATTATACCTTTTTTCTAGGTTTTTCGCGAAGAATTCTAACCGTCGGGTTGGTGGGCTTCCTGAAGTACGTTTAGCATCCCGAGAAATCCAGTTATTGACAGCCCTCGTCTATCGGTTGTCGTTCCTACGCAATACATGTCTGGTTCATCTTCGACAAATTGTTGTATACAACGGTGTCTTTGATCGCCGACATAGGTCGGAGCATCGGATCCCTTCCTCTATGGCAAATGGTACACGTAGAATCATCCTTTCGACTGCGCATTCAATAACGGTGAGTGTTCTTTATCCTGCTTACGCAGTGACCTGGTTTCTGACGCGTACGTTAAGGCAGGGAGGACGGTGGAGTCGAAAAGGTGGGTGTGCAGAGTCTGATGTTTTTGTTCTGTTCACTACATCCTCAATACTCTTGAAAGCTCTCCAAGCCGTTCATTTCCTTCTGCTCAACCTAGATAGACGTAACTGGAGCACTCGGAGTTATTCATTCCGTTGAGCGTGAATGGGGCATGCAAAACCAATCTGTTCCTCGTGAACATCGTTTTTGTGAGATTTAATCAAAGGTTAATCTTTCCACATTTTATATTAAAATGGGCAAGCATTCGTTCCGCTGGGATAATGTTTGGTGTTATAAGGACGATGTCATCAGCAAAACGCAGCAATCTAACTGCCGACCATAGATTTTCACTCCCACATTATCCCATTCCAATGTTCGCATGGCGTTCTGGAGGGTGCCGGTAAATAATTTTGGCGAGATGCTATCGCCTTGCCTAACCCGTCTCTTGACGGCGACGTTAATATCGACGGAGAATGGTGATATCTTGGCTGTGAAATTCTAATACAGCTCACGAAGAATCTTTATATACTAAATAAGGACTCCCTGGCTGTCCTGGGTTTACATCAGTCCTATCTCAATTGAGTGAAAAGCCTTCTTTAAAATGATGAAAGTGAGACAAAGCGGTCTCTTGTACTGTCGCGGTACTTCTGTGAGTCTTGGTATCGTGTGATCCATTGTAATCGTTTTCGAAACCCTGCTTATCCATATGGTTATCCTTCATCCAGTGTTCTTTCAGTCCTTTAGGTTGACTCGATTCAGAAGTTTGTAGACGACAGACAGCAGATTGGGCTATAGTTGCCGATTTCATGGAGATCACCCTTCTTGAAAAATAACACGGCTTTACTGGTCTTACATTCAGTAGGGACCTTGCATTCAGGTACAGAACGAGTGAAGAGCCGAGTTAGTGTGTTTACGAGGGCTCACAGAAGGTTCTTCTGGTGTTCAGATCTTGTCCTGTATGGACTTGTTGCTGTTCGATTTTTCACCGACGAAGTGGCATGTCGGAATTCAGAAGGGTGAACCGGTTGTGCGACATATCCATCCTTCTTTATTTCATATGAGGGCAGAAGGACATAACTCTTGAAGGGATTTGAGTAGTAGTCGTGAATGGGTTTCCCCATAGGCTTTCTGGACGCTGTAATCGTTCCGTCTGGGCGTCGGAATGCAATCATGTTTCTAATTGGCGAAGCTTCGGCAGGCTTTGCATGTGCTTTTCCTAGCCTTTGTAGCTTCGACCATAGCTGCTGCTGTTCTCTCTTTGAGATTTTTTATCGCCTCTCCGCATCGTTTTGCCAGTTGGGATGTGAGTTGGCGATTGCCTATAGCTTGTGCGATTCAGCGCTGGCTTGAAAACTCGAATGTTTCTGGCGACAGACTTCCCTTGGTGACTTTCGAACTCTTAGCTTTCATATTGCTAACGTGAAGATGTTGAATGAGCCGATCGTATTCCTCATCGATGTTATCAAGAACAGAATCTTCCCCACAGCTGAATAATGAAGCGAATGAATCTCAGTTTGTGGTGGTGCTGGGACTTCATTTTGTGAATTTAGCGGCAATTCCTCCCTCTCGCGAAAAATGAAAACTTGCATGAGAGAGGCGATCGTCTGATCTCGTATTGTATTTTGGGACAACGGCAATATCGGTTAGGCAAAACCTTCGATTTATTATAACGTGGTCAATTTCTTTCGAAATTCGCCAGGCGACGTCTGTCTCCAGAAACACTGCAGCTGATACGCCAGCGTGGAATCGCAGGAGCCGCAGGCAACCACGAACTAACGTCCCAACTTGCAAAACAATGCAGACAAGCGATAAAAGAAGATCTTAAAGAGAGAAAAGCAGTAGTAATGGTAGAAACTGCAGAAGGTGAGAAAAGCATTCGCAAAGCCTACCGAAACTTCGTCAATTACGAACGCGATTCCATTACTACGCCCAAACGGAACAGTTACAGCGTCCAGAAAGGCAATGGAGCAAATCATTCGCGAATACTACTTGGATCTCTTCAGTAGCCACGTCCTTCTTCCCTTATATGAAATAAAGGAGGATGGATATGTTGTACCACTGGTTCTCCCTTCCGAAATCCGACATGTTCTTTCCTCGGTGAAAATTCGGACGGCACCAGGTCCGGAGAGGATAAGATCTGAACACTTGAAGAAGCTTCCGTCAGTTCTCGTAAACACACTGCACGGGGTGTTCACGCGTTACCTGACCTAATGCTTTACCGTTCGTTTGGTTATATAAGTAATTTTCGATATTCTCTTCCTAATCTTCTTTCCTGTACTTTGGTGATTTCACTGTTCTGTTATGATTATTATAGTTAGATATCATTAAGCTCGTTTCAAGCGCTGAATTAGAATCTGTGGGTATTTTTGATTTCTCACTGAAGTATTTTTAATTTATCCTCACTTGTGAAAGACGTAAACAGCATTAGCAAGTATTCTAGAAAAATCCAATCAGTTAATAGCTTTAATTGAAAAGTTTTTCTTATTGAAATTCGAACCCTCTAGTGCTATCAAAAAATTTTAATGTGTATCACGATAGTGTTTCACTCCGTCACAAGTGGTTATATACATCCTTGCTCCTTTTTCTTCTTTAATATTTTGTCATAATAGTCGTAATCTCATTGAGCACTTTTTGATCATTTTGACTTAACATTTCTAAATGTTCGACATTACTTTTCTATTCCATCTTTTTTTGCTACGAAATATTGGCAGTGAATTAGATTAGGTTCAAGGCTCCCATTAAGAGACTGCTTTCTGCATCATTGTGTGTTAATCTACAGTTTACAACAGTGGAGCAGTCTTCTAAGGTTACTTAGATTGATAAAAGGGTTCAATATTTATGTCATAGTGGTGTTGGCAGCGAATTATTCGTAACTGCACGTGTACAATTAAACCGAGAAAGCAGTGGATTCAGGAAATTTGATGCTTTTCGTATGCCTTGTACGCGCAGAATCCATTGCGTATCTCCGATGCTCGGTAACAGCGGGTGAACGTTTTACTGTTGCTAATTCGAAATAATCGTTGCTTTTTCTACTGCTTTAATATTCATGCTTTGAAATATCTAGCGATCGTTCTTAATTTCGAAATTCAGATAGCCTACTTTCTAAGTCCGCATTTAGTTGGTTTCTCTAAGTAAAATGTGAGTGTGTGCTTTAGAATAAGAAAATGCGTAAGGATTACGAAGAAATGGAACAGTCCATATATAGCCAGCGAATGTTTCGAGCTCATCACCAAGCCAATATAGCAGGTCATGGAGCAGCCGACGAAATGAACAGTAGGTTACGTATGTTGTTTGCTCGTTCATCGAAAGCATGCTGAATGTTTAAACTTGTAAAGACCACTTTCAATATTATCTGTTCTAAAATGCTTTCGTTGAACATCGTCTTGCATAAAATTCGATAGTTTCTCGTATTCTGAACACAAATTGATGTTCTTCTAACAGATGCTTCGATTAAGGCGACATTTGAGGATGAATTTAGTGAGTTTGCGAGTACTTGTTGTATCGTTTTCCCATCTCCTTGGTTTTTTTGTCACAGTGTATTCTTTAATGCACAATCGTTCTTCAGTTTTAACTTTTGATAGAAATTATACTTTTTAGAAGAATGACTATTTTAGTACAAATTGCCTGACACTAATATATAACCGTGTAGCTTTTCTCGCATTTGGTTTTTGCTTTGGGATTAAATTCGCATCATTATTAGGACATTTTCTTTCTTATGATATTTTAATGAGCAGTAGTCGTCCGTAATATAGCAGTAACGTCCAACTTGTTTTCACTTAAAGAAGTGTTCTACCGGAGTTTTTCACTTAAGCTTTGTCTTGGAATATTTGTTTGGCAATATGAGCTTTGTGTATTGCTAGGCGTTGTTGAAACGTAGTAGGTACCTGGGAGGGCAGATAAAGTTTGGTTATTTGGGACTCGGTTAGTTCAGCACTGACAAATGTACCGCTTTTTGTACTTCGTGGAATTAGTGCTAGCTTAATGTTTTCTAATAGTTCATGCTTATGTAGCCTTGCTGTTAATTTTTTCTTTGCGAAGGAAATCTCTGCTCTGTTCATCTGAGCAATTCCATGCAGATTCTATGTTCATGGCTGTAAATATTATGAAATGTGAATTAGTTGACGTATATGAAGTAATACTTCTTGTTCTCAGAAGAAGCTGCTAAGCAGTTAGCTGAATTCAAGTTCAAGCTTCAAGAAGCTGAGCGAGAGAACACAAATCATCAAGGCAATGTGAGTGGTTTTTTTTGCCTGCTTTATAGTGCGAGTGTTTTCCCTCCATAATTTCTCCTTACTAGTTAATAAGTATCTACATCATAATGAAGACGATTCTACATTGCGTTACAGATAATTAGAATCGAAGGTCAGCTGAAGCGATTTAAAGCGAATGCCGAGTCGGCGGAGAAGGAACTCGATGAGGTGAAAACTCAGAATAGGCTGCTAAAAAAAGAGGTAGCTTTTGAGTCTCTCATTAAATCTGTTTCTTTCATATGTGGCCCTTTTTGGTATGCTATTTTCGCCTGGGTATCATTTCGTGTTAGGATAAGCAGAAAAGAAAGAAATCATAGTAGTTGTCCATGTTTTGTGTACTGTATTTCGCGTGAAATATCCTTGTCCATAGAACTTGCGATTATTCCCTTTTACTACACAGAGGCTCGCTAATGAATGTATGAGGATAACGTTACTTATTGAAGAGAGATTCTCGCTCTTAATTGGAGCTGATGTGGGTGTATGTAACCATCCTTCTTCGATTCTTTCTTTGTAGTTTTGAAATTGATCCACTCTCTCGTTATCTTAGACACGGTTCCAAGTACTATCTTTTTATGACCAATGGGCCCGTGCTTTTTATAGAACGGTTTCTATAGCACATTTCCTTGCCGCAAGGCCTTTCCAGTACTCAGTGTCCGGGTGCGTGCCACTATCTCTATATTGAGCTTTCATTTTCAGAATGCTGTAATAATTGGGTTAAGGCTATGCATAATTATACTATAGGATTCTTGCTTTGTCACCTGAACGTTGACAATTGACATTAAGTTAGAATATTATTTAAGTCAGAATTTACGCATTGTTTGCTGTTATGAGATAAGGAACGTTAAAACAATGTTCACAATCACAATGATGATGAATCACATCAATCATAGCAACAGCCTTCATTTCTTTATGGATCGTTCTGCATGAATTGTCTCCGAGGGTACAAATACGTCCATTTTTAATTCGGCGTTTCCATGTAGGTTTTAGGGTAGAGAGTATTCGGAGTTAAAGCTGGTATTAATTTTATCACCATACAATTTTCCATGATTTTCTCTGTCGTAGTATTTATGGGTTTCTTTTTTTCCCTTTGGTTTTCTCTACGAATATCATTAAATGCTTTCATTCTGTGTCTATCGGCGGGAACTTCACAAAAAGGTCTGGTACCAATTTTCCAACCAATGATCGATGGGATGCTTCGATTGTCCAAGCGGGGCCGTACTGGGGCCTTGTGCGTGTTGAGCTCTACCCGATTCCCAACGATAGTTTGATAAAATAATTTTGATCGAGTGCTTAGTAAAGTTATGAATTTGAATATGTGTTTAAGCGTATTAAAATAATGTACATTTGTATTCGAAATCTTAATTGATTATCGATCAGCTTTAGTTGTGAAAAGATCAGTCAAAAGGTCTTTCCATTTTAAAGCGAAACTCTTAACGCAGAAATTATACCACTCTTTTAAATTACCAATTCCTCGCCATATATGGTAAGAGAAGAAGAGGGTAGATAGGTAGAAGTGGTTTCCCTTGTTTAGGCCATATTGCCGAATACTCTGGTCTCGTTGTACTTTAAGAATCCAGTCACGAGGCCACATCTCTACAATCACTACATTACATGTGTGGGTAATGTGCCTTTCTCACGTTAAAATATCAGTCTGAGATATTGTGTGAGATCACGCGTGGCAATAAGGCCTTTCATGCGGTACATTTTTGTTCTTTGGAATTCATCTAGACTACTTCGAGGGTTTTGAGAGCCAAAGTTTTAGGTTACTTTGCGAAGATCTTCGATTTTATAATCTTCTCCGCTATGCCTTCATGTCCCATGCTTGCCTAGTGGAGTGCTCTGTTTGACTTTAAGCATTCCAAATACGTGCTGTTTTATACGTATGCAGAGTTGTCTGCCTATTTCGTCAAAGTACTCGTTCCTGCACATTTTACAAGAGAGGATACATCGTACTCGAACTAATCCAATTGCCATTTCTATCTTTAGGGCAAATTATGCAAAATATAAACTGTAAACTGTGTGTAGTTCTTCGCCATCAGTGGGTGGAAGAATTATAGAACAAAGTGGTGGCTCGTGTGAAATGCTGAGATATTTGCAAAACTCTGGACCGCAGGTGTATGCAGTGGGGAGCGAACACGCGCTGTTGTCCTTACCGGGGAGCAGCGCACTTCACCACCACACCATCCGGGTCCTTCGTCTTGCCTGTCTCTCAGCTAGTTCTATCGATCTTTTTGCCATCAGCAATTACCCGTCAACGGGATTGATCTGGGGAGCCCAAATCGGCATTGAACCCAGCTAAGCTGAGGCTTGGTTATAATCACAATCTTAATCTTTTTATTTACTGCTTTTTTCTTCTTAATGGCAGGGTATGTTGCGAAATATAACTCGTATGTAAATAAAAGGGCTAAGATTATGATTATAACTAAGCCTCAGCTTAACTGGGT
>UYYA01000025.1:0-179954 GCA_900624975.1 Angiostrongylus costaricensis | reverse complement strand
ACTCTACGTCGCCAATTAGTTCGCAACCGCTTGTACGACCGTCTGTGTGAAACAACAAATTGAGTAATTTGCCCTTACGGTAGGGACGGTGATTGCATGAGTTCAGGTACGATATACCTGATCTCTTGTAATAATTGCGGAGATGAATATATTGGCGAAACGGGTAGACCTTTGTGTATCCGCATAAAAGAACACCTAGATGGCAAACGAAAACTAAGACGAAGCACCCCATTAGGCACGCAAAAGATACAAAAGCATAGCGGAGACGATTTTGAAGTAAAAGTCAATATCCTTGCACAGGAGTCCAAAACACCAGCGCGAAAACTTCTTGAGGCTTTTTGGATAAATGCCAAAAACCCTACAATGAATAGCAGGGACGAATGCTCGGAGGTCATACGCGACCTGATACCTACCGTATGTTCGCATCGATTTTTGATGTGGGATGTTGCAGTCGTCAACCAAATGCGACTATAATCACCTGTTCTAAACTTCCTCATTGGAAGTCACGAAAAAGCGGTGGGTTTTTTCGAGAAGTTGTTTATCATGTAATTACCAAAGAGTCTTTCGTCTTTTTGTAAGTGTTATTGAAGCGTTTGGCCCAGTAGATTGTATATCAGTATACCCTTCCAAGCTCTGAAGAAGGCGATTCTGCCGAAACGTCAGCTAGCGTTGTATTGTATTGTTTTTCTATGGAAGTAAATGTAGGCTGTTTAAAAACCTCGCGATTGCTGAACAAGAAAGCGACACATTCATACTTCAACACATTTGGCGAGCTATGAGGTTTAGCAGTGGCGCGTGTGGCGCAGTGGTCTGACGCGCCCTGCAACACACACGTGGAATCGATCGCCGCGCTAATGCCCCCCACGCCCTCCATCATTCCGGGGTCGGGGAATTGGTACCAGACTTGTCTGTGAGGACAGCAGAACTGGCTCGATACATCGGTAGGCCACCGCAAGTCATTGTGAAGGCCATATATGCATTCAGTCACCTCTAAACGATGCCTAGTGAAGTCGGATGCATGGCGCATCCCTCAGGGATTGATCGACGCCGAGAACTTAATCCTTTATCGTTGATGACCTTTAGCGATTGTTGTTTTTCGAAATATTCCCGATTTCCGACAAGGTGAAAAAAGCGACAATGTTCATAGTGCTGTTTCCTTCACCTGTGAGATACGGCAAATCATCCGTGTTCTACTTGCGAAGTTAATGAGTTGCTAACCGTAGGTTCAGTAGTACAGTGATTCATGGAAGTCGCCAGTGGAGAAATCAATGCCTGTACTTTCACAGATGATTCGGCTTGCATTTATTTTGGCGATTGAAAATCTGTGGAATACTTAGCTTCTTACTTTAACTAAAGTTGGTTCAACAACTATCTATGCATCCAAATGACGTATGAAATTGTTCTATCGTTTTTGGACTTATAAAAGGCAACAGAGAAGTGTCTGTAATTGGTGAACCAATCGTTGCTTATTTCTCATTAGATGCATTGCAGAGGATCAGCTTCTGCTGAGTCTGAGCTCTCATAACTTGCTGAGCTCTTTAAACGAGATCTGCTTTGAAAACCTAAAAGATTCTAGACACCATCCTTGGTATAGACGAATTGGCATGTCATGAGAGTCTGGAATCGGATGAAGATTAACAGGAGAAGCAATGTGAAATATGGCTATTAATTTCATTTTTCACTTCTCAATGAGTGATATCGTTCAAACTTTTCACGTTCTTCAAGACTTGAGTCTAGAGAACTAGAACGCTTTTAGTGCTATACTTACTTGGATACTTGAATGACCCATCACTGGTTGTGCAGGCGCCAGCATAATCTCCATTTTTTCGGAGCTTTGCTGGTTTAGCCATTGTGGTTCTCTCCAGTCCCGAGGTCAACCTAGCCAAAGTCTGTCCCAGGTCGTCACTACAGGTGATCGCCGCCCTTGTGGATCAAAGCGAGATTTGCCACCATAAGACTAGTTTAATACCAGGACAATGATGGATGTTGGTGTAGGTTTACTCTTAACTAGGTTTCATGATGGAAAACCGCACTCCTCAGCTTGGAGACCGTGCCCGCGGGTTGCATGGCCCCACTGTACATCGCACCCCACCGGGAGCACAACTTAGCGACGATGGGGCGGTAAGCCGTTGGAAGGAGTACATGATTACAGGCTGTATAAAGATTTCTCTATAGAGAATTGAAATATCTTCCTCCTTAGAGGTACTGTCATTCCGATCACTTGGAAAAATTCTGTTCTTCACCTCATCGAAGCAACTATTTGGCTAACAATTAACTGAAATTTAGTGTTTTTTGTTTGCTCAAATATTCAATAATGTAATAATATTTTAAGGACTTACTTTCCTTTATCCTTGGTAAGATTAATCAGCGTACTTTGTTACACTGATAAGCTAATGCTGATGTTGATGAAGGATTTGCTTGACCGTTTCCGCGCCTTAGCCTTCCTCAGAGCCGGGTTAATCCGAGTCGACAGCTTATAACTCTTCCTTCTTCTGATGTGGGTTTTTCGTGATCGCATAGAGTCGACTTCAGTGGAACAGCTCATGAATGAACTAGACACGCTCGGAGGTACTCTTTTATACTACTTGCTTTTTTTCTTTTCTATAAACATTTTGTCGACCTCATGTTAGCTTATCAATGAAGAAATGCATGCCGATTATTCAGTCATGTTCAAGAATAGCAGGCTAGACAATTTTTGAGATAATTATCAGTACTTTTTCAAGTCGCTGATCATTTTTGCTACACATTAGACACTAAAGATAGCAAACTACATTGACAATGATTTTTCGCCTCATTTCATAAGCCTATAGACACCTCCGGAATTTGCATCCCCCTGAAATAGTTTTCGTTGGTGTTCGCCGGCAAGTACGACTTGCTGTGTGGTCATTTGCAATTTCTATCTGCTGCCCGAATCGGCTCCCACTTTTCATTAGAACGGCCTCGTCGTGCTCACATCAAAGGCCATGCCGCTACACTGCCAACAATAACAATGTTTCTTAGTGAAGACGGGGTGGAATCTGTCTATCCATGCACAAACGCCATCAATCTTACTGTATCTGATCATCGATAGTTTTATGAGAATCAAGAATACGTTTTCGTACTGGAATTGGTTGGAAAGTCGAACAAAAGCAACACTGTTTGTAGCTTCTCCCAGTATAATAACTCCTGAAAAACAAGAAATAATCGCATTTTTATCTTGGGCATCATTTTTCTCGTATCTCATCACCACTAATGACATTAATTCAAGTGTGATCCAGTCAATTACGCTCATAATCCACAGCCTCAGCTAGTCATCTGTGTCACCTGCAGTCTTGCTAATCATCTAATAACTCATAGACCCGCTAGTAATCTTTCCATTCTTTCAAGAACCCTACTAGCGCACTCATTGGATCGCTTTCTCTTTATACAAGAATAAGGCCTCTCAACTTTGCTACAATGTTTTTCGTTTTAACCATTTCTCGTGATGAAGTACTCACGTTTTCTCTCTGCGCTCTCTTGTTGCATAGATGTTCGCCTAGGTGAGCTTTTGGTTGCAGGCCGACCTTGTTTTCAGCATGCTTCAAGCTTACGTACCCCGTTGTAGGCAACAGTTCATCACCTAGGAAAGCATCTCAGTCTTGATGATACGGTAGACCACTGGAGAGGAGCTTTCTCTACGAACATCTTATTTCGGCGGTTTTGTAGGCCATGTCTCGGTTATTTTCATTTTAAGTGCAATTTTGTAACAGGTAAAAAGTATCGTAGGGAACCCGAAAAATGTATGAGCAAAATTATCCATATACAACAAAATATCTCACCAGTTTCTTACCATACAACAGTTTGCTAGGTGGATAGGTTACTAATTAAAAAATTTGGCTAAAGAAATAGGAAATGGAATGATTAATTAGTTAGTCGTCGAGCACTCGTTTAACTGAACTGAGTCAACGTAAGGGCGAACCATGAAACCATTGAGTCTTCCACCACGACCTCGTTAAGAATCCCTTGAGGACTGGGCCACGTCTTGTTACGGACTTCGATCGATGTTTAGTGCTGGAGTTTTTCACTGCTAAATGAGCTATGACGTTGAGTCAAATGTGCGATAAATCGTTTCGACATTTACACTTGCCATTTAATTGAAACTTCAACAGATGACACGTCTCTAATGAAACTCGAACACTCACTGATGGAAGGGGAAACGAAAAACATTTGAGGCTTCAAATTCTATGCGCGATTATTTGGAAAAGAACTCGGCCTTTCATCTAACGGTCACATGTACAGCAATCACATGTCGTGAAAACCTTAATGAACAACCGATGAAAAGTGGACAGCGGTTTGTTGCAGGGTCAACCGCCCAGTGCTAATACATTGCCACCCAATATTTTTTTTAGCTTCAATTACAAAGCTGATCCCAACCTGCAAATAGGTCTTGATAGATATATGCAACTGTCCGTGGACACCGTTATCCGAACGGTCTTATTTCGACTATGCGTACCGCCACCGTTTGAAAACTTACTTACTTGGATACTTGGAGGCCTGTCTTCACCAGTTGTGCACAGACCCTAGCACATTTCCCATTCGTTTCTCTGCCTAACAATCGTTGTTCATGACGGTGGTCTTATTCTAGCATGGCGGCGAGTGCGAGCCTCATCCCGTGATCTGTAAAAGAACTGCAGCTGCGAGTACAGCCGCTTGACAGTGTGGAAAAGGCGGCTTCAATTCATCTTTGTGAAGTTGCTTCTGTTTCTAACGAAATTAAATCGGTTCATACAACATTCCCATTCCATGCCGCAAATTTAGCCAAGGTCCTTTAGTCGATGTGGTGTCGTCGCCAATATTGTGTGTTCACTGTCGGGCGTGGGTTGTGATCAGCACACAATTCTCTGCACGCACACCCCATAAAAATAATGGCTGGTGATTTAGTGGTTTCGCTTTAACAAATGTCAACGATCGATTCATTTCGGAGGTTTGATGTTTATAGTTCACATCACGCCTGTACGATAAACGATGTAAATCGGTTGATGAAGTCATTAAAACGATGCCATTATGGTCTATAAGAACAGTATCTCCTAGAAAAGGCATTAGCTAAGCACTGTTAACGATGTCGTAAAGCTTGTTGCTAACCTATCTACGACTGTATGTATTCATTTCAATACATTTTCTTCACGGACCGTTCTGTGATATATTTTGCTTGAAATGGGTTGGATAGCGACGCAGATGATCCGTCTATAGTCGGAGAAAAAACTGCGCTCTGTACACATCAAAATGCCTAAAATACGCCTTTTATGGCGGGTTTGTTTGGCTTCTAGAATACAGCAGTGGGTCTTTGTTTTTCTTTTGCAGATACATTAAGATAGGGACCGTTGTCGATAAGGAAGATATTATGAATGCTTCTTCTACACAAGTACGTAAGACACAAGTACTTGAGCGATTCATTGTAAACCGCACAGATAAAGTAGCCTGAAAGACTTGAATAATGAAGAGGGCACTTGATGTCTCTGCTCTAGGAGTGACCCTTTGGCCCATATGGTTTGAGTTGTTGTCGTCAGTGTTGAATACGGTGTAGAGGGTTTACTAAGAACGCGAGAAGAAAGTCCTTTTCTGTGATTAAGTTAAATGCGCTCGATCAACATACGTCTTGAGGAATTTGTTAGCCAATTTATAGCAATTTCCTTTAGCCCATAATGCAATTAAAATGCTTACTTATTACTTAAATCACTTCTAATTATCACACTGAAATAGATCGTTTGTTCAATATCTCTCGATCTCCTCTTCTGAAATGAAATCGTGTTTGAAAGGCAACTCTTTCCTTCAACAGATTTAGAATGCATTCTTGTCACTGCCACTTCCAGAACGACTTCATTTCGCCTTTATTTCTGCAATTGAATTTTTATGCTTACTTACTTGATACTTGAATGGCCCGTCCTTACTGGTTGTGCGGGACTTAGCATAATCTCCATTTTCCGGAGATTTGCTGGTTAAGCCACCGTGGTTCCCTGGAGTCCTGAGGTCGGTCTGGCCAAAGTGTGCCCCAGTTCTTCACCACGACAGGCAGTCGCAATCCTTGTGGATCAGAGGGAGATTTATGATTTTTTGATGGATTTTTATGACATGTTAAATATTTCCACTTTCTAGCATTGGTTTTATTGCACGTTCTGAATCTTAAGAGCTTGTCCGTAATTGAACAATGGGCTAGTTTTCTTAAGTGTGAGAAATTGAGATGATTTTCAGTGAATATAAAAGTGCCCGATGTATCTGTACGGATTTACGATATTTGCTCCGATAGAGGTTATGTGGTACACTGCTTAGAAACATTTCTTATACGACAGATCACTGAGGAAGAACCGGTCTCTCGTGAGGCAACTATAAGTCTTCTAACGATCGCCTGTATCACCTGTGGTCCTGTTGATCGCCGAGTGATTCGAGCGGGCGCCAGTAAATCTCCCATTTTTCCCTGTAGCGTGCAAGAATAGTTCAGGCTGTTCTGCTCGCCCTAAGAACTCTAGGGAATCAAAAAGTTAAACGCAGTAAGAGAAACAAAGGATACATAAAAAATATTGTAAAGGATACCGTAGGAATTTGACACAATATCGCGAAACCCACAAATGTGTTACCTTGCTTCTTTGCTAAATTGTACTGCGGCCCATTTCAATCATATCTAAAAATTTGACTACCTTTCCGTTTAGTAATAGTTTGTAAGAGGGCACTAATTGGCCAAGGAACTTTAAGTAAGCTTTGATCTAACGTTTCTCTAGTTTTTCATTTATTAGCATAACAACCCTTTGAATGCTAGCCAAATCCAACAAATAGATTTGGAGAACTAATTAGTTGAGCAGTTCAAAAAGAATTTCTTTTAGCTAATTGTAGGTATTTAGATCATATAGTTTTTATTGACAACAACCTTTGTTCAGAGCGCATTCTTGGACCCAGACAGAAAAGTTGTTTGCTCATATTTTAACCTACTGAGGATGATATGGGTTTAAAATAGGTCACACGAGGGCGAAGTTAATCCACTCCTTCAACCTTCAAATATTCCAGTTCCCAGGGTGGAATCTTCACGTCCTTGGAGATTAAAATAATGCTTTATTTTAAGAAAATACAGATGTTCTGAGCTTGCAAGTGATATCCATCTCACTTTTGTTTGTCTCGTATTTCGAGCAATGAAGCGACTGAATAACCGGGATTTCGTCCAGGAGAACAGGAAAGTGATCCGAATGAATCTTCATGACAGCGTTTGCCGCGATGGCCTAAAGAGTTGCAGTGTTTTTAAACGTTCTAATAACTTTTGGAGTTGAGAAATAAAGTGGAGAACCGTTGCGTCAGAAAAGGATAGACATATCTTTACAACGCACTTGTTTGACGAAGCCTTTTTTATATGTTTGTGAAGTCGTCAAACTCTAAGTGACTGTTCATTAGCCTCCAGTGGTAGGAAATCTTGCGCACTTATTGTTTAGCAGAAAAGGAGTTCTAGATCCTATCAGTTCGAAATTTTTTGAGTACTTGGAAATATCGGACTTTCTGGGTCTGAATATTTTCCCATCGCCATCGGCGTTGTCCTTTGAGATGACTATCGAGATAGGATGCTGTTACACACGTAACCATCCACTCACTATGAGCCACAATGGGTCAGAAATTTTTGCCGGTCTCACAAAAACTGAGAATTGATTAGAGATTACTTTCGAATATCACGATTTCGTTTTGACATGGAATCTTATATTTATATGTTAGCTTAGTTATGTGTTCTACGTGAAAATCGATTGAGACAAACAAGTGTTGAACAAATGGTGAAGGGGACGAACTTATTGGAAAAATCAATACTATCGATGCTAGAGAAATTCGTTAGTTAAAAGGATTCTTGGAGAATCCACATATGATTTTGCAGTCACCAAGCGTTAAGTGGTTATGTCAACTACAAGGATGAAATAGGAAAAACGAATGACATGCCACAACATCCTATACTAATCTGCGGCGGCTTGAATTGGTATCGGTTTCGTCGGCATAAGTCACCGGCTTTTGCTAACTTCATCCAATTTCAAAAGGTCAGCGAGTTCATGAATGTCAACGCTGACATCTTCACGTGAGATATTACAGCTAACTCTCATCTAAGCTGTTCCTAAATACGTCGGTTTGGTCAAACGTCAGTTTTCTTTGCTTTGAACTTAATTAGAGCGGCAAAATCATCGCTCGAATATGTCAGTTTTCATTTTTTAAGGATGTTTTTTTAGGAGAAGCGATAGATAGCTATTTAAATAGATATTCTCTTAAGCAACACTAGACTTAGACTTGAGGAAACACATGTACTTTTTACGACTGGTTGGCTTCGTTCGTCGACTCTAATAAATGGCTGGTAAATTTCTGCTCCAGGCATCATGGCGGGTTTAGAATTACTTTTCCCACCACCAACATAATATTCATTTAACTGACGTGTAGCTTGTTTTGTGCCACTTTCCCATTCGGATTCCAGAGTAGACTAGCTAGGACATTCTCAGACTAAGAACGCAGACAGTTGGCGGTCCTGTAGGTTATAGGGAACGAGGTTGTTACCATGGTTCTTTTAGGTTCTAAACGACTATTTGCATCAGTTTACTACCGGCTAGAAGTGTCAAGTTCCTTATCATCGTTCATCAATCTCTCAGCTATGAGCCATCCTTTATCTCATCTTAGAGATGACTGAATACATAAATGGCCTATGAAATGACTTATGTGGTCCTACCAATGTATCTAACCAGTACTTGTGTTATCCCAGATAAGTTCAGCACCAATCTACCGATTCCTGAGGATGCAGGGTTTGTTTCTCCTGGGGCGCAGGATCTAAACACAGCCCAAGTGTGCAGTGTACTTCCATGCACTGGGCTACATGTTTCCTCAAGCTGTAATATATAATTATAAGGTGCTCAGCGCTATTTCATTTTCTGCAAATTTCTCACTTTTCCGATGAATGTAAAGTTCTTGTTGAGGACAAATGGTTGCGATGAGGCGTCGCTTCTCGTTCGTTATGAAGAGCACTGGCCGTACTCTTCTACCCTGGTCATTCACTACTATATACGTGACAACCAGCGAATTTTTCACGAAGAGCATCTGGTGACAGCGGATATTAAGAAATGGTTGCAACACGACTTCGTTCTCCACCCGAAACTCGGTGTCCATGAAGTTTGCGCTCAGGTGAGCTTCACCTTCTTTCTGCTCGTTTCCTGTATTCGTTTTCTTGTCATTTTTATAACAAATAAGCAGGAATTAAGACTAGATAGGGAAAATGACTTAATTATGTCCTTCATTCATCTGATTCGGGAAGCTGAGTGGTTCATTCCACTTATCTGGTGGTGAACTTTTAAATCCCAACGGTCACTTAGCGCTTGGTTTTCAATCTCTTCCTACTTTACTTGTTTTATTCACATTTTTAAATGTAATATTACATTTTAAATATTTATACCAATTGTTCCAATAACAGTATGATAAAGAAAAAAGCTCTCGGCGTTGATCAGTCTGTGAGAGATGCGTCATGGATTTGACTTCATTAAGCATCGTTTGGAGGTGATTGAATGCATATCTGGCCTTTACTCGCGGTGGCCAAGCGATGTATCGAGCCAGTACTGCTATTCTCCTAGACAAGTCTAGCACCAATTTACCGACCCGGGAGGTATAGAAGGCAAGTGGGCAGGAGTGTGTGGATCGATCGGATGCGAGTTTCAGGGCGACTCCGACCACTGCGCCACACGTGCCAACAGTAAAATATAATTTAAAAATATGAGAACGGTGAAAAATTCTACCTATTACATCGACAGTTTCGATAGTCTTCTTTTAATCAGCGAATTGTAACAGGTGAAAGTTTTCTGTAAGTACAATTCACTAACATTCACTTAAAATCACCCGTCAATTTTGGTCCCTCTTAAATAAGAAAAGTGTCAGCAGCATTTTGAATTCGACCGCAGCTCTTATTCGAACTAAGAGGACTAAAGATTATTAGTAAAACAAATGCATGAGTTCAACATCGATCAAGTTCGAGTGGCTCTTAGTCGTGTCGTTATTTTATCGTAATGACATCAGTGCCAAAGAGAACAAGTCAAGAAAACAAAAAGTAGCTTTGGCGAGTATGACGATGAATACTTCAGATGACTACGAAGCCTCGCCTTCGCCAGCGAGTCTGCCGGGCGATAGTCAATCGTCTGGAGTGTCCATTCCCGGATTCCAATCACGCCACCACCTCACTACCGTCACTTCTTCACCTTCTCGTGTTTTTGTTTTTTCGACGATAACAATCTTCATCACTGTACACTTTGAATTTTTTCATAGCGCCTCAGCCGCATGTGAAATATTCACATTCCTCACGGATCACTTAACATAATGCTCTGCTATAATAAAACACGAGAAATGAATTTACTTGTGGATTCGAACAATAGGGGTCCAACAGAAATCATACTTGTTCTTTTCCTTCTGGTTTCGTCTTCCGTGAATCATTTTCTTTCTTTCGGAGGAGGATCGCACTCCATTAGTGTGCATTTGTTGCATTCCGTACGCAATTCGGTTTTTTTTAAAAGAAATGTCAGTTTTTAACCACCCTCTCCCTTCTCTCTGTGGCGTTTGACTGTGGAGCGTATAAACATATTAAGAATCATGGTTCATTAGCGATATTGACACTCTATACAAAGTGAACATATGTGGCTATGTTAGTGAAAACATAGATGAAGGGTTGCTTAAAAAAATGAGATCAACCCCGGTTCGACTTCCTTCGACAGCTTACCTCTTCAGTCACAGCTAAAGAGAGTTCCTGGGTGCTGAACTAGAATCTGGAACCAGGTGTTTATCCTTCCTTCCGGTACGTTTACTCAAGATGGGAAGGAGTCCGAACATTCCACTAGGTAGTCCAGCTGAGGCAGAAATCGGGTTAACTCAGAAGGAAATTTGTCTCTAAATGATTATTTTCTCTCCCCTGGCATCTAAGTGGGCAGTCGCCTACCTGAGGTGATAAAATTGTAACACTCTGGCAGTAAACTTTCGAAAACTCCATGGGAAAAATTGTTTATAACCGGTAATAACCAGTTAAACAGGAATGGCACCGACAATTATTCGCGATGATAGGCTTAGGAAACATCAATTACAGGAAGGCAATATTAAGTCAGAGGTTACCAACTCACTTCAAATTATAAGTTAACCGAATTATTTTGTAAATCAGATATTCCTAGCATTCACTGTCATTTGTGCAAAATCGAACCTTTGCATGGATCTTGTATTCCAAATAAAGTTTTAATTACGAATGTCCTCCAGGAGGAAACCTGATGTGGTTGCCCTTTAAGCTAGTGACTCAGAGAAGAAAAACCTCGAATAGACAAGGTTCTCCGTTCCAAAGTGTCTTTGCCAAGCTGGTAAAGTTTGATTTCTTCTAGTAATGAAATTAAAATAGAGAACAACGATTGAATACAATAGAAGGATGAAGGATAGACCTCTCGGCGCTGATCAATCCCTGGGGATGCGTCATGCATTCGACTTCATTAAGTATCGTTGGAGGTGATTGAATGCACATCTGGTCTTTACAATGACTCGCAGTGGCCTAAGATGTACCGAACCAGTGTTGCTATCCTCCCAGACAAGCCTGGTAACAATTTGCCGACTCCGGAGGAATAGAAGGCTTGGTAGGCCGTGAGCGCCGGGTTCGATTCCACGTGTGTGTCGCAGTGGCGCCTCCAACAAGTGCGCCACACGCGCCCTTGAATAGAATAGAATAGAATAAATAAAGCTCATTGCAGATAGCGGAGCAGAAGAGCTTTACCCCAGCGCTTCCTACCTGTCTAAGAAACTCTAGCTTTTAAGCTATATAAGAACACTATAGATGTAAATTTTCTTTCGTAGATTCTCATTGCCAGCATTTTGCCGCTGAAACTGCGCAGTTCAAATTCCCTCAGAAATTAACTGCATTCTCAGCATTAGTAAATTTCTATCGTTGACGTCGATTGACGGATTCAGTCAGTAGTGCTTCTTCTTTCTTATGCAATTGACGGCAATGATATAATGATCGCATGTCTTGACGATGAACTGATTCAGTTTGTCTCCTAGAATTATCAGTTTTGTTCTAGTCATATGTTAGTACCCACTGGAATACTTAAATACTTGGATAACTCGTTTCCCATTAGAAATCCTACACTCCTTATAACAACTTCCGTTTACCTAACATGTATACTGCTCTGCGATTCTTTTTTTATGCATAGATGGTTGCGAAATTCTGAGGCTCCCTGAGATAGTCACTGCAAACACTTGTCATGCATAATCGATCAGGGAAAAGTTTGCCATTCTGCGACCTGGTTTTTTTTGCACAACGAAGACAGCGACGACATCTGACATTGGGGTTTAGCCTTTCGGACAAAAATGCCGAAATCGCGCTCAGTTTTTGTGATAGTGGTCAGGCTGAGATCCCTTCTGAACGTCGCAGTTCGTTGTGCAGTGGCAGTTCCTCTCCTACAGTTACGGTGCCGTTGTAAATCATTGGCGGTTTGTTCATAGTCATTGTATTTATTATAGTAATACGCTTATAAACCGTATACAGCAGTAGTGTAATCGATAGTAGTGCTTTAAAATTGTTTTGTCCATGAGCAGAGTTCGAATGAAATCGGACATCATCAATTCAGAACTAAGTCACCGTTTCGTCTAACTTGGCATTTTAATACTTGCCTTTCATGAGCCATTCGTTTCTTCATAACAGAAAAAAATTCCTATGTCACATTAAAAGTTAAATCCGTAATTAAACGAAACCTATGCGGTAGTGAACGAAGCTATAGGCTTTTCCTTTTCGGTCTACGCTTTGATGGTATTTGAGTCCATGCCGAGAAGTTACGTCTATGTGACAGTGAACTTACCCTGCTACAAAATAGAAAAGCTGAAAATGTGGAGAGAATCAATGTCAAACAGTTCTGAGGCCAGAAAATCCTATTAATTCATGTGTTCAAATGAGACGTTGCAGCTCTGATCTCGTAACCCACTCAAAGTAGTCTTCAAGGAGAATCACTAAGACGTGCAAAAAAAGGGGAAGCTCTTGGCGTTGGTGAATCCTTAAAGGATGCGTCATGCATTCGATTTCATTAAGCGTTGTTAGAGGTGATTGAATGCGTATCTAACCATAACAGTGATTTGCCGTGACCTACCGATGTATCGAATCTGTACCCTCCCAAACAAGTCTGGTACAAATTAGCCGAGCTCCCAAGGATAGAGGGCTTCGTGAGCTCGGGACGCTGGGATCAATCCCAGGTGTGTTGCAAGGCGCCACTGACCACTGCGCTACACGCACCTTTTTTTTATCAAATGCATATATTGAGGGAAACAAAACAACTAATACTATTCTAGTTGAAGTCCTTTTGGATAATTCTTTTAAAGGAAGACGGTTTCCGCATCAAGAAAATACCGGGTAAACTCATTGGAGCTTTAGCTACTGTAACCCATCTGTTTGCCGACGTAAAACTGTCGCATAATTGGAGGAAAAACGACATTTCGTTTACTAATAACAGGTTACTTATTGAACGACCTCTGCTATAAATTTTTGTCGCATTGATTTCTTCGCGAATCGAACTGAGTAGGAGGCGTTGCGTGTTGGCAACTCGCCAGAAGAGCAATAAAGCGGCGCGGCCTCGTAAATCTGCGAGGAAGAGGTTGGGACGACGTGTGCGAGCCAGGACGGCAAACCGGGAAACAGGCCAAACCGATCGTCCCGACAGGAACAGAGAGCAGCTTAGTACGGCTCGTAGAGGCGGTTGGAGACAGTTTAGTGTTTAGATTAGCAGATAAGTGCAAGGGAGCCAACTCTGGTGTTCACCAGAATCCGTCACTTGGCTAATGAAAAAGTTGAATATTGATTACGAAAAGACAAGTAAGAGTTATTGGGGCTTGTACCTAACGGTCCTATTGCAAATAGAGCAAGAAAAATCGTAAGCAGAATCTGAAATGTTCCCATCTGTATTGACAGTAAATGCATCGGCTTTTTTTCCTGCCGTGGGATGGCGCAAATGACTGCTGGACCGCTACAGAATGCTGGAATGCCTTGTGGCAAAACAAACACCGTCCAGAGTTCCAATATGAATTTGCTACTCTCCTGAATATTCCATTTCTGTCAATTCCCTCTCTCTCATTCTCATTCAACTCGATTTTCGATTTCGCGATTTTCCACCCTGCAGTTTTTCGTCATTGATATGTGCCGATGCATCGTGTTTTTGAACACCTTGGGTTAACCCATACTCGTTCCGTCCTTCTCTCATCGATATTGACGACCTTCGTGTTTCCCACAGATCTCACACCCGGGCTGAATTTCTGATGCGATATCGTCGCTGAAAAGTAGGCAATAAATTTTGCAGCGTACTGGAGACGATTGACATGGCGTAGTTGTGCAGTGGTGACATTAACGTATTGGAAAAATCGGCTACATTTGTATCAAGCTGTTTAGAATCTCATCGTCTCAGTCTAAAGATAACAAGTTCTTCTCAAATATACTTTTAGTGATGATCTTCAGGAGGTTTCACTTGGTGTAATCGTAAATCGCAAAACGAAATGTTAAGTCGGATAGTCTGGTATATAAAAGGATAAAGGATAAAGCTCTTGGCGTTGATCAATTCCTGAGGGATGCGTCAAGCATTCAACTTCACCAAGCATCGTTTGGAGGTGATTGAATGCATATCTGGCCTTTACAATGACTCACGGTGGCCTACCGATGTATCGAGCCAGTGCTGTTGTCCTCCCAGACAAGTCTGCTACCAATTTTCGACCCCGGAGAAATGGAAGACTTGGTGGCCCATGGGCGCCGGGATCGATTCCACGTGTGTTGCAGGGCGCCTCTGACCATTGCGCCACACGCGCCCTTTGTCTAATATAATAGAACATTTAAATCTGTATTGTAAGAAAACTCGGACGACGGCAGAACAAAAATATGAATAGAAAACTTTTTAGATATGCCTAAAGAAAATGATAGCACATTCTCCTCTTGAAATCACCGTAGATGGCTTGTATTCAGCAAAACCTACCCATAACGATCCACCGAAGCAAATGTACTGCTCGAGCAGCTCCATCGGATCGTTGGTGTCAGTGAGGAGGCGTCACCAACCGTAGGCAATAAATTCCTGCGCGTCGGATCCGCGGCTGTGGGCGTGGCCTCAGCCGGCCGACCGGCGTGCGAGTCGCCGCCACAACGCCGCCAGCGAATTCGTCCAGCCGCCAGCATTCTGGATGCTGCTCAGCACTGTCCTGCACTTCTGTGCCATTGTACCGGTCGTCCGTGCAGCGTCTATATTCGATCAGGTCAGCAACAACTCCATCGGTGGTTTTTTCCATGTGGAATCTTCCCTCTCACATGAAATTTCAATGGTTTCGATCTGAGAAGGCGGGAAGTTCTATGTTTCGTAAAGCACCACGCATCTCTATGTATGAATAGGTTCATTTTCACAAATATTTTCCTCGGTCGATCCAAAATTCCCGCTTGTCAGCTTGTTCTAAGTCAAAGTGACTTATTTTAAATGCGGCGTTTTTTTTGGAAAAACGCCGAGTTTTTGTCTTAGTTAACCAAATGTTAGAACATCTGTTTGGACTTGGAGATATAGAAAGAGTGAAGAAGTCGGTTATAAGCTGTAAAATGAGACGACAGCAGATCACTTCGCCAATCCGTTCTCTCAGCAGAAGTATTTTATATCGCTTGTGGGAGACCTTAGAAGTGCAACTATGACTTTCTCAAATCGTTCTCATTTCTTCAGACGTCGAAAGGAAAATGTCAACCAATTGAGATTCCGTTGTGTAAAGACGCACCCTACAACTACACGTATTTTCCGAATCCCTATCTCCAACAGGATCAGCAGAGCGTGAGTTTTCGCTTTTGTTCAGGACCTCAATCAGTACTATCCCAGAGCTCCAATATGTTGGCGATAATGTTTTATGTTTTAAGCGATAAGCCTTTAATGACGCCATTTAAAGCAAACAAATGCGGCTCTTCTTTCTTCCTTGAAAAACACTGTCATCGAATCTGTGCAGATTGCAATTTTACAACCTTGCCTTGTTTTTTTTCTCGAGACGACTGGTTTTTTTCTTACAAATTTTAAGATTTCGTTTTAGTAAAGGAATGCTTTATGCAACCACACATGGTGCTAGGAACGATGTAGTGCAGTGGCTAGCGGTGTCTGCAATATGCACATGGTTGTTGGTTCGATCCCACATCTAGGGCTCACTAATGCTGTCATCTTTCCAGGGTCAGCAAATTGGTGCAGGACTTGTCTGGGAGAATAGTAGCCTTTGTTTGATACACTGCAAGATCACCGCAAGTCATTGCATGGGCCAGATAAGCATGCATTCACTTCTGACGATGCTTGGTGAAGTAAATATATGGCGATTACCTAGGATTGATCAACGTCAAGAGCTCCATCCTTTTAATCCTTTGCGCTTTATGGTCTTAATTTCGTTAGCTATACTTTTTGTCCGACTTTGATTTTTCAAAAATTTAACCCTAATCTTATAGTGCTGGAATTATCTGCTTTCGTTCTTAAGTCTAGCCAAATTCCAATCACCGTTTTCATGTTTTCTGTGTTTTTCCTTTCATTTTTTTCATACTCGTTTACGAGGTGAAATGGGAGATAGAAGTGGCTCATATTCACCTTCTTACCGTTCAATCTCTGATGTGGACCATCGAATAGCGGAATGAATGAGCTCATTGTTTTTTATTCATTATGTCTCTTTTAAATTCTCTTCCATCTTTATATCTAAGCTTCACGCGACGGTATTCTTTACCAATCTTTTCGTTTCCTTCAAGCATCTTTAGGTGACGTTCTCTAATGGCGTCTATGTGAAGAAAATGATATCCGCATCGGTGTTCTCGTTCTGTGATCGATAATGATTCCCATAGTATGACAGCACCGGGGCCGGCTTGCCGACGACGACGCTACCTCCAGAAGCAATGAATGCATTGCTTCGTCATCGTTCGCTCGACGACCATTGGCGATTCATGGAGCTATCCTGTTTCTTCGTTTCGCATATCGTTCAGTGTTCGCATTCAATTCACTATAAATAGAGAGGAATCATCCAAACATCCCAATTTCGACTGTACGAAACGATGTACCCGAACCATAGTGGTGTACCATTGAGAGAAATTTGCGAGAAGTTCTTTAGGTGACTTAAAAAAACTGTCGAAATCAATCCTGAAGATTCGACGGGAGACTTCGTTAGCAATCTGCCAACGTACAAGAAGAGTTAGTGAAAACGGACTAGACAGTCTCTGTTTACTCATCTTCTGCTCGTCTAAGTAGTAGTGAGCGCTGGAAATTGAGACTGAGGAAGAAAGGTTTTCAATCGTTCTGCACTGTTTGTAAAAAAGATTATGTGTTGCTCAACGTTCACCATTTTTACACACGAAGTAGTTGCAAATAAAAGGAACTTGTTTAGTGTTTTAACTCTCACGGCTTTTCATCAATTATTTTCGTACAACAGTCAAGGGCTTCATCGTGTCATACAAATATTCTTTGGTGTTGGACTTCGACATGCAGCGGGAGATTTATCCCGTAGCAGAGCCATTCAACCTGAAAAAGGGTTCTACATATCTGTCCAGAAGGTAATGTGCGAGTAAATCGCTAGCACTAAGAGCCATCGTCCAGCGGTAGACCTGGTTGCATCCTGTAAAACTCCGTTTCTACCCGGGTCGGCGATAACCTGCGACGTCGGTCTCGCTGGTTCAGCTGGATGGGAAGGTCTTGCGATTAGCAAGAAATACTGGTGAAATTACAGTTCTTCATGTAGGCAGGTCATTAAAATATTTAAAGGAGTAACTATTCATCTTTTCATTTAATTGTAAATGTATGTGGACGACTTTCACAGTTAAATGAGCCAACCAATTCTGGTTCCTCAATAATTGCTGCCAATGAAAGCCGGCTAACATGTCCTCATCCTCGTTGTTGACATCTGCGGTCATCCTTCTGCATTTCGTCCTAAGCATTTCTAAATACAAAGGAGTACGTCAAGTAACTCGACTGTCTTTATTGCCATAATATGACCAAATTCTGTCTAATGAGCTTATTTTGTTAAAGAAGCGGAAAATCTAGTCTCTTCTGATGTTTCTTGACTGTATCTCAAAGAATATTAGCTCCTTTATTTTGTACAAAAGTCCTTGTGCATCGTTCATAATCTTCGTCTCTGTTTTTTATCGTCGGCTCATTGATTATGGTAGTTTTCGCTTCCGGACTGGTGTGTGGGTATGCATATAGTTCGATGCCATCGTCAACAATGCTTTCCCGCGCATGGGGGGTTGAGTCGTCGTCCGTCATCGTCGTACAGCTGTCGGCGCTGGATTTTTGATTGTTGACATCGATGAATATCGCGTTCTCATACGGGAAATATGAATGCCGGGTGACTGACTGTCACCAAATCCATCCAACACCAGAGTAAATGTTATTGTCGTCCAACATCACATGGACCCTTTCGCGACATTTAGATGAGAAAACCAGAGAAAAGACGTTAAAGCAGGAATATTTGTGTTACTATTTATGGTTTTATATGGTCTTTTTCCATCCTTGGAATGGTTTTTGTAATGCGGTATAATCGTTAAGTATGACTGAATGAAGTGGTTTTCAAAAACGAGGGCTAGCAATTTGTCCTGCGTTTTTTATGAAATAGATAATCAGGAAGAAGATTAAGCTACTGGAACTGTTTAAATACGAAAGCAATTTATTCATTCGTTCCTTTTATTACTTTTATTATTATTGTTGTTATTTTATCAGTCTTCATGTTTACTGTACGGATCCCAGCACTTCTCACATTCGCTTCACTTCCTCGCATCCATTATCTACGAATTTCCTCCAACCTTTACGTGTGACCTCGTCTACTCTTTGGGGATTTTCGTTTCATCTTGAATGTTGTATAACGATCGTCCAGTCGATTCTCTCTGGAGTCCTGAGATAGTCTGGCTGGAGCGTTCCCAATTAGATTGCAGAGAGTGATTTCTTCCCGGATAAGTCCGGTACCAATTCCTCGACTCTGGAGGGATGAGAGGTTTGGTTAGCCCTTAGCGGAATCTAATCTAGCACTATGCTCGTGTTGGCCGACGTCACCACTACCGTGCTATTCGCTTCCTTGTTTTTATTTGTAGTAATGACAATCACTACTATTTTCTGTGGAGTTTCACAGTTTGGCACAATTTTTTACGGAATAACTGAAGCGAAGTAAGATTTTCTTTATGGCTACAATATTCTTGTCAAAAGTTTAATTCCGTGCGAAAATTTCTACAAAAAATCGCTTTGTTAAATTGCAGTGTTGTTGTTCGCCTTTTTTTTCTCACCAGCGTCACAAATGGAGTGTTCCGTCTTAGAATTGCACCTTCGTTCGTTTGTTCGCTTGGTTGGCGACACGTCGGGTGGTGGTCGCTCCCGAACGGAAACACTGCAACATGGTGGTAGAAGGGCGGTCAAATTCGGACGAATTCTTCGAATTTTCGGTTTTTATTTCTGATCTTTATTTTAGTCAAATTTTGCATTCTTTACATGTAAAACTGACAAGCAAATGGAACTGGATAAGTCGACTGAATAGGTAGAAATGGCGTGGAAGTTTTTTGGTGACGTCGGTTGAGATGTAACTGCAAATTAATGTTGGTATTATAATTCATCTAGCTTACTGGATTTGATTGTTATAACGACTGTAGAGGATCGATTGCGGTAGAATCAATATTACATCATTTGGGGTCAAGTTGCTGGTTCATCTAGTGTGGAGAGGTGGAAGTGAGCATAGAGGAGTATTGGAAGCCTCAACCTGTTGTGTACGATGTGAGTCCCATCTCATTGTATTGCGCAGCATCACTTCAACAGCAGCGTTTCCTGTATCATCCAGTTGATCACTGAATGATCCGAGAAAGAAATCAATCGCTGTAACGCGTTGGAACTGTCCAGTGTGATTCCTTTGCTTATGAAGGACATCTTGCAGTGGACCCAGACTTTCCGCATGATCTTCGTATTTACATCGGGTTTTAGTATGAGTGCAGCTACAGTTTAGGTCATCGAGCTCTGTTGTAAGAGGCCAAGAGTACTTATTGGTTTCTTAATTCTCTAGCGTATCCATGTTGAAGCCGTGCTCCATTAGTCATGCTACATGCTTTCTGGTCATTTTATGGTCGGCTTTTAGCGGAGTCGAACGGTCCAGGTACATTCTGCATTGATCCAAGTGCATTAATTCACCATCTAGTCATTCCATTTACCTCCCTATCAGATAAAGCCAAAAGTGCGTTTTCATTTAGTTGGCGTTATGTTGATGATATCTGTTAATATGAATTATCAATATGATTACGCAATTTTATTAGCCAGTTTTTAACATCTTTTTACTTGTATACAATCATCATGATGTTTAGAATCCCAAGGACTTAAGATCGCTTTAGTGAATCATTTTCGCACTTTTCCCCTTGCGTTAAAATGTTTTTTAAAATTTTATTTTATATGACCCGTCTTCACGTCTACTGTATGCAGATCCCAGCACTTCTCACATTCGATTCGTTTCTTCTCATCCGTCATCCACGAAGGTCTTCCAACTTTTGCGTGTGGCTTCGGTTGTTGCTTGAAGATTTTCATTTCTTCCTGATTGTCGTAGAATGCTAGTCGAGCAATTCTCCCTGGACTCCTGAAATAGCCGGGGTGGAGCGTTCCCAACTGGATTGCAGGGAGTGGCTTTTTTTCCAGGCATGTCCGATACTAATTTTCCGATCCCGGAAGGATGAGAAGCTTGATTGGTCCGGAGAGAAATCGAACTAGCATCATGCTCGTTATGCTCGTGATAACGTGACATCACTACCAATGTGCTATTCGCCCTGCTATACTTTAAATATTTGCCCTTTTTAAATTTTAAACTCATCTTTCTCACATTTGCTATTCCATTCCAACATTATATAATCGCAATTTTAACTTATTATTTACTGCCTACTCTTTTTAACGGCAGGGTATATATTGCGAAATATAGCTTTAATGATGCTGAGGTATTTGCAAAACTCCGGACCGCAGGTATCTGCGGTGGGGAACGAACGCGCTATTGTCCTTTCACCGCTCCGGGTGATTGCTGATGGCAAAAGATCGACAAAACTAGCTGAGAGACAGGCGAAACGAAGGACCCGCATGGTGTGGTGGTGAAGGCGTTATTCCCCGGAAAGGAAAATAGCGCGTCCGTTCCTCACCGCAGATACCTGCGGTCCGGAGTTTTGCAAATATCTCAGCATCATTAGAATTATATAATCGATTAGAACAGAATAAGAAGTGGATAAGAGTAACATAAAACGCATAACTTCTACCTCTTTGCATTTAGTATGGAAGTGAACGCAATGAAATATATTCCAATGTGATTGCGATAGTTCTGGGAAAAAGGAGAAAGCCTTTTAACTTCCACGATCTCTCCCGTTGTTTCTGTATGCGGTTGTTCTCATCCTCGATCACCTTCAATTGTTCTAATTCCTCAACCTAGTTTAATCCCTTCGGATTGTTTTCCTTACACTAGTTCAATCTGTTTAATCCAACTAAAGCGCTCGCCATCTTGATTCTTCTACTATAGCGCAATGTGATGTTTTCTCGATTCGCCACAGACAGAACTAATGAAATTGAGAAAAAATCTCGCCATTTTTTCCTCAGAATGCGGTTTTATGGATTACCATGGCAGGAGGAAATTAACTGAACTTTGCAATTAAGCGCGAAGGATTGGAGATATTAAAATATGCGTCCAACCAGAAATTTTTAATCGAATTTCATTTATTCTCTAGATTCCACTTAGTCGAAGAAGTTGGTCGACTATTGGATGTTTTCAGTTACAAACGAATACCGAACACTTCAAGCCGTTGATCAAGACTCGATGCAACCGGAACATCCAGTTTTTTGTGTGTTCCGTGTTCGCGCCAATGTGTCCGGAAGGGTTGCCGCAGGCCGTCACCAGCTGCCGCTCCGTCTGCGAACAGGTGCGTACGCCCTCTCACCTCGTCTCACAGAAATTTGATGCAAGAGAAACAAGACTGATTACTGTAACTCCCACGACCGACTTTCTATTAACCTCGGCATTGGTCAAGTAATTCTTCGTATTATTGTTGAGCAAACGCGAGGTATTACTTTTATTCTTTATTCACGAATAAGCTGACGTTTCGTCGGATTTCGCCTTCCTCAGAGAATACGAAGAATTACTGTTTACTGTCTTTCGGAGGACAACATGATCGAGATCTTCCCATTCTTTTGTGGAACGTGAATACTGTTGTGCCAATTTTCTTTTCAGGATTTGTCCTTGAAATTTAAAATGGATTCCTGCTTGTTATATTGCAGAAAAGATTTCTATAAAAAGGTTTAAATAAGACGACCATTTAATAGAAATGCTATCGTGGACTTGTTTTTCTGCTTTTCATAATACCGCTGTGAGTAGTGCGGCGGGTTTTTCCCAAGAGCATAGTAATAATAATCGTGATGAAAATGAAACCTAAGACATAAGTATCGAAAACCCATGCTTACCTTACCAGCAGCCATATGCAACTATGTGCTAAGAAGGCAGCTAGACTTGATCGTCTCGTTGCCATTGATTTTTCTTTGTCAAATTTTGCTCTATTTAATAGTAATTACAGCATAGGTAGTAGTAAGTACATCATGTCCGTTAGTTCCATTTATATCCTCAGAACGTTTACAGTTTACAAAATCTCGACAGTAGGACAAAGTCACTTATTTTTATTAATAAAGGTCTTCGTGGTAATAGATCTTTCTGAGTTTTCTCGTTTGCACCGGAGTCTTATCGTATTCTCACCATGTTTGGTTTCGGAAGACAGCCGTGAGCCAATGATGTGCGCTTAATCTGAACTTCTTCACGGTATTACCGTAGAGACTCTTAGATAACAAATGAGTGCCGACGATGTCCGCTCGGTCTACACTTCTTTACGCTGCGATGACCGTGGAGGAGTGATGGGTCAAATGTCACATGGAACAGTCTTTTCTTCTCAATAGCTGGAGAAGTCGATGATGTCTGTCCAGTTTGTAGCTCTTCTCGATGTGAGCGTGACGACGTGGTCCGTTCTCATCTGTAATCCGTTAACAATGCGCTTATTATTTACGGTTTTCATTTGCTATATTTGGCAGTAATTATTTCCTTGGCTATATTCGACTTCATCGGCCTGCCTCTTGCACTTTTGCTGCTAGTTCGCCGCCACATAATTAACTCAGATCATTTTCGAGCACCGTTTGGGTTTGGTTATTATTCGATTATGAACTCTAGCGATAATTATTGTGCCATTTTTGGAGATGAATAGTGGCAAAACATTGAAGGACATGGGGAAGGAAATCGGTGACAGAACGAGAACTAGGGAATGCCGTGAAGTGATCAGAGTTTAGATGGATCTCCGGGCAACAAAATATTCTTGAAAACACGTAGAGACAGCGAGAATCTATAATTTTGTTGTTTTGATTTTACTCATTTTGATTTTAAATATGTAACAATGTTATAAGCTCCAGATTTTACTAGTGATCTGGATTGAATTGTAAGAGTGAAAGAATAGCGTTACGTGAGAGAAAACTGGGAAGAACTCACCGTAGATGATAAAAGTTTAGGAAATCCTCATAATTTTCCCTTTGGCTTTTACATAATCCGTGTTTGCAGTTTGCTAATGTCATACTCTAACGTTGGGTCAAATATTTTCAACGTACGTCGATTTGTTCTTATGTGATATCAAATGGTTTGATTCAGTAGCGACTGTTCTCACTACCATCAGTTGGAACATTTACTTCGAAACTGACAGCCGCTGTACTCGGTACTTCTATGAATACTTGATGCTCGAACGGCCCATCCTCACTGGTAGTGCCGGCCTCTGCGTAATCATCATCCTTCGGAGATTTGCTGGTAAAGCTATAGTGGTTCCCTGTAATGCCGAAGTCAGCCTGGCCAAATTCTGCCCTCTAGGTCTTCATCAACACAGGACAGTTCTTGCTGATCAGAGGGAGATTTGCTACCATACGACTTTGATACCAGGACGGTGGCGGATCCTGGTATTGGTTTACCCTTAACTAGGCTTCGTGATGGAAACGCTGGACTTCTTCTCAGCTTGGGAAATCCTGCAATAGTGTTTAAATATAGATATTGCCGTAAAAATGTGCTTTTTTATCCTTGCATAACAACAAGTCTAGCTTTATTTGCATGTTCAATTATTTTACCAAGAAATGATAGCACCAGTCAAATAACTACTTAAGATCAGAAGTATTTATGCAAAACTGTGAGCCACGTAGTTATTCTGAAGGCGTCTCAATGAATAGCTGTCGGTTTAGCGCTTCACAGGATTCTGCTTGGCGAAATTCTTATTGGAAAAGCCTTGTTGTGTTCTTTGGCTTATGTTTTTTTCCTTCTATTCGTGGCCTCATGTTGTAAGCTCAGAACAGGTGCCTGCCTAATCATGCTTTGTTTACTTGACCCTTTGCTGGCTTTTCATTTGTTTTACTGCATTCGTCACACGTGTCGCGGTTGTTATGGCGGTGCAGGTGACGACGATGACGAACATTGACGAGAAGGAAGCGAACAGGTGTCAGCTATGGTGGGCCATGCTGTGACCGAAAGCATATGGACCACGGTCATGTCATATCGAGAAAAACAGCTTTGGGAAAGCTTTTTCGATCAATGCACGCGCTGATGTGAGCTGATGTGATTCGGGAGCTGTTCGTGGTCGGAACGGTAATGCGTTGTAAGCTCAGAAAAACCTGTCGTCATCTATTTTTCTTCACAATAAATCATTTAGTTTATTTATAGCCACTGAATTATAGCGTTGGATTTATAGAAGAGAACTAAAAGAATTAGTTTTCAGATATTAGAACTGCTTGGGTAAAAACTATAGGTGGTTAGTCTATTTTTAGATTGAGGGGAACCTTTATATCTTTTTTAAATAAGGTGAAGGCGAGAGTACAATTTAAAAGAAGAGGATCACTCGTAGAACTTAAAACGTCAGTACTATAGGTATACTGAGTGAACAAAATGGATAACGTTTATGAGAACCGCGAGACATTGAGAGAACGGGACATCAACAGGCAGGTGTTCAGGTAGGATAATCGATAAATCATATCTAATTACTTGTATAGGCTAAATTCTGTGGAAGTGGGATAAGGAATATTTTACGCCGCTATTGCTCCTGAAAAGTCGCTGGAAATCAAGAACGTCTCAGTTTTCTGATCTGCAATCTCACGTTCAGAAAAGATCTGTCATTGTACTAACTCCATTCATGTGGCGGTACTTGATTACGTTGTATCCTACTGTTACGTGGCGTTAGATTCTTTGCGCCTTTTTAGTCAGAGACGCATCGTACTCTTCTGCAAAAGATTCTGTTCCCGATTGTCGATAGGATCGATCGATATTCGGCTGATGGGACCGTAGACATCGGCGATTGGTTACCGATAGCATAAATCGTGCACGGGTGTCTGATCGCCAGATGCATTTAGTCGGCAATAGGCGTTACCCTGCGCTAACATTCTTTACGATCAGATTATGGTAATTTCGTTGTATAACGCGGTTTTCACTGACGGATTATCATGACGGCATCGTGTGCTATTCTGATGAACCGAAGCCGCCACTGTGGGCTGATTGTGCTTAGTCTGTTGGCAACGATGATGACGGCAGTCGGTCGGCTTTTAGATTGCAGCTGTTCTGCATCGGGACAATTATATGGCGTTGATGGGGCTTATGACACCGATTGTGGGCGCAGTAATCATGGGATGATTCGTGTTATAACCATTATACTGGTGACAGAATCGTAGTTAATGTAAGTGCTTAGACTTGGTTCCAATTTAAAAAGATAGAGAATAAAAGAGATTTTTATGAAATGCGTTCTGACCTCACGGAGGTTGTTATCCTCATTTAATATCGCAGTTACAAAGTCACGGCAATAGTAAACGAGGATTTGTGTTCTGTAGATGTCCTGTGGAAGTCAGAAAACTCTGCGCTTCATTTTTCTCGTTGCCTACTTTCTGGTTCTACTATAAAAGATTGTTTTCGCGTCGTCACCGCTACGCTTGAACGTGCGCGAGTGCAAGAATGCCGATTGTCGTCTGCAATGTCTTCTACAAAAAGGCTTTTGACCTTTTTTCTTTCAATATATGGTAGAATGTCTAAAATAAAGCCATAAATGATTTGCATGCTCTTTTCAATGAGTCAGTCATACCTATTGCCAAACCTGTATCGATAGCGATGCGTTCAATCACTTTAGTTATCGTCCTTTTGTGATATTTACGTAGCCGATAGTTTCCTTATCAACCCACTAAACGGTTCTTTAATCGAGGCGGTTTCCTATTATGACAGACATCTTACGAGCACATAAAAATTTCACTTTTGCGAAACAAGGCGACTCACACTTTACCCAGGCATCAAATTGGGAAGAGAATAACATTGTCATTGAATTAGTTTATTGTTTTACATCCCTACTGAGGTTTTTATAGGTGAAAGCGGACTGCTCATCAATTCTGGAAGAATTCGGTATCTCATGGCCTGAGCCGTTGGACTGCTCACGATTTCCACAAGAGCCAGATTTATGCATGAATCCTGACGAGAATCGTCACGGCTATGAAAAGACGTATGTATGCGAATTTTTGAGGCTTCAACGTACGAGTGCCATTGCAAGTTTAGCGAAACTAGCTGGCCGTCTCTTACCTTTAAAGCATCTTGGAAACCATCAGCTCTCATTAATTTTGGGTTTTTTTTGGATGCGTTTCCTCGAAGTATGAAATGCTGGGATATTTGCAAAACTCCGAACCGCAGGTGTATGCAGTGGGGAACGAACACGCGCTGTTGTCCTTACCGGAGAGTAGCGCACTTCACCACCACACCATCCGGGTCCTTCGTTTTGCCTGTCTCTCAGCTAGTTCTAGCTAGGGCCCCCAGATCAATCCCGTTGACGGGTGATTGCTGATGGCAAGAAAAAGATCAATAGAACTAGCTGAGAGACAGGCAAAACGAAGGACCCGGATAGTGTGGTGGTGAAGTGCGCTACTCTCCGGTAAGGACAATAGCGCGTTCGTTTCCCACCGCTTACACCTGCGGTCCGGAGTTTTGCAAATATCACAGCATCATTCAAGTCTAAACAATTTTCTCCTTTCAATAAAATTATTTACCCCAACTTTTATGGGAGGTCTGCTACAATGAGATTCTAGTGAAGCAATATTAGGTCCATGTTTCGTGTTCCTACAAAGTGAATTTGAACTCGGGTTAAGTGGTTCTTTATGGTCATGATTCATTACAGACAAAACGGTGAGCTATCAAATACTATACGGTTTTTGTGATGCGTCAATTGCTGGCCACGATTCCCTGTCATCTGCCCATCTGTTCATATCAAAGAATATCTAGCGAGTAATAGGTATTAGAATTAGGGAATGCCACTGGACCTAGAAAGCAGCAAAGCGGTTACAATGTCATCCACAAAAGGTTCATTACTCTGTCTTTGTCGTACGAGACAACTTCATTCCAAAAGGCGCTTTCCCACTGATAGATGAGTCGAGAACCAAAAGTTGCAGCGAAACCCACAATTCTAAGAGAACATATTGAAATATAGTGGGTACTTGAGAAAATTCGCTCTGAACGCTCTAGGCAACTGAGAACGACGTTTATTTCTAACTAAATTTTCACTGTGGTAAGCAAACCTGTCCCAATCGAACAGCTCTGACCCAATCATAGTATGTGTACAATACGATCCAGTGCGATGGTTATAAATCAACAGTCAAAGAAGAGCAATAGGATTCAGTTCTTGTTTTTGTCTCTTAGAGAGTCGGAGAAATCTTGAAGAAAAAAAGCCATGCGCATGCTTTCATGCGCCTTCAACAATAGAGATTTAAAAAATAGATCGTACACCAATGTCTCTGCTGTGGCTGAGAGTGTTTGTTTTCATTCGAATTGAACAATGCAATGAGCTTGACTGTGGTCGAGCAGAATTTCCGGAGTAAGATCATAAACAAGAAATAAATAAGTGAGATCGTTAGTGAACTTTGCCCACTCTATCTTATTAATCACCCACTGTCGTTAGCTAAAAGGTGTTGCTTTGTAATCATCTTGGAAATTTGGCCTATATTACGAAGAAGGACTTTTAAATTTATTCTCCGCTTTTAGCCTTAGAAATAGTTCCTGATTGTTGCAGGTCCCTTCACCGCCACCGTCTGCGTCCGTCGTCACTTTCGTGTCCGCACGATCTTCTCGACGTCGATCCGATGGACAACGAAGGCGTATGTGCGTATAAATGCGGAGCGGATGTGATGTTCACCAGCGAGGAGAAGGTGTGCTGGGGCTGGGGAAAATATTTGTTAAATGGGTGTTTTGAAAATAAAATGGGTCATACCAGATCGTTACATTAACTGTATCACATGATGTTGTTCTGCTACCGAAGCGAATAGCATAGGTCCAAAATCGTCCGAGAAAGAACAAAACGGTTTGGGGTTGTTAACGATATGAAGACGTCTCTACAGCACTTTTCCGTGTCAAAGTGACTAGGTGTGTCCCTGAGTATGTAAACCCAGTGTACATCGGAGATTCATCTTTCTACCTGAACCACATACCTATTTATGAGCAGAAGAAGGACTTTAAACTTCTTACGAAAAGTGCTGTGCTTATTTCCCACGAGTGAGAGAAGCCTGTTAAGCACTTCTGGTAGCTAACATAGTTAAGTAGAGTTTTTACTGATGACCGCTCCAATTACTCATTGATGTACAGGAATGGAGATGGTGTGGATAATAAAAAAATCATGAAAACATAGAGGAGATTAATGTTTAATTTTTATTTACCATTTATTCTTTTCTTATGGTAGGGTATTGCGTTAAATCGGGTCACTCGATGATCAACGCGACAACAGGTGATACAAATAGCGACCACAAGGATGTTGAGATGCGACTATAACTCAAAACCTCAAATGGGCTTCGAACCCTCGAGAATCCGTACGTGGGGCTCATGTGCTATCGACCACACCAACCAACACCTTTGCTTTGCCTTTTTGCTTTTTTTGTACTCTATTGGCCCATACCTATTTCGTTTTCTGTTGAATAGGTACTGCTAGTAACACCGATAGAGTTAAAACATGGGGGAGAGAATGGGAAATCATGGGCTTCAGTCGATGCGGTGGATTGCACATGAGCCCCCGGAAAGAGTAATGGCGGAGTCGAAACTCAACTGAAGTTCCAAGTTTGGCTCATGTCACATCATCCTTGTGATTGTATTTCAAATAAAAATGCTATTTTGATATTGTCATTGTTTTCCAACGCTGGAACAGCAACGAGTATGCTTATAATTTTGACGTTTTTCTTTAATCAGTTTGTTTACAAACGTGCGCTTAGAAAGAGGAGGAGTTTTACTGTTTTAAGATTTCAAAAAGAACTTAAAATAGGGTTTCAACAGTGACTGACGGGCGATGAAGTACGCAGTTTTCTTACACCATCATTTTAACACTCAGAGAAATAACATGACCGACAATTGAGAGCAGTTATTTGAGATTAGTTGTGAACTGGCCAAAATCATCTTAAAGTAGTGCATTCGTAACTACTATTATAACTCTCTATATTCTTCTTGATCAAACACGAGGTGTTGTTTTACGTCTTTAATTACGAGCAAGCTGACCTTTCGGGGGATTTCGCTTTCCGCAGAGCTTGGAGTGGTCAAGTTGACCGCAGTCTACCCAGCCAAACATTTCCATAGCCAAACAGAGAAAATGCCAAACCAAGAGCATAATCACATTGAACTCAATAACACCTCGCGTTTGCTCAAGAATAGCATAAAGAATTATTTAATCAATGCTGAGGTTAATAGAATGTCGGTCGTGGGATTTACTACT
This sequence comes from Angiostrongylus costaricensis, assembly GCA_900624975.1. NCBI lineage: Eukaryota > Metazoa > Nematoda > Chromadorea > Rhabditida > Metastrongylidae > Angiostrongylus > Angiostrongylus costaricensis. Next base: position 150,211 of record UYYA01000025.1, on the reverse strand, counting down.
ATAGCTGTTACGTCTAATAAGCTTTATAGGCTTTTAGGCAGCCGCGAGAACCTGGATGGTCATGTGGGGCGGGTTTGACTTCATCGTCAGTTTATTAACTTTCCTCACATTTCTCATCGAAAGAACTCGTTTTCGATTTCCAGAACGGTTAGTAGTTTTCCCTAAAACTGCATCAATTTTTATGATCGCTACCCTAATAGTGAACGTCTGCGAGCATCAATTTGTGAGTGTCCGAGTGGCGAATTGATATTCGCATGCGGTGTCGCGTTTTCGCAAATCCTCGAAAGTACCGTATTTAAGTTGTGTTTGTCATTTGTTTGATGGATCTTTTTCTTTAAGAGAAATCAAGGACTCGACGGGTTTTTGAACTTCTTTCTATTAACAAGCAACTAGAGGACTTTCAGATGTGTTTTCTACATTTCGTTATGCTTCATGTTCTATTCGATTTCATATCTCTTCCCATTAATCATGCAGTATTCGACGAGAGCATGTGATAAATTAATCAATGGACAAACCTATTTGGTATTTTCTGGTAAGTGGTTTGATTTTTTAGTTCTTTTTTTCGTGAAACTTCTGAAAGTTTTGAGAATTGTTTCCTTGTTTTTCAAAATAGAATCAAGAAAATTTTGAGAAATGATGGGGACTTTCGAGAACGGGTTATGAACCCTTCTCTGAATTCTTTTCTTTCCAGGTTTCGAGAACACTAACTGCTTGTTCTCGTTTGTATTCACCTACTATTTTGGTACGGCTAGCGGTCTTTGGTGGTTAATGTTTGCTTTTACCTGGTTGGTTTTTACCACATTGATTCAGTATTAGATGAATTACGGTATAATCAAAGGGAAATGCAACAGTACCGTGTTGGTTTACAAAAAGCAATTTCTACTGTATTTGCGAAACCCCATCTATAGGATGGTTCACTTATTTTAGGAGGTCGAAATTTCATAAATAACATTTGGGGAAATTTTAGTAGCTTTGGGAATCTGCTTGTAAATAGGCTTCTGTGTTTTATGCGTTATATAGTAGGAAACTGAGAAGTGGGACCAGATTGCGCTATATGCTAGCCTTTCCTGCTATATGGGAAATCGTTTTTGACTAATATCATTTTCCTGAGAGCGGTCGAGGAATTTGGCTGCTCCTAATAAGATTGGGGCGTCGAAGCTGTGGACTCATTGGCGGAATGTTGATGAGAGTTAGGGCGGAAACGCAATTTGTGTGCTTGGAAATGCTTATTTCTGATATCGTGGTCACTTCCCTCTAGAAATCGACAAAATAAGGAAATTGTAATCTCATAGATTGACGTTGCTGAAATTAAGTCAGAATGAGAAGACCAAGGTCAGGAATGATGAATAATCAGCCAACTTTTTTTACATTTTGTCGAAGTTTCTCGCTTAGATCTGTCATATCTACAAATGTTTTGCACTGAAATTATCTTTATGTGCTCTTAGGAATTTGTTTCTTGTTTCTTCAATTTCTTCTTCAGGTATTTGTCAGCCTCTAGAAAATGGGTCCCAGAAGGAATAGATGCTTGTTCCATCTACTTGCATCTTGTCGCGTGGGGAACAGCCGCCCTGATGACTATAGCTGTTCTTGTATTGCAAAAGGTCAATGCTCAATACATATAGTAGAGTTTTCTGATAGATCACAATTATCACTACTGGGTTGAATGCTGATATAATCGTGAGGAACAAAACGTGTTTGTCATTGGTCCATCGCCGCTATCGGCATCGTCGAGGTAACTAAATGCACATTTCCCCTACAACGGGTTCGTAATCGTATAGAGCAAGTGTTGTTGTCGCCCAGAGAAGTCTGTTACCAACTTGCCGACCTCAAAAGGGTGGAGAGCTTGACCGTTGTTTGAGATCAAACTATAGCCTTGTGCTTATTGGTACTTGTAACTGTTTTGCTCAAAACACTCCATGGTTACGGGATGTCTGCATGATTTACTGGGGTATAACTTAACTTCACGGGCGCTTCTGGCGCAGTGGTTGGAGGCACCGCTGCGACGCACCCGTGGAGTCGATCCCCACGCCCATGGTCCACAAAAGCTTCCATCTCACCGGGATCGGCAAATTGGTACCAGGTTTGTCTGGGAGAATAGCAGCACTGGTTCAATAAATTGGTAGGCCACTGCGAGTCATTGTAAAGGCCAGATATGCATTCAATCACCTCCAACGACAATTAATGAAGTCGAATGCATGGAGCGTCCCTCAGGGATTAATCAACACCGAGAGAGTTAGAAAGAGAAAGAGCTTTATAACTTTGCTTCATTCAATCTCTATCGCCGTATTGTGTTCGATTTGCAAATTCACTTAGACGATATATTTAAATTCCTAGCATACAGGATGGTACGGTTGTAATAAAGGTTAAACCTTTCAGCGTTAATCATTCCTTGAGGGATGCGCCATGCATCCAACTTCATTAAGCATCGTTTAGAGGTGATTGAATGCATATTTTGCCATTACAACGACTCAAGGTGGCCTGCTGATATATCGAGCTAGTGCTACTATCGGAGGGATGGAAGTCTTGGTGAGCCATCGGCGCGGGGATCGATCCCATGTGTGTGTTGCAGGGTGCCTCCGACCACTGCGCCACATGCCCCCTTATCTGCGCAAGGTGCAGTTATATCTTTCAGAAAGGCTCTACCTGTCAATTTGTACATATATGGTTGAAACAATATTTGTTATATAAAATCCCCATTCCACCCACGCTTATGAAAAATCGCCGAAAAGAATGCACTCCTGTGGTATATTTATTTATGTGATCTTATAAACTGATCTTCTTAAGCTGACGCGAGGTTGGTACAGATCTTCATTGTCGTTATCGTTGTTTTTGATGTTATTGATCGATGGCTGACGTTTCGGCGACTTCGCCTTCCTCAGCGCCGTGATGTTACGTGTGGGACAAAAACAACAACAACGACAGCGAAGACCTGTACCAACCTCGCCTCAGCTTAAGAAGATCAGTTTGTAAGATCACATAAATAAATATATCAACTATCTATGCCGAGGTTCATAGAAAGTCGGTCTTTTGAGTTATTAAGACACTCCTGTGATTTCGAAACCGACTTTCCCTGAACCTCGGTGTGCCTAATCAATATGTATTCTTTCTTGATAAGCTTGCACGAGGTTGATAAATATATTTATTTTCGGCTAACGTTTCGACATCTTCGTCTTCCTCAGAGCCGATGATCCGAGTCGATGGTCCATGATTGTTGCTCGTCTCGACGTTGCATCTTCGCCTTAGTGTCGAGCCAGGTCTTCCTCAGTGATCCATCTTCTCGAATCATGGACCATCGACTCGGATCATCGGCTCTGAGGAAGACGAAGAAGTCGAAACGTTAGCCGAAAATCGATATATTTATCAACCTCGTGCAAGCTTATCAAGAAAGAATACTCCTGTGATTTTTTGAAACCCCCTATGTCGAATGTTCGAGACAACAAAGCAATTACATGCAAAGATGGAGTGGGATATTCGTCAGGAGTTATACGAGCGCGAAGAGGCAGTTAACAGTGGTGAGGTTATTCACGGCATGAAGAACTACTGTGTGAAGAAGTTCGAAAGCTCCCAGTTTTCAGAACTCTTGGCTGTTATCCCTTTCATCTTCTTTACTTTCTTGTTCGTATACCACACGGTAAGCATTGGTGCTTTCTCTTGCCACTATTTAATGAACTTCTGTACCTAAACGAACTCGAGTTTTCAACGCCAAGAACTGGGGACATGGGCTTCTTGATTTCTACCGTTTCACCACTCACTTTATTCGAAAATCAAGCACTTACTAATGGAGACCCATTATTCAGGTGGACGCATCCGAGCTTTCCGGCATCTGCTCTGTCGGCAACACGGATCCTACTGCTCTAATGGCGTTCTCCTTGTTACCACGATCGGTGCTCGTGCTTACTGGGGCCTGTTTCGTGATTGCAGGTTTCGCGAGCATGTGCCGCGAGCGTGACAGCTTTCGAAGACGGGTAAGTCTGTAATGTTTTTCATTATTTCCCATTTCGTTTTGTTACTTACTTTTACTTGTGTTTGTATAAAAACCATTGAGACATAAGTCTTACTTCAAACCAAATCAATAATTGATTAAATTTATTGTTATTGCTGGTTGGACTTTTTATTTTTTGTTCCATGTAATAAACCATACCTACCAGATGGAAGCACATATGAAGGACTGAAGCGAAGAGGGAAAGCGTAAAGTTGTTTATCTTCATGAGAACTCGTTTTCATTGAAATACTTAAGTGATTTCATTCGAGAACCTGTCAGATTTTTTATCCAAATTAATCGGAAAAGGAGTGATTGATAACTGGGACATAACCACAGTGGTGGTGAAATAATTGCAAGCCTTCGGACCGAAGATGTCTGCGGTGGTGAACGAACGCGCTATTACACTTTCCGAGCGCTAACGCTTTCATTACCACACCATGCGAGTCCTTCGTTTCGTCTGTCCCTCAGCTAGTTTTCTATCGATCTAGTATCGAATAAGAACATAATTCGTGTCAAGCGAAATAGTGCAGCTTTAGGAGCTTACGTTGTTTGGTCATAGTTTCCTACCTACTAATTGATCGATGGATTTACTTTAATAGGTGAATAGTTCGTTCAAGGGTTAAATTCTCGGCGACTTTTCATTGTAGGAAACTTTAAGTAGCGAAAGTGTTTCGGAGCTTTAAGTGTCGCTCCTCCACCGAGTACATCAAGCCATTTAGACCCGACATCTATCCATCCACCCAATGAAACAGCATTGAAGACTATGAAGACAAACCTATCGACACACCAGCAACAGTTTAAATCATCGTTTTTTACTAAATGACAACCAGGATTGACGACTCAGAAAGTGCCATCTGCTTAGAGGCATACGCAGATGGGTTGGTCATAGCATGGAAAAATCACCAGAAAGAAAACGGTAAGAGAGGAAAGAACACTATGAGAATATCTTTGGAGTCATTTTCAGCTAATTTTTCGTAGAATTGTGGGGATATAGTAAATACGTAGCAAGACAGCGTAGTAGTGTTGTTGCCGTGACGGAAGAACAACGTGTTGACGATCTTTAGTTGCTCTGCGTCATATTACTAAAGAATAAATGATCATATTCTTTCCTGGGAAGTGGCATTTTTATGCATGAAGGAAGCAAGACTGAACGAGAGAAAAAGAGAGAAAGAGAGAAAGATGATAGTGAATCTATCATCAGCGCTTTGATTAAGAGACTTGAATGTGATCGATCGTAAAGCTAAGGATAGAAAGTACGGAAGCGATTAAGGGAAGCCGAGGTGAACTGATTCTTACAGGAGAATTTGTAAGGCCAATTAGTTTTGTGTTTCAGGGTACCGATACGTCGAAATTGGACAAATTGATGTTCAAAATGGGTCTCTTCTGTCTACTGTACATTTTTCCAAGTGTAACACAGATTCTTTGCGATATCTATGCCTATAATACTGTGAAGAGATGGTATCCAACAACAATTGGCTGCAAAAGCAGTGGAGGAGTCGAAGGGGGACACTGCCATCGTCCACATTTACCACAGGTGCGTTGTTCTCCTCACATTAAAACACCATTTGGTCTGTTGATTCATTTGCTACAATTGCCTGTAAGATTTCTAAGCAATAAATTATTAACGATTTGCAATTGAACATGTACCACATTCAAAGCTTGTTGAAGGCAGTAGTTCAGCGGTCCTCATCATTGAAAAGGCTTTCTTATAGACAAGAAGCACATGTCCCTAATGCCACCGGATACACACATACCAAACTCGAATTCTATTTCCAGTTTTATCTCTGCTTACTGCACAAATAGTAGCCTGATTTCGTTATTTCAGGCAGAGATTTACCACCTGAACTTGATGATGTCGCTGGCAATTGGAGCTTCGTGTGCAATGTGGGTGTTGTCGCCGAAGACGTTGTTGTCCTGGCATCGAGTACTTTGTTGTGGCATGTGCCGTACAGCACCACAGAAACCATCAACAACGGTCTCGGCAACTCGTCCGCTTCTCGAGCCGCCAACGGCTCCACCGCCACATCCGCCGTCTCATTATGTACCAATGTCGACGCACAACAAGAATCAGAATACGTGGCGACCGTCGAAAGTAGTCTAGTCGACTTAAATGGATTGGACTTCAAGTGATCAACAAAAGTAGCTGTTGAGAAATGCGAAGCCATCTATATATATATATATTCATCTTACTGTAAAGTATTTATGGTGATTGAAATGCGCGTGCTATGGTATGGAAAGCAAAGCAATTATCAGCAATTTTCAGCACTCCAATATTCCCGAATGTTCGACGAATTTTTTGGAACAGTACTACTGCAAGACAATAAGTTTCTATCACACTAGCGATCTTGATTCAGCCATGACAACAGGGCCACAAATACTCGTCCATCAGTGTAGAAAGAGAACAACGCCGAATTCGCTCATCTATTAGAATAGGCAGCAATCGATACGCATAGTTACTTAACGTTGAAGTACATTGATGGGTATTTGAGGCATTGTGCACCTTAATCTTGTTTTCTGATATTCCTAGTTTGAGTACCACTCATTTTCTTTTTCACCTCTTTGATCGTCACGGGTATATCGCCATATGTTGTAAATATGTATCCTCGCGATGTTACTCATATAGTATAGATTCAACTTTCCACAATAAAACTCGCATGTTTATTTGTTGCTGATTATAATACCAGTCAGGGATGGGTAGCACTCTTAGTGATGTCGGTCATCATGAGCATGGTGCTAGTTCGATTCCGCTCAGGGTCAACCAAGCTTCTCATCGCTTCGGGGTCGGGAAATTGGTACCGGACTTGTCTGGGAAAAAATCACTCTCTGCAATCTGATTGTGAACGCTCCAAGCTGGCTATCGTAGAACACCAGGAAGAATTGCTCGACCAGCATTCTACAACATTCAAGATGAAATGGAAATCCTCAAGTAGCAACCGAAGGCACACGTAAAGTTGGAAGATCTTCGTGAAAGATGCAAGGAAACGACTTGAATGTGGGAAGTGCTGGGATCCCACACAGTAGACGTAAAGAGGGTCAAATAAAACAAAAATAAAATATTATACCATCGGTTTGAATAAGCTCCACCGATCATTTTAAACCGAATCTCTGCTGAGGACTTGGGTTGAGTGGTGTTGACATTTAAAAAGTAAGTTTTTACCTAGCAGTCATATACTCGAAATTCGTCTATCCAGTGGATGACCTAGAGGATTCAGTGCCACGTTTTGATGGCAACAAGGGTATTGTCAACTTTGTGTATTTAACCACTCTGTAATCATAGCTCAGAGTTGTTCCCTTTTTGTGAAACTTTCCGCCTACAACACATTGGTACCGGAGGTCTTAGTTCATCCCAGGGTCATTCTGTCAGTGGAAAGGAGAAAGTGGTTAACTATGACGTACTTAATTTTTTATCTACTGCCCATCACTTTTTCACTTCAGGGTATTTTGTGAAAAACAACCAAAATGTCAAGGTATTTGGGAAACTTGGATCTCATGCCACATTTGAACCCGCGATTTCCCTTTCCGGGGATCACTTTCTACCCACTACATCATTGAAAGCATTGCTTTGCGTTTCTCTCAGCCAGTTTTTTTTACCCTAACAGTGCCATCAGCAATAGCGGCCAACAGGGATGATCTGGGGAGCACCATCTCTTAGCATCATTGTGATTTTGCTTCACATTATACTTCGCATTGAAAAATAATGGGCGATGGATAAAAAGTCAAACATTGTGGTCTTGACGGCAGCCTCAGCATAACTGAGTTCAATCTCGATTTGTGCTCCGTAGATCATTCCCGTTGATGGGTGATTGTTTTGGCATAGTTGGGGAACGAGCTCAGAGAAAGATAAAGCGTGGCCTCAGTAGTGCAGTGGGTAACATGAAGTTTGAGCAAATATTTTACTCACTTTATTCAAACTTGCTGTCTTTCCAGCTACTTTCTTATTGATTTAGTATTAAATTGTTCAGAAATAAATAAGCGTTTTAAAATATTTATTGTTTTAATGTGTTTTCTACTAATAAAGTATCCTTTGTATCTGGTAACATTTGAAAGCTAATTTTGTGCTTTTTCTAACAGTGTCTTTATAACTCGTATATAATGCTGAGATATTTGCAAAACTCCGGACCGCAGGTGTATGCGGTGGGGAACGAACGCGCGCTATTGTCCTTACCGGGGAGTAGCGCACCACCACCACACCATCCGGCTCCTTGGCTTTGCCTGTCTCTCAGCTAGTTCTATCGTTCTTTTGCCATCAGCAATCACCCGTCAACGGGACTGGTCTGGGGAGCCCTAATCCGCACTGAACCCAGTTAAGCTGAGGCATAGTCATAATCATAATCTTAATCCTTTTATTTACTGCCTTTTTCTTTTTAATGGCAGGGTATGTTGCGGGAATGACAGGACAATAGCGCGTGTTCGTTCCCCACCGCATACACCTGCGGTGCGGAGTTTTGCAAATATCTCAGCAATCTTGTAGTTGTATTTCACTTAATACCCTACCATAAAGTAATAGAAAGCAGAAAATAAAAACTAAACATTATACCTAAACTATTAAGTAACAGTAAATATTTGACCCTTATAACGGTTTCACGTCTCATCGTGGCTGCCAGGTGTTCCCGGGTGTCAGACTGCGATGCAGAGTGGGGAGATTCACCGCCACCAGAGTCTCCCAAGCTGAAAAGGATTCCGGCGTTTACATCAGAAAGCTCAGATATGAGTAAACCAAAACCGGGATCAACCACCATCTTGGTGTCAAATTAGTCACATAGTGGCAAATCTCCTTCTGATCTACAAAGGCTGCGTCTGCTTGTGATTGTGACGACCTGGGGCAGACTTTGGCCAGGCTGACCTCGGGATTCCAGAGAACCACAATGACTACACCAACAAATCTCCGAAAAAATGAATTTTATGCACAATCAGTGAGGGCAGGCCATCGAAGTATCCAAACAAGTAAATAATTGATAAATAAACGATTTCAACAGTTAACTTATCAGTGATGGACAGAAACAGCTATTAGAACTCGTAACATTTGAAATCTGCAATCACATACAGCTTTACAACTTTTACAATTAACTCCTTTTGTATTAGTTACTGATACAACCCTGGGCAAAGTATTCATTGGCCGGCTGGTTTTAGTTCTCACCTATTTCGAGTGTACTCCAGTCATAACATAGAGCCATATCATCTAGATAATTGTCTGTGACAGCGACCGCTAAGTCGCCTTGTCCTTTTGATTGGTGACCGACATCTGTCAGCACCTGTCGACTTGAGCGTGCAGACACTTGCACTATTCTCATCTGAATCAAGCTCGGGTAAACCTTGGTCTTGAACTCATACATCTGCACTTTCCGTATGATGTCACGGTGATACTCCATGCTTTCACTATGAACCTAAGTGAACGGGCGGAAGAACAGATAAATATATCTAAGATGAAGGAGAGAAACTGTGCTTATTTATTTGGAAAAGGAAGAATGCATGCACTATTTGATAGTCTTTCCAATACACGCTCTGTGATCAGCAGAATTATAGATAGAAATATGGGACAAATAAAAATAGCTAGATATGTGGATAGAAATAAACATGCTGCTAAAGAGGCTACCTAAAGGCCTAGGTATGACTAATCAATATGTGTAATATGGCTCATTCGAGAGTGATGCTCCACTGAGGAAGATGCGGCACGATGCGCGACCATGACGTCAACTCGAAAACGCGAACAATTGTGGACCATCGACTCGGGCCATCGGCTCTGATGAAGACGAAACCGTCGAAACATTAGTCGGAAATAAAGAATATTTATCAACTCCGTGTAAGTTTGTCAAAGAAAATTACACAGTTTTATATCTTACAACACTTTAGAGAAAAGTGGCCATCGATGGCGGATGAGTGATAAACACGAAATATCACATACCTTCACATGCAGGATTCGATAATTATCAAAGGCATGAGAAAATTCAAATGAGAGCATAGAGAATCTGAAGGATATGAAAGATAGTTCATATGTTTGCGCATTTTGTGCATTGCACAACTCACCTTAAGAATTCGAAATATAAATGCAGTTAGTATGTATTGTCCAAAAATTCCACTTTGTATACCTTCTATAGGACGGTGCCGCTTCCGACCATTCTTGGTAGCTAGAGGATTTACGAAGTTGGTTCGACAGAGCTGCAGAAGACTTTGCTCTGTCTCAAGGAAAAAGCGCTATTTTAGCTTGAAGTTTTTTCGTACTTTAGGTTTCAAAAAGATTGCGTTAGTTCACTGGAGTGACAGTTATATCCCTCCTTTCGGCCTACTATGGCCTTTTTATAGGTACCGCAGCTCGAAATTTCAAGCTCAAAGTTAGGGTAATTAGACCTAATCAGACCTTAATACGTCAGATTAACACAATAATGACGAACTCAACAAGATCCACAAGTGTACGTACTGTACAACAATATACACAGTCACGTAGTCAATGGGCACGTGCAGCACGAGTCGGAAGGTGGAATTGTAATAACATTAAGCCTATTGTAACAAGATTCAGGATATGTTTTAGGATGATGTGAATTCATCATAAAATTATTGCAAGTATAAATGAAGAACTCGACAATTAATGCGTACTCATAAGAAGGAGTAAGGAATTAGCTTCATTGGAAACAGTAAGGAAGAGATTGTCAATAACTTAGCGGCTTTTGCATTAGGTATATAATGTATAAAGTATAAATATGCGTTTAGCTTACGTAAATAAATAGTTCAACAATTAAAATATTTTCCACGAGATAAAAAAGGAAGGTAATGTGAGCGGCGTGACTATTTTCCAGGCGAATGACGTGATGCGACACATGCTTGAATGGGTCGAAGCTAGTAAGGCTGAGGTATCATGAGGTGCTAGTCATGGATGTTAGGTAAACACATAGGTTTTTTGACGAGTAATTTAGATGTAACACATAAAATAGCAAAAGTGAAAAGTGTTAAGAGAAGTACATACTCTATATGTAATATTTATCGTGAAGTAGCCTCCCAACGGTTTACCGCCTCACCGTGGCTAGGTGTTCCTGAGGTTTCCTTAAGGAGGCCTAACTAAAAGTGAACCAATACCAGGATCCACCACCGTCCTGGTATCAAAAGCGCATGGTGGCAAATCATCCTCTGATCCAAAAGAGCTGCGACTGCCTGTGGTGGTGAAGACCTGGAGCAGACTTTGGGCAGGCTGATCTCGGGATTCCCAGAGAACCACGATGGCTTAACCAACAAATCTCCGAAAAATGCAGATTATGCTAGGATCTGCACAACCAGCGAGGGTGGGACGTTCTAGTATCAAGCATCAAGTATCGTGAAGTAGAGGGGATTTTCAACAAGATAATGGATGGGTTTTACAAAAATCCAACCTTCAGTTCAAGAAATCCGTCGACTTTCATCCTTGTAATGAATTCGTTGTTTATCCTCTCTGTTTTATCTTACCCTTAGAAATTTAATATTATGGAATCGAGCCATTTCATTTGAAGGTGACCTCAATTTTGTCTCAATCGACCTCTCATCGGAAGTGGCAATGAATAAACTCAGGATATAGATGACACTGTGGAGCCTTGTGAACTTCCTAGCGATAAGAGTGGAGAAAATTATTTGCAGAGATGGAAATGTAAGCGTTGAAGTAGTGAGTGTTCTTGTAGTGTAGTGACTTATAGTCTCCAGATCATCGACCACTGTCAATCTGGTACGTAAGCGAAAATCTTGCTTGGATGCTTATAGGGTATAGATTTTTAGAACTTGTTCTTGACCATTATCTAGCCGGTTGCAGCGTACGTTCTAAAGGTAGTGTTATTCCATTCTTCTTTATTCAACATGAGTGAGAGAGAGAGAGAGAGAGAGAGAGAGAGAGAGAGAGAGAGAGAGAGAGAGGTACAGGTCACAGTTGTTCAAATTGTGTCCGAGAGGTAGCCGCACACAAGGAATTTTGGTGTATGCCGGTGGCGATCCATTCATAGCCGAAGAAGTGGCCAGTATGGAATGAAGCAATATTGATGAAGTTTTAGCACAATTTTTTGCACGAAGGAAGGGGTGAAAGTTTTGTATAGAAACTGTTGGTTTCAAGAAAAAGTTGAAAGTACACGTGGCAGTCGTTCATCGCAGGTGAGAATTTTAAAACTTCTTTGTAATTCTGTGTAAGACTTATGGGTTGTTTAAAAATAAATTTTGTATTCTTTTTTTAAAAGACAATAAGGAGGAAGGGAACTGTAGAGTGGACTCCACGAGAAGGCAAGGTTCCCCAAGGACGGCCACCAGAACACTGGGCGGACGTGTTCGCAACCAAAGTTAATCGGCTGTACTTGCAGGTGGATTTGTTTTACATATCACGGTATGAGATTCGCACGTACCACAATGCTCAAATAAAACCTCCGCCACGGACGGCGATTGCGAGGTAAAAAAGGAATGGAATATGTGCTGGGGTTTGCAGAACTCGTGAAGATGAACCGTCCGAATATTCAAGTAAATTAATGGGGGGTTGTAAAATAAGTCGATATTTTCTTAAACAGCAGGCACAAGGCTGCTATTGCATATTATTTATTTAGTTGACGTACATCGAGATTACGAACAACTATGGACCATCGACTCGGACCATCGGTTCTGATGAAGACGTAGAAGTCGAGAAGTTAGCCGAAGAAATATTTCTATGAACCACCGGTTAGCTTATCAATGAAAAAATCAAAGTCGGTTTGCAAAAATAGAACAGTCATAAAATATTTTTTGAGTGTTCTAGCAGGGAGACCCTGGAATTCTGGAAAGACGTTGAAATAGCTTTGGTTACTAAACATCACATCGTGAATTGTTGGCGTGAAGTTTTGCTTTGGAAACAATGGGCGATTCGTCAAGGAAGCAATTTGATATCGTGTATTCGATAAAGGAATAACCGCTTGACCTCCTCGTGAATTCCTCCAAAGAAGCAAGTAATGACATCAAACACTGTAAAAGTAGCACTCTTATTTCCACCCAGGTTAAGCACGCTTAGTGCATTGAATTTCTCACCAGCACAGTTTTCGTTAATGGGAAAGTAATGATGATGCTTTATCTAAATCCTAACACGACTTTCGGAGTTCGGCTTCTACATTGTCCAGTCGGATATCTTTTCGTTCCTACTTTCGTTTTTGATTTCGGTTTTAACACCATTTCCTAATGAACTAGTAAGAAGACGGAGCAAAGGATGCGCCGCCGAAAACATACCTCCCTCGGATACACATTTGGTGAGGACGTGGATACTCCCTTGAAAGGTTAAGTCAGCAGCCCAGGGAGGGTAAAGTTGCACAATGAGCAGTTGGCCAGCCTCAGTACCCTCACACAGTGCTACCGTTTGTGAAGTCACCACCATGGTCGACAATTGCGAAGAACAGAAACTAATGGCAAATGTGCTGGGGTCCGCACAACTCGTGAGGGCAGACCATCCAAGTATCCAAGTAGGTTAGTAACAAGACTTTTGAAAATACTGAAAACTAACTTGTTCATGACAAAATAAGGCAGTGTAACAGCGTTGTAATACCATAGATTGGTAACTGCAAACAAAATTATATTTGAAGCTTCATCACCAGAAAAATGCTCCCAGATGAAGAAAAATATCAGTTTTATTCCGACCGACAAAGCTACCTGAAAATGCTGTTATAAGTAGGGCTTTTTTAGCAAGTTTTTTAAACATGGAAGTAGAACGGGTTACCTGTGACGTGAGCCTCATCTCTTCTTTCGAATTTTGGCAAAATTTCAATTTAAATTTTAGAACAATCAATAGTAGAGGATAAGTGACAGCATTTGATACTGTCACAATATAATTCGTAGCCTGATTAGCCCTGAACGACAATGTGAGGATATGCATAGTAATCCTGGTTGGAAGATCCGCTTATTTGCAGTAATTTTACAAAAACTAACACTCCAGTAAACCCCAGCGTAATGCCTAGTTATCCAAGCATTACAATATAAGATGATTGTAATCATTTTCTACTTGGAACAACGTGAAAGTGAAGGAGACTGATCTATTTCGACAACGTGTATGGAACGATCGCATTTCACTTTAATGTAAAGAAAGCGATGTTCAAACAACTGACTTGTTTCAAATGCCTTCAGCGGAACGAATATCTCTGATACATCTTGCAGTAACTGCCACGACCGACTTTCTATTAACCTCGGCATTGATCAAGTAATTCTCTTCGTATTTTTGTTGAGCAAACGCGAGGTGTTATTATTCTTTGTTCACGATTATGCTGACGTTTCGGCGGATTCCGCCTTCCTCAGAGCCGCTTTCTATGAGGTCTCCACTAAGTATGTCACGTAGAGACCAACCGCACAGAAATCACATGGAAGTGTAATGTGATTTCACTGTTCATTGTGTGATTTCACACACTGTCAGCTTAATCGTGAACAAAAAATAATAACACCTCGCGTTTGCTCAACAAAAATACGAAGAGAATATCTCTGAATATTTCGAAAGCGACTTTCCTTGAACCTCAATATCACTAATCAATATGTATTCTTTCTTTGATGATCTTACACGAGGTTGATAATGATGTTTATTTTCGGCTAACGTATCGACGTCTTCGTCTTCCTCAGAGCCGATGATCCGAGTCGGTGGTCATCGCTTGTTATTCGTCTCAACGTGGCAGCTTGGCCTTCGTGTCGAGTCAGGTCTTCTTCAGTGAGCCATCTCCTCGAATGAGGCATCCTCACTCAGTGATGCCATTTTATACACGATGCTGATGGTGGATATAATGATAATGTCCGGTGATAACAACTTGTTTTTTTTCCGACCCCGTATGTTCGCATCAATTTCTGATGTGGGACGGTGCAGTCATCAACCGTATGCGACTATAATCAGCTGTTGTAAACATTCTCACTGGAAGTCACGTAAAAGCGGTGACGGTAAGTTTTTCGAGAGGTGTTGATCATGTTATTGCCATAGAGTTTTTCGTCTTCTTGTAAGTGTTACTGAAGCGTTTGCCCTAGTAGATTGTATATCAGTATACCCTTCCAGGCTCTGAAGAAGGCGATACTAACGAAACGTCAGCTACTGTTGTATTGTATTGTGTTTCTCTATGGAATTAAATTTATGCTGTTTAAAAACCTCGCGATTGCTGAACAAGAAAACGACGCATTCACTACGAGTAAACTTTTTCAACACATAACGGCCCAGGTGCATTGAATTCTGTAAAGTCGTTTCAAAGGTGTACTTTTTCTATAGAGCCTTTCCGCCGCAATTTTTGTACTTTGTCGTCAGCTTGCCTGACACGGATGATAGAGCAGGTGTAGCGCTTGGAAATCTATTCTCTTAAATTAATAGCTTACAATAAAGCGATTTCCCAGACAAGGTCATTTTGCGACAAGAAACTGATGATATGTCAGGAAGTAAACACAATAAAGACTGCGGCCAGTGACAGAAACGTCTCCAGTAGAGGACAATTAGGGAAAGCTTTTAACTTGATAAGACGATAAATCATTGAGGACGTTTGTTGAGAGTGCCTTGATGTTTATGGACAATGCTCAGATCGTGGCATTTAACAAAGGTTCTCTTTCGAAATAACTACCAGTTCTTACAAACTTTTTATCTTATATTATTTCTACAACCGGCATTTTAGGTTTTGCAAGACCATATAATGAAGGATAAAGCTCTCGGCGTTGATCAATCCCTGAGGGATGCGCCATGCATTCGACTTCATTAAGCATCGTTTAGAGATGATTGAATGCACAGCTGGCATTTAAAATAACCCACGGTGGCCTACCGATGTATCGAGCCAGTGCTGCCATCCTTCCAAACAGGTCTGGTAGCAATTTGCCGACCCCGGAGGGTTGAAAGGCTTGGTGAGCCATGGGCGCAGGGATCGATTCCACGTCTGTGTTGGAGGGCCCCTCCGACCACTGCGCCACACGAGCCCTCTTAATGTAGTAATTCAAAATTGCTCACATATGCAACAGAGTATTTGTTTAAAAATTTATAAATTACTGAACATATTACAGTGTGTCACCAATTTTAAAACAACCCAAAACCACTGAACGGCTTGAAATTGTATTGACCTTCAGGGAAAAATACGCATAGAGCTCGTTGTATAAGAAGATAGAAATGCAAAAAATTCATGCTTAGTGCTGTCACAATGAATACCTTTCCAGAAATCTGAAAAAGCACAGACCCACCGTGACGCTTGAAGAAATAAATTATCATTGAACGAAGAGCTTCACTCGCTACACCTTCTACAAAGCTTCTCAATAGAACGCAATTGTCACAGCGTTTACCGTTGACCTCACTCACAAGATTTCTAGGTTATAAAAAGTTCAATCTTTTAAAGCAGTTTTCCTCCGTCGTAATAGATACATGAAGGTCAGGTTAACGAACGTGCTAGAAGCTGGCGGTTTTCACCTGTTCAATAATTTTAATATATCATTGAAAACTGACAAAGGTATATCGACAATCCACCGATATCACGCAAGTTGCGAAAAGTACATGTAATTTTCGGCCACTCGTTCCAAGGAAATGGGCAGATATATTATTTGGTCGTGAGACTGTGCCCGTTATCTGCTTCCTATTGTAACTCGAACGCCAGTGGATTGAATCTTGGGCGACTTTTCACCAGCGCAGAATTCGAGGCTAGCGATGGGAGTTGAGGAGTAAAAAAGATTTATATGGAACATTTCCGTTATCAGTTACATTCCATGGCGTGACATAACAATAGTCCTAACTTCAGAATTATGCGATCTGCTGTGGACCACCTGCTTGGATGGACATGGTTCTGAGAAAGGCGAAGGAGCGTAAAGTTTAGCAGAATAAAACTTTTATACCAATCTCATGTTAGCTTAGTCATACAGAATGTTACAGTCCATCTTCTTTCGGGGGCGCATGTGGCGCTGTGGTCGGAGGTGCCCTTCAACACACACGTGAAATTGATCTCTGCGCCCATGGCCCATCAAGTCTTCCATCACTTCGGCGTCGGCGAAATTGGTAACAGACGTATTTAGGAGGATAGCAGCATTGCCTCGATTCATCGGTAGGCGGCTAGATATGCATCCAATCACCTCCAAGCGATGCTGAATAGAGTCAACTGCATGGCGCATACCTCAGAAATTGATAAACGGCAAGCGCTTTATCCTTTATGCTTTTTATCTTCTTTCATTGAGTCGAATAGCCAAACATTATATACGTAAACAACCCGACAGCACTTCTTCAGACTAGATCGTTTTTGAGCTGCTTCCAATAACCTTCTCCTCGTATACAGACGTACATCCTTCTGAAGAGACCTTCTGCAGTTGGGAATTTTTATCAGCCATGTTAGATGTGTTAAAGTAGGTTAACATTTCAAGGTCTTTCTCTTTCTAAGCAACTCCTTAGAAATGGACATGTGGTCGGAGAGTGAGGAGAGTTTGGCACAAGTTCTAATTCCTTCAAGAAGCAGCTTGTAATCATCGTTCGGGTGTTCCTTTATTTGCTGTTAATATAAGGAAAGAATTTTATTGAGAAGATCTTTGTTATACACCCGCTTCTTTTTGCTTAGGCGATGGCAAGAGTTCTTTTCCAGTGCATGACTAAATCAAGTCTTTGCAAGAGGATGGCGGTGATCAGACTCTGTATACAGAATTCATGTACCATTCAAGGCTTAAAGAGGCATCACTTTCTCTTCGTCAGAATAGAATAGAGGAGAATGGAGTCAACCTCCGCATGAGTGTCCCATGTCTATGGGCGATATTCTCTTTTCTCGAGGAGCGAATTTCCATGGAAGAGACGTGCTACGAGGCAGCTCTTACAAGACGGTTCCAATTGTCATTCCATTCTTGTATTCCAAATTACCTTGGTGCTCATAGTGTATTGGTTAGAGTTGTCCTGTAAGACATATGGGTTCGATCTGGCGCCCTATGCTCACTAAGCCTTTCATTCCTCCGGGTTCGGCAAACTGGTATCAGACTTGTGTGAGAGTTTATCAGCACTAATGCTATACATCAGTAGGACTCCGCAAGATTATAAAAGCCAGATATGCGTTCAATCACCTCGAACGATGCTTGATGAAGTCGAATGCATGGCGCATCTCCCAGGGATTGATCAACGTACGTCGAGAGCATTATCTTTTATCCTTTATTGCCAATTTCCTTACCCTGTACTGATTTTCGTTGGCTGCTCCTAATCTGGCATTAGAGTCTCTAACAACGAATTTATAGAAAAACTTCTCGTTGCGGAGTACTTTTCCTGACTGGTTATAACACACGTTTAGCTCGCTCTCATCGACTGTACAAGTTGATGAATAACAGTTGGCGATGCCGACTTCTCTTGACGCGCAACTTAGACACGAAGAATGGCGAAGCGCTGTCATATCATATATCAGCATAAGAAACCCTACTGTGGTGATGAACCTTCTGCGGTACATAGCAGTCTGGCACCTAGGAACACCTCCCAGCCACGATCAGAGTGTAAACCTTTGGGAGGAAATAATACATTGAAAACATTGAAAAACTCCAATGTTCTTCTCGTTAACGAATGAGCAGCTTTGGTGGTCGAAGTTTTACAAATTAAGGGCGGCGCTACTTGTTCGCTGTAGCGACTATAGGTTACAGGTGGCAAATCACAAATCTAAGCACCTAGATTCACTCACTCCGTGGTCATTTAGAAATTTCGAAATTACAAAGAATCAACAAGAGGGAAAGTACGAACCCTCCATGCGATTATGCAATCATTCCAGCTCAATCCTACTATAGTTGAAAGGAAACTGCCAGCAACGCTGAACGAGTGAGGCTGAGAAAGGTTATGAAACAGAGGATGGGATATGCCGACCGAGGGCTAATGCCCCATAACTTTTTGATACTCTGAAATAAATTCGATTTAGGAACTAAGGTATATTTGTAGTAAGTGGATTATTATTATTAATTCTTTGAAAATTATAAGGTTGAACTTGAATAATTTGCCATGATAAATATCGTGTGCATGAGAGCTGAAAGGAAAGCTATCACCGGCATCATTAACCGGAAATGAAACGCCACTGTAGGGGTGAAATACGGAGGTTTCGTCGGGGAATATGGCGGGTAGGAAGAGAAGTACTCCATTGGTGACAGTCTTCAATTTGACTGTTAGCTATATTCAGTATACAGGCATCGAAGAGAAACTTTCGCCGTCAACGTCCCCATCCCTTTAGGCATGCATTAGGGGAAGTTTCTTTATACCTACTGATATCTCTCATTAAGGGACGTCAATCCAATTGGCCGTCAGGCTACGTCTCGCTAATATTTCGCAGATGTTATATTTATTTATTTGATCTTACAAACTGATCTTCTTAAGCTGACGCGAGGTTGGTGCAGGTCTTCGCTGTCGTTGTTTTTGATGTTATTGATCGATGGCTGACGTTTCGGGGACTTCGCCTTCCTCAGAGCCGTGATGTCCCACATGTAACATTTATATGCGATATATGCGAATGAACACAAAGGTTTGTTGAACATGCTTTATCTAGAAAAGTAAAACACCGAAAACAAAATGCATTTCATAAAACAGCATTGCCCTTTCTCGGCAGATAACGTACGATTGTTCACGCTACATAAAACAGTAGTCTCCATAATGCATAGGTTATACGTACCGATTACACCCGATTCTAATCGATAAACGAGTTCGGAATTGCCCACTTTGCACATGGGTGGACGATTATTTACGGCCCTGTTTTAATGACTGACAAAAAAGACCGTTGGTGTTGCAAAACAACAAACCGAAGAGCGAAAATTGCAGATGACCGCATTGTTATCCATGCTGTGGAATGCACTAGATCACCATTAACATTTCGCGGCGACATGATCGACCAGCTAGATGCTGGAATAGTACAGTTGTCATTGTTGACTACTTAAAAGTCAATCCAACTGTCGATTGGACTATTTCCGACGGCTGCCTCGTATTCTCTGATTATCCGTCGACATCGGTACATAGTGAGATGGAGGATGTGGTGGTGGCGGCATCAGCGGTGTGAGAAGCGGACGAGTTGCCGAGACCGTGGATGGATTCTGCAGTGCTGTACGGTACATATCACAGCAGTGCATACGATGCAATGATAACAACGCCTTTGATCGATGTTTTCAGACGTAATATCGCCATTGTTCACATAAAACATTTTTGATTTTTTTGTTAGACAAATGCCACCAAAGATTTGTTCAGCATCTAACCACATCTCAACAAAGCAGAATAAGATCTTTTTAGAGAACGGCTTGTGAAATTTCGATGTGTCGGCTCTCCTAAACAGAAAGCCAAATGTAATACCAGATCCTTATCTTTGGCTAAATTCAAATTTAGCTCTAGCCTTTGCACCTTCTCCGAGTCAATTCCCCATTTTTCATATATAGCCTTTTTCTATGTTACATACAGTGCGGATTCCAGCACTTCTTTCCCTTTGTAGGTTATCTTGCATCCGTCATCCACAGAGCTGTTCCATCTTACACAAATATTCCGGTAACCTCTTTAGAGGTTTGTTTTCCTGAATTTTGCTGGATGTTAATCGAGCATGATTCTGCTCGATATCCCAGAACAAACGGCTGGAACATTCTCAGTTCATCAAAAGCTGTCATTATGTATCGGAGGAAAGCAATTCAAGTCTGGTACCAATTTTCTGAGCCTTGAGAGTTAAGTGTTTGTTATGCTTTGGATAGATTTGAACGAAGGACTAAATGTCCACTTTAGGGCAGTTCTTGCATCGGCGATATAGTCACATTAGTTTCGATTTTGCTTCAATAAACTTTATTTCGTCTTTATTTCAACGACAGCTTATATGTACCAATCTATTTTGTACATTATTTTTGATCCTTCTTATAAAATAATAACAGTGTATCATGATGTCTTCCACATAAACGTACCTGCTTTTAAAGTAGACTCGTTTCTGTACCGTCTCTCTTGTGTCACAAGACTCTCTTTCGTTTGACATTAAACTCGTACGGTTCCCGGAAACGTCTCTTACTATTGGCTTCTTCAGAAAATAACGCATGGTTCTGAGCTCTATTTCCTGAAATGGCAAATCTTAGCTCGGTATAAACTTTATTAATCGAAGTAAATACTACCAAAATCTACACGATTTTGTCTAAGATCGACTTAATTTCTTTCGGTTGCGTAAAACTTTAGTAGTGACGAACTTTGCGGTATCCACCTCACAGGAAGTTTCTGCATTGTCAATAGCAAAGGTACATTCTCGATCTTAAGCAATTTTGCGCCTAACTGGCCATGACAGAACTTTCCAAAGCAACGTTGTACTGTGGATTTGTTGACTTTTCGAGAATATTCCCAATGAAATCCTCTCCTCACATAACTGCCAGATAAAGTATAGTTCGAGAGAAAACTTTAAGCTGCTTGCCGAGGGACTTAAATCGTGTGCCGAACTCATCTCAGTCCTTCAATCAATACGTTGACATCACTTTGAAATTACCATTAAGGAATTATTCAAAAAGAGAAGGAAAGTGAAGCTTGATCCTAGCAAAATAAGGCATACGCGGTCTGAAATAAATGCCAACTGTAGAAGGTCTTGAGAGGAAGCTTACATCGGCATAAGAAAAAAGTTATTGGAAGCAGATCAAAAACGATTTAGTCTGAAGAGGTGCCGCCGGGATCAGTGCAACTATAATGTTTCGCTATCCGTCCTGATAAATTAGGATGGAAGTGACCTATTCCTATCGAGAATTCTTCAATCAGATAGAGAATTTTCTATCTACATAACTAATACAGTCAGGGGATCGATGAAGACCGCGTGGCTGCAACGCCGCGCGTTTCCTCTGCGTCCATATCCCGTTCTGGCCACTGCTCACTTGGACGCAGCGACGCCCAGTAGCACCATCATTTGGCCTAACGACGCCGTGGAGATCGCCGGCAGCAGCTTCATCATTAGTTTCCTCCTGTTTGGCTCTACCTTGCGGATTTATTTGCTTAGGTCACAATGATAGTACGTGTAATCCTTAGCCCTTGCATCGCTGACACATTAAGGTTATCGTTGGTTCCTGTGTAATAACGTTGTGTATGTTAACATAAGTTAAATACTTTCATTGCTCACAGGTACCTCACAAACAGTTCATCGCTCTTGCGCACTCTCGCGAACGCTTTTTACATCCTTGCGCTGTGAGCCGTTACATTGGTGTGTGTACCATTGTATTGTATATTAGTAGGTAACAAACCCACTGAGCCACTTTATTCGCAGTTTGTTGAACAGACATCACGTTGTTGTGTAATTAACATGCATATACTAATAAAGGTTTAATTACCAAAGTTTGAGGTACATCACAAACGGTTCATCGCTCTTTCGCACTCTCGCGAACGCCTTTTACATCCTTGCGTTGTGAGCCGTTACAATTCCGTCATTACATGGAACTCATAACAGAAGAGTTGTACACTCATCTTTTCCGCTCTACAAACCTTGTCTCTTAAACACTTGGATACTTGGACGGCTCGTCACCACTAGTTGTGCGGGCCACAGCATAATCTCCATTTTTCGGAGCTTTGCTTGTTTAGCCATTGTGGTTTTCTGGAGTTTCGAGGTCAACCTGGCCAAGGTCTGCCCCAGGTCCTCACCACAACGGGTAGTTGCCGCCCTTGTGGATCGGAGGGTGATTTGCAACCATGCGACTAGTTCGACACCAGAAGGTTGTGGATTGTCGTATTGGTTTACTCTTGGCTAGGCTTCCTGATGGAAACGCCTGTCTCCTTCTCAGCTTGGGGGATCCTACCGGTGGAATGAATCCTCCGCTGCACATCGCAGTCCGACGCCCAGGAACACCTCCCAGCCACGATGAGGCAGTAAGCCGTTGGAACGAACTTTGTCTAGCAATCCAAAATCCTCGCTAGAAGTAAACTTTTTAAGATTCTACACCCTGAAGTTTAAATTGTGATAGAAATCATGGAAGGAAGCATAGTTCCAAGTCACGAATACATTACAGCCGATTTCATTCGTGCTGAAACTTATAAACTACGCGTGCTATTTGCAATCTATATGATATCTTACAGCGGATCTCCCTCACAGAGAGATCTCATGGCGATTAATCGCGAGACAGTGGGGAGTCTCCACATGGCAGATAGGGGGTTAATCGCGGACGAAAGTCGACTTTTGTTTCCCTGAGACGCAGGCAGATCCATGGGTTGGACTCCCTGTTTCTGCTGCGCCGATCTGGCACATATCCTCTGAGTCTGCGGTAACGAATTGATCACGAGTGCGGTAGTGGGTTCTGGTTGACACGAATTGTATTTTAAGATTCAGATTTAATGTATTCTAAGAGTAAATTTGGTGAAAACCTTGCAGTCGAGGGACTGGGAAGGATAAAGGAGGCTGTTAGGAGTCGCCTCAAACAAATAAGCGCTCCCGTCGGCTCTGGAATAAATTGACTAGATAGCCGTGAGTATATCAAGATCCCAGATGCAAAGCGCAGTAAGCCATTCCTAGGTATGAAAGACTAAACAGAGTAAAATAAGTAGAGTTCACTCCTGTAGTCAGAGGGGGCCCCGATACGGCAACGCTGAGTAGGACGAGAACGGAGAAGCTTCAAAAATCACAGGGCTATTCTCACCTGTCGAAATCGCAGGAGACTAAGGTATGATCTGTAACTGTAACGTACGGTCACTTGCATCCGAGTCCTCAATAGAAGATTTAATCATGCAAGCGAGAAGGATAAGGTACGATGTCATCGGTCTTGCCGAAACGAGACGACGCACCTACTCAACGCCGTCTATGACACCGGAGAAGAACTGCTCCTCGGAACATACGACAGTAGAGGAGTCGGTAGCGTTGGCATTCTCGTCAACACGAGTTTGTCCATAAACATTGATTCATTCGAACAACTAACAACCCGAATCGGGCGTTTACGGTTGAAGAGATGTGGAATACTGCCACTGACAATTTTCATCGCTTATGACACCGTACATCGAGCTATGAAGAAGGCGAAGTCGAGGCGTTCTACGTGGACTTAAAGAAATTCTACAGAGGAGACCATACATTCTTCATGGTCATCATTGGAGGTTTCAACGCCAAGATTGAACCAAGAAGAATGTCTGAAGAACGTCACACTGGGATCCACGGATTAGAATGGAACGAACAGGGTGAGCGGCTTTCTGAGTTTATCATGGCGACCAAAACTATCCATGGTAACTTGCAATTCCAGAAGCCCCACTCAACTCTGGACGTGGAAGTCTCCTAATGGAGAGTACCATAACGAAATAATAAAAAAAGCACATCGTAGTAAATAGAAGGTTTTGCCTAACCGATGTCGCTGTTGCCCCATAATTCTACACGGGATCCGAACGTCGCCCCCTTCGTGCAGGATTCCATTTTTCGCGGAAAGGAGAAAAAGCCGCTACATTCAAAAACCGAGGTCCAAGATCCACCACAAGCTGAGACATTCATTAGTCGGCTGTTGGGAAGATGCCGTTCTGGTCAACATCCACGAAGAATGCGATCGGCTCATTCAACATCTTTACGTTAGCGTTATGAAAGCTGAGATTTCGAAAGTATCCAAGAGACTCCTGTCTCCAGAAACACTCCAGCTGGTACGCCAGCGTGGAATCGCAGAAGCTGCAGACAACCGCGAACTAGTGTCTGAACATGGAAAACATTGCAGACGGGCGATAAAGGAAGATCTAAAAGAGAGAGGAGCAGCAGTAATGACTGCAGAGGCTGAGAAAGGCGTTCGAAAAGCCCACCGAAGCTTCGCCAATTACAAAACCACGATAATTCCACACCGACGCCCAGACAGAACAGTTACAGAGTCCAGAAAAGTAATGGAGAAAACCATTCACGAATACTACTCAGATCTCCTCGGTAGGATAGCCACGTCCTCGTTCTGCCATATGAAATAAAGGAGGATGGATGGGTCGTACAACCGGTTCACTCTTTGGAAATCCGACATGCTACTTCGTCTGTGAAAAATCGGGCAGCACCGGGTCCGAGCAGGACATGAACCGAACAATTAAAAATCTTCCGCCAGTCGCCATAAACACATTGGCTCTTCTGTTTACACGTTACTTGTCTGAAGGCAAGGTCTCTTTTCAGTGGAAGGCCAGTAAGACCGTGCTATTGTTCAAGAAGAGTGACCTCCACGATATCGGCAACTATCGCACAATCTGCTCGCTGTCTGCCTTCTACAAACTTATCACTCCAGCCATCTTATACAGGTTTGACAGAAAGCTGAACCAAGGACAGCTATTTTACCAAGCAGGGTTTCGAAAAGGATTTAGTACGATGGATCACATTCACTACTAACAAGAGTCACAGAAGTATCGCGAGAGTACAAATGGCCACTCTGTCTTACTTTCATCGATTTAAAGAGGGTCTTTGACTCAGTTGAGATGGAAGCAGTCTGGGTAGCCCCTGAGGGTCAAGGATTCACTACTCAGTACACAAAGCTTCCTTGTGAGCTGTATAGTGATTTCACAACCAAGATATCACCATTCTACAACGATATTAACATCGACGTCAAAACAGAGGTTAGGCAAGGCGATACCATCTCGCCAAAATTATTTACCGCCGCACTCCAGAACGTCATGCGAACTTTAGAATGGGATGATATGGGAGTGAAAACCGATGGTCGGCAGTTACATCATCTTCGCTTTGCTGATAACACCGTCCTTATAACACCAAACATTAGCCAGGCGGAACGTATGCTTGACGACTTTGATAAAGCCTGTGGAAAGATTGGTCTTTGACTAAATCTCACAAAAACGATGTTCATGAGGAGAGAATTGGTTTCGTACGCCCATTCACGCAACGCACAAAATATCACCGAATTTTCCACCTAAGTCTACCTAGGTCAGGAAATCAACATGAAGAACGAATTAGCTCCAGAGTTGAGCAGAAGGAAACGAGCGGCTTGGGAAGCTACCAGGAGCATCGAGGAAATAGTGAAGAGAAAAAAAACACCCGATTCTGTGCTCACTTTTTCGACTCAACGGTACTTTCTGCGTTAACGTATGCGTCAGAAACTTGGCACCACGTAAACAGGATGAAAGGTCACCCAGCATTATTGAAAGCGCAGTCGAAAGGGCTATGGAAATATTATCCGTGTCATACAAGTTAGGCGAAGAGATCCGAAGCTCCTAGCTGCGGCAATAATCAAAAATCAAGAAGGTATATCCTCTAAAATGAACATGAAAACACGTTAGCACATAGGTGACGGTGTTAAATTGATATCAATCGGTGATGGGAGGAAAGACTGGGACGCCTATTTTGATATCAATGTATGTGCTTGCCAGTTGTTTATTCCACCACAAAAAGAGCTTGCCTATAATTTCGTATTCAATCGATAGTATACCTGCAACAGACCTACCACATATGGTCCATGAAAAGCTATTATTTCCGCTCAATAATCTATTAGAATCATCTTTCCGATCAAGTCTTCGATGTAGGCGGCACACTGTAGAAAACTAACGTAACGCGCGTCCTAAGAGTGCTTATGTTATAGAGTCTTTCGATGGTACCGCCTTTTACACTAACGTGTCGAATAACACCACAATGCAAAACATATGCAAGCTCCTTATCCAACACGAAGGGATAACAAACATGTATGTCTTGTCAATTCCGCGGCCAGGATAATTGCATTAATATACAAACAATATGCAAAGAAAACGCAACATAGATCTGGTTGAGTGAACAGAATTAGAAAGGGGATATCTGGGGCCACCGTGGACTCCTGTTAACAAACGGAAGGGTTCGATTTCAGAGAATTCTGCTTGAAGCGGTCGCAGCTGCTAAAACACCATGGCATCATTTATTAGGATGATGTCCTCCTGCCAAAGCTATGTGCATGTTGTCGTGATTTCGATGGAGGAATATTCGACTGATCTGCTTGTGAATGCTCCTGCAAAAGCAATCACGTCACTTGTTTTTCAAAAGCTCTCCGGTTCCTTATTTCTAGGAAAAAGGCTCCTTTCCGTATTCGGTTTCGCACCAGCAAGGAAATATTTGTGCTGGGATCAAGTGCTGATCAGTTATAACAAAATTCATATTGACCTTGAATATTCTAATAAACTAACTTGTTCATGACCAAATAAGGTAATGTAACCGCATTGTAGTACCACAGATTAGAGACACTAGCGACGATTATTTTTAAAACTCCTATAGGAAGAGGAAGCTCCCATAAGGCGAAGAACATGACGTCTACCCCAACGGACAAAGCTACCTGAAAACTGTTCTGTAAGAAGAGTTCGCAAAAAGTGAAATTAAGGTCAGCTACCTGTGACGTTAGTCTAATCTCTTCTTTTGAGTTTCGAAAAAACTTGCATTTAAATTTTAAGAAAAACAGCATCACTGGGTAGGCGATGGCGCTCGAGAGCATCACTACATATTTTGTTATTTCGTTGAGCCTTAACGACAATGTTATTATATGAATGACGATTTTGATTAGAAGAAGTGCTGCTTCTAAATGTTTTGACGAAGTGGGGAGAATCGGTGACCTAGTGGACACCAATATTATTAATTGATTTTTCTATCGCTCATACTTCAGAGTCCAGCACTGTCAGTAAAATTCCATGAAGAGGTGAGCAATTTTGTGCTGCAAAAACACAGCAAGTCCCTTTGAGAAGAAATAAGAGTTCTACTGTTTTATGCGGAATGTGCGCAATTTGAATTGAGATAAAATGATAGGGAGTAGAGCTCTCGACGTTTATCAACCTCTGAAGGATGCGCCATGCATTCGATTTTATTATACATCGTTAGAGGTGACTAAATGCATATCTGGCCTTCACAACGAATTACGGTGGGCTACCGATATATCGAGCCAGCGCTGCTATCCTCCCAGACAAGTCTGGTTGCAATTTTCCGACTACGGAGGAACGGAAGGCCTGGTGAGCCTTTGGTGCTGAATCGAGCCCTTGTGCACAGCGTGGCAACTCTAAACAATACGCTACACGCGCTGCTTCGGGCTGAGAAGTTCTGTAAAAACCGTGGAGCACAGTACTTTACTAAATCGACTTTTCCTTAACCTCGGCGTAAGTATCCAATAATTTTCTTTGGATTGTTCAGCTAACACGAGGTTGTTAAATAACTAGTTATAGTGGTTTTAGTCGTACAATAAGCTCGTGTAAGCTGAACAATCCAAAAAACATATTGTGAAACACAAATTTTCCTTAATTCCAACGTAATAACGCGTAAAATGATTTTAAAAACATCACCTCGAAAGTAACAGAGAGTATGGTAATTTCAAAAACGAGGAGTATGCACAATGTTTGGGTACATAGGCAACTCCAGCGTACGGGGTTACACAGAATACAACCACAGAAACATAAAATAACAAGGCAAAAGAAGCGCAGATCTGTAATCAATATTCTTGTAGGTAGAAACTTACAAAGATCGCCTTGGCTTATGTAACTTCTGTCTAGCCATTTAAAGCTTGGATAACTTGATTCATCCAAGAATTCCCTGGATCATTCGTTGCAAAAGAAAGCTGTTAATGCGTGGTAGACACTGTGATTCCGAGTAGTATTTTAAACGAAATAACGATGAAAGTTGTACGACCACAATGATGCTGAGATATTTGCAAACCTCCGGACCGCATGTGTATACGGTGGGGAACGAATGAGCTATTACCCTTTCCGTGGGTGTTCACCACCACAACATGCGGGTCCTTCGTTTCGCCTGTCTCTCAGCTACTTCTATCGATCAGTGCCATCAGCGATCACCCGTCAACGGGATTGATTTGGGAGCACAAATTGGCCTTGAACCCAATTAAGCTGAAGGTGTAGTTGAAATCACAATGCTAATTTCTTTATTTGCTGTTCACTACAATTTTCACGACAGGGTATTATGCGAGTTTTGCAAACTGTGGTTGCATTTCGCATAATACCCTGCCGTGAAAATTGTAGTAGGCAGCAGATAAAAAATTAGCGTTATAAAAGCGGCAAAAAACGATAAAGCTCTCACCGTTGATCAATTCTTGAGGGATACCCCATGCATTCTACTTCATTAAGGATTTGGAGGTGATTGGATGCATATCTGGCCTTTAGAATGGCTAACGATGGTCTACCGATGTATCAAGCCAGCGCTGCTATCTTCTCAAACAAGTTTGGTGCCAATTTGCCCACTCAAAAAGGATGGAAAGCTTGGTGGACCATGGGCGCGGGGCGCCTTCAACCACTGCGCCACACGTGTCCTTATGAAGGTTGTAGTTGAAATAATTGCCAAAAAGAAACTTAAGCTTTTCATCACTTCTTAGCTTTATCGGCATATACGTGTGTGTAAAACTTGTTTGTATATTTAGTTGGCTATGATGCCCTACCGCATTTTCTCTTCATTTCATTCCTGGCAGTCGTTATCCCTTATCAATGTGGCGTGTTTCGAGCATTCTGCGATCTACGGATTCATTTTGTGAACATCAAACGTTTGCAGCTGCTAATGCAATACCACAGACATGTTTTTCAATCTTCGGAGTGGTCGCTTTGTATAGCAGTTCATCCACACAGCGGTTCTTTTTTCATTTAACAGTGAACTAACATTTTTAATAAATGAAGAATCAGTACTAGTGACAATTTCCGCTCTGGTAACAACCTGGTTTGAATCGATCATTAGCTTCCCCGCATGAGATTTTATTCATAGAGAAGTTGGAGAGGAAGTTTCGCTTCTACCAAGAAAGAAAAGTATAGTGCGAATGACAGTTGCATTAGTGACAAAACTATTTCTAGGCACGACTCATACAACAAGAATATCAAGAATTACGGTTCCGAGCTCAAAGAATACATCCACTTTCAGTAGAAAACTTCTCAGCCTTTCATTGAAGAAGATTGTGTTAAATCTCTACCGCAATCAAGGAATTACTAGAAAAGACAGGTAGTGAATGTACAGCATATATCCAATAAATGCCAGTTGCAGATGAGCTTTCTGGTAAAAGTTTCATCAGCATAAATTAAAAATAAGTTCTGGGAACAAAAAAAAAGCCAGTGTAAACAAATGACGTCGAGGCCTATTCTGCGACACTTCAGTGCAACTTTTGATGAGGAGTCCAAATTCCTCCTCAAATTCATGTCTTCCTCGTACAACTGCTGTCCATGGCTTGCTTCGAACCTGGTGACGTCCACAAAACCCAGTGTTCCAGGTGCTTCTATTGTCCGGAAACCGTTTCCATCTACTAATGCAGATTATTTTTATATGAACCACGAGCAAACACATCAGTGAATTATGTAGATGATCGGCGGAGAAGTCGCTTCTTTTTCGTTTTGATTTCAAAGATCTGATTGTTTTCAAAGGCCCGAGCTGCCCATTCTTTCGTAGTTAAGTTTTGTGTGTACTAGTTAAATTTCAGAAGATATCGTTAAAGCGTTCATAATAGGGTGCTGAGTGAAGCGTTGACTTAAAATTTGGCCCGCGTTTTTGGTTTATTATTTTGTTAGTGGCGCTTCTCTAAGAGGTCTTTATGAGGACACTGCTGCTGTGCTCCTTGTGTTTAATGCTTTTGATCTCAGTGTTCACTGAATCCAAGGATTGCTCACAAATTGGTCTCTGTAATCTGAGAACAATCCAATTCGAATAAATATTTTTCGAACGGACCGTCATTTAACCTTGGCATTAATAATCAATACTTTCCTAAATTATTAAGCTAACACGAAGTTGACAAAAAGGCTAACGGCTTTATTCGACTGACGTTTCGACGTCTTCGTCTTTCCCAGAGCCGATTCAGTAAGTTTTCCGTATTGTCCCAGTCGAGCGGTTTCGTTATCCACTGCAATGTGGCTGGAAATAGTGCTGGTGAGATGGTGTGACCTTCTTGAACCCCTTTCCTATTGGAATGTCAAGGGTCTATAGAAAAACTGTATTTTCATAGCGTGGTGCCGATAACAGTCAGCAGCAGTTCTTATACATGATGGGTTCACTTCTTGGTTGAGAATCGCTGATAGGATAGCATTCATTTCGATGCTGTTAGATGTTCTTTGATGTTGGTAAAGGTTAGGACACAAGAAAGCCTCATTCATGACAAAATTTTATGAATCTTGTTTGCTCGAATGGCTGCGTTTGATTAGACGTTCTTTATGAACGCACTAGGATAATCTTCATTAAAGTTCGTAGAACACCCTTAGCAAGCAAATACAAGGAATCCAGGAAGACTGTCTTCACCCCCATTTCAATCTCATGTTCCAAATTTTTCGCTCTTGTGCCTATTTTCATTGGTTTTTCCAACAATGATACTAAACTGCATAAAAACAGTTTTACAGCATTTTTGTTGCCGCGCATTTTCTACCGCTGATAATAGAACTCATCTTACTTCTAATCTGGTGCAATATTTGCTTAGTAGGAATAAATGCTTCGACTTTTCTATAACACGTGGGATAGCGAACGGAGGAAGACTACAAGGGCGGAATAGAGCTCGTATGAATGGAGAATACGGGCTTTATTGGATGATAAAGTCCGTGCCTCACATATTTTTTGGCGGCATCTTCTGTCTACGATTGAGGAAGGTTCCAACCTCTAATTGGCACCTATAGGTTTCCTTACTTTCTGCTTTTTCTAGGAGGATCACATGCAATTAATTGAGGCAACCAGCTTCTTGAAGAAACAGTCTCTATAGCGGTGACGGTTTCGTCTATTAAATCTATTATCAGTCATTTTCCGTACAACCCCAGATACAATGTCCTTTCACAAATTGTCTCACCTTTCGATGTTGCAGGAGGAGTCTCCCAGTGTACGTGGTACTGAAGCTGACTTTATGATACTTGAACTATTTGTTCTTTTGCTATGCCGCGAGATATAATCTAGGTAGAGCTTGCCCTAGACGGTCATCGCCACACTCAGTCGCGGGTCCATGTGTATTACACAAAGCTTTGCCAACTCGCGACTAACTTGGTATCAACACGGCAGTGATTTCTGTTATTGGCTTACTCCTAGCTAAGCTTTCGAGCGGAAACGTCGAGGCATTCAGTTTGGGAGACCTTGTTGTGGTAGATACACTCTTCGCTGTATGACGCTATTCGCCACCGAGCATCCGCGATGAAGCGTTAAACCAGTGACTGGATCTAAACCTAAGCGAATTTGATGTTCCACCTTCAGCATTAATGAGCGATGAAGGTTTATATCTCCTGTTATTATGTATTATATAAGGGAAAGAGTTCTACTACAATCTCTTTATTATTAATGTTCGACACCAAACTGCACAAACGCGCTGGAAAATTCCCCCTTAGATCCCTTTCTTCAAAAAAGAGTTGCGATGAAAAGTTGGAAAAAGACGGAGGGACAAATCACGCAACATCCAGCCGACAACATCGCACTCGCAAACTTGGTTCACTGTTTCCTTAAACTAAAATCATCTTTGATTGCAAGAGATCTCGTGCTCGGTCATTGTGTTCTAGGGAGGTGAAAAAGGAATTATTGCAACCATAGTCTCCTACTTAAGTTTTCCACTCGTGTCGTCAATATTGGTTGAAAGAAAATCAGCTTAAGAAACGGGACTTGTATAGAGATTTTGCAGCATATGTTCTAATCATGAAAAGGCTATAGGCAATCATAGGCGAGACCTGTAGGATTACCAACCGCAGATGTTTTCATGTGTGTTTACCAAGAAAAGCATTTAAAGCGAATGAAATCTGGCAAAAGCATCACCTTAGTTGTGCTCATTGCCATTGTTGTAGATAGTCAAGTTGCTTTTTTAGCCTAGAATACGTGTTTTATCTTCCAGACGACGTTCTTGCCTGTCTAAGGGATGTGTTACAGAAACAATGCTAGTGGTCATAAACAAAAAAAGAGGAAGTGATAAGACTAACATAAATCGGGAAAAACGACGTTTACGAGTAATCTTTATGAGGTCATTGAGAACCAGAGACATTGACATCGGAAGCGAAAGGTAGATAGATGGTCGCGCGTTTAATGGAAGACGTTCACTACACGCGGGAAAAAGGGAGAGCAGATCAGACCGTAAAGAAACATCGTTTCCTCTACGGTGTGTTTTCAGCTCATTTGTGGCTGCATTCGCAGATGCTCATCTGCATTTATGGATCACGGCGTGAACTACCTAGATGCCACTCTGCATGGAACAAAGCATCATCATGATATTTGCGAAGCTCCGGACTGCAGGTGTCTGCGATGGAGAACGAATACAGTATTACCCTTTCCGGAGGCTAACGCGTTCACTACCACGCCATGCGAAGCCTTCGTTTCGCCTGTCTCTCAGCTGGTTTTCTATCGATCAGTGCCATCAGCAATCACCCGTTAACGAGTTCGATCTGAGGAGCTGAAATCGGCATTGAATCTAGTTAAGCTTAATCTGTAGCATAAATCACAATATAATCACTTTTTATTTACCGTCCGTTCTTTTTCTACATTTTTATGATCTTCAATATATTGCAAATATCTCAGCACCATCGTGGTTATATTCAACATCATGCCCTGCATGAAAAAAGAATAGGCAATAAACAAAAAGTGATTACATTGTGATTTATACTGCAGCTTCAGCTTAACTGGGTTCAGTGCCAATTTGTGCTTCTCAGACCAATCCTGTTGACGGAGTGATTGCAGATAGCACGTATATGTTAAAACATTGCTGCGAAGAATGCGAAACGAAGGACCTGCGCGGTGTGATGGTGAACGCGTCAACTCTCGGAAAGGGTAGTAACGCGTTCGGTCACCTGCACTGCGGAGTTTTGCAAAATCTCAGCATCATTGTGGTTATATTTCAGATCATACCGTGCCTTGAAGAAAAAACCGGCAGTAAATAAAAAATGGTTACAACTGTTATTATAGTTGCAACGTGGATCTTTTTCGCTGTAAAATCCAATTTAACCCTAAAAGTGAAAAGGAATTCTGCAACATCAACGACCTAGTTTCTTCACGGCTACTATTAGTTTTCCCACTTACAGCACCAAAGATTCTCTGTTGTCCACGTGTGAGCAATCAGGTATGCTTAAAAACGTATGAACTAGAAGTTATTTTATATCTCACTAAAGCTATAGTTATATGTAGTTATATCATCTAAAACCACTCACCACGATTACTCTCCTGCACAGAATTGTATTCACTTTCAGTGGAAAAAATATGCAAACAATTCGTTGTAGAATTAGGTATGAGTGGACAAAATTCATGGTTAGTCCTGTTGCAACGAACACTCCTCCAGAGATCTGCAAGAATAGGAAAGGCCTCAAAACTTGGATGTATCAACTGTTTCTCAAAAAGGTGCTTTAATCACCGATTGAAAAAAAATTTGGGCTTATGAAAATAGAAAAAGAAAAGGGTGCTTGAAGTGAGCGACATCGCCGTGTATTTCGAAAAGTTGGAAATCGGTCTGATTAATCACATGAAGTAATAGGAATCGCTCATATTTAATTCTATAGATATTCAAGGAATGCATGTGGACCGACCCGCCATATTACGATACAATCGTTCCACTTCAATCCGATCAATGCTAGCAAGGTGCTGACCAAAATTGTAAAGGATAAGCAAAAGCCGAAGAAAGCTATGAAACCGAGCACGAGATATGCCGACCGAGCACCAAGGCCACATATTCTCCAAACACTCTGGAATGAAATTATTTCACCAAATAGGCTTTTCAAAATGTTAACAGAGCAAGAGAAACCGTGAAATTCACCACAATAAATGCAGTGTGCATGAGAACAGAAAGCGAAGTCATCACCAGCATTATTGTCTGGAAAGAGAACATCCCTGTGAGTGAGAAGTATGATGGTTTCGTCGAAGAATACGGATCATCGGAACTGAAGTACTCCATCGCTGTCAATTCTGCAATACTACTTTTAGTTATGAAAAGATGCCGTAGTTACCACTTTAACGCGCCCTTCAGCAAGAGATTTACTACCTACAAATAAAGCCAAACTTCTATATATGTGTCTCCAAATAGTCAGATGGCAATACTGGAAAAAGCTAATTCCAGTCTTCAATTATACTAGCCCTCAGAGCTATTCCTATCGCAAAGCGACATTTTCAAACTACATTAAAAAAGCAATTGCTCCACGTCGTTGTGCAAGCAGAGCAAGTTTTAATGTTGTGGCAAATTGTCTGATGTTAGCGTAGAGTTAGGTGAGCAATGGAAACCTATGCTAGTAGGTAGATTCCCGATAAAGATTTAAAACTATGGATCGTGTTCGTAAAACCTCTTTCGAGGAAGTATTTCAGTTTTTTGATTTTGATTGCTGACGGCACTGATCGATAGAACTAGCTGAGAGACAGGCGAAACGAAGGACCCGCGTGGTGTGGTGGTGAACGCGATACTCCCGGAAAGGACAATAGCGCGTTCGTTGCCTACCGCAGTCACCTGCGCTCCAGAGTTTTGCACATATCTCAGCAATCCCGTGGTCGTATTTCGTTTAATAACCCGCCATAAAAATTATAGAAGGCAGAAAGTAAAAAGTAAAACATTGTGATTTCAAAATGTATTCTTTCTTGTAATGTATTACTCTACTCTTAATGTAATGTATTCTTTCTTTCTTTCAACCTCGTGTAAGCTCATCAAAGAAAGAATACATATTGATTAGTGATACCGAGGTTCAGGGAAAGTCGGTTTCGAAATATTACTACGCTTTGTGCAAGCTGATAACAACAGCGGCTTCTGCACAATGTGCGCAATGATGTGTCCGGAAGGAAAACAAGCTGTTATCACCGGACATTATCATTATATCGACCATCAGCATCGTGTATAAAAGAGCATCACTGAGTAAGGATGCCTCATTCGAGGAGATGGCTCACTGAAGGAGACCTAACTCGACACGAAGGCGAAGCTGCCACGTCGAGGCGAATAACAAGCGAGGACCAACGACTCGGATCATCGGCTCTGAGGAAAACGAAGACGTCGAAACGTTAGCCGAATATAAACATCGTTATCAACCTCGTGTAAGCTCATCAAAGGAAGAATACATTGAGATTTCAGTTTTGTTCAATTGGAATCGATGATGTGAAGACGTTGTGCCACGAGAATACGTTTTCCACAAAACACGCTTTACTTTGGTTCGATAACCTTTCTCTTCTAGGTACTTTTATTTACCATGGTCATGCGTTCCTAGCTCGCTAGCAATGTTTTTCACCAAACATCCTCTCATTAAGATTTCTCTACTTTTTCTATTCATTGCAACAAATCAATAGGTTCTTTAAACTCATTTTATTACGTCTTGACCCGTTTGATCTGTGATAGAATGATAAATCATTGGATACTCTTTTATTGTTCCTAGATAAATTAAAGCGCAATAAGGCCGCATTTTAATCAGCTTGGTGATATTGGATAGGAAGAAAGGGAGAGCCTGAATAAGCTGTTTCGAATAAAGAAACCTCAAATATCGTGTTAGGTTTAAAGATGGTGTGATAACATACGAACACTTTATGAGATTGTGCCATGCTTTCAATTTATTTTTTAGAGATGAATGCATACTTTACATTAGCGCAGATACTGGTAAGGCAAGGAGGTCATAGATGAATGGCATAAACATTTAAGAACACTAGGTAAACAAGGACCGTGAAAGCCTTAAATAGTGAGCTGTGGGAAAAACGTTAATGAGGGACGGAGTGGAAATGATTCAGAGTTTAAGTGCGCGATTGGAAAATTGCAGATAGAAACATCAAAAGTGCCCTCATAGATTGAGAAATTCTGGGAGACAACAGCACCGAGTGCTTGCAAAATTTGTGCCTATAACCGTAAAGTCGCTTTACCTCTTTCTTTAGCTTCCGAAGGCATCTGAGAACTCTGCAAAATGCACTGGTGTTTACGCTAAAGTTTGGAAATTAATTCTTTTTTTTAGCTAAACTTACTGTCGTATCATTGGATGCCAATTTTATCCATAATTTCCTTCTTTAAGTCAGTTCAAAATGTTTTAAACCTATAACAAGAAAGGAAGGGCACGTGTGGCGCAGTGGTCGAAGGCGCTCGGCAACACACACGTGGAATCGATCCCCGCGTCCATGACCCACCAAGCCTTCCATCCCTCCGGGTTCGGCAAGTTGGTACCAGAGTTGTCTGGGAAAATAGCACTACTGGCTTGATACATCAGTAGGCCACCGCGAGTAATTAAAAGGCCAGATATGTGTTAAGTCACTTCCAAACGATGCTTAATGAATCGAATGCATGGCGCATCCCTCAGGGATTGATCAACGCAGAGAGCTTTTAGCTTTTCATCAACAAAGGACTTTTACAGTATTGTTCTCAACAATTTGCTAACGAGTATGAGTGCTAATGAATCCTTTTCTTGGATACTACTATACAAGTGAAAAAAGAGGACCTGACAGAAAAGGCAACAAATGTAACAGTTGTCGTCTGTTTTACATTTCTGTTCTTTTTTCTTCCATCTGGTGCAAGTTAAAGAATCAGAGGCAAAATTGTTTATTGTTGGAAGAAATCCCTCGCGATCAGCTGTTTACTGTTTCGTAAAACGAGTCATAACGAAAAAGGAGAAATCGCTCGCTATAACCAGGATTTCTGGACGTTTCTTTTGTTTTATATGTTTGTTAATAATGCTTTAAAAACGGTATATCTGGGAGCCGATGATCTGAATCGAGGGTCCAAAGTCGTTCGTAGTTTTGATGTAGTGTCGTGGTCGTCCTATCGAGTCGAATCCTCTCCAGTGGAGCGCCGCTCGAATGAGGCAACATCACCCGGCAGCGCTCTTTTATACAGGACGGTCGTTGTTGTTACAGATTGCCAGTTGGTGATAATTTGTTTTTCAAAGAACAATTATCTTCATCCTACAGCAAACGCTATCGTTATCAGCTAGCAACGAACAATCCGTTGAAAAACAATTTATTATCAACGGACAATCAGTATCAACAACAACCGTCCTGTATGAAAGGACATCGCCAGATGAGAATCCTTTCAATCAAGCAGGGCTCCACTCTATAGAGGATTCGATTCGATAAGACGACGAAGACACCAAATTGCGAAGATGAACTTCTGTTGACTATCGACTGAGATCATCGACTCTGAAGAAGACGAAGACTTTGAAAAGTTACCAGGATGAACCTTTTATTGTCAACCCGGTACTCACTTTTTCGCCAATGGAAATTCAGCGAGTGCCAGGACGTTGGTCCGCCTATGATGAGAGCATGATTTAGTTCCTACTCCATTAAGAAACAAAACGCAAAATAATAAATTAATTCGTGTCGGAAATAACGGATGGGTGCGTAAATATTGGCATGCCACCGATTTACTGAATGCAGAAAAAAAGCGGACAATCATTACAGTAAGATACGAGTGCGTAAACATGGGAAATTTCGCGTTTTCGCACTCGAAGCGCTCTTGAATAAATGAAATAACGCCTGCATTTCTAGAAGCGAAAAATGGCGGTAAACACAGCTCGATAAGTCACTCCAGATGGTCAAGAAGGTTTTTTCCAACACAGCCATCATCACATCTACAATGCGGATGCCAGCACTTCCTGTATTCGATTCGTTTTTCTCGAGTTAACCGTCCACAATAGTCTTCGAAAATTTCGCGTCTTGTTTCGGCTGCTGCATGAGAATTTCGCCTTGTTTATGGTTGTCGTAGAATATTAGTCGAGTCGATTCTCCGCGCAATCTTGGAGATAGTCGAGCTATGCGCTCTACTGTGGATTGAAGGAGAACGCTGGGGAAGGATTCGAATTAACACTTTGGTTCTAATGAGCTGCATCACTAACCACTGTGTGGCCTACTGAGTGTCAGCACTCAAAATTTAAAGAAAATGAAGGCGAAAGTTAGAGATTGTTGATTGTTACAAGTCGCGATATAGTGAATCTTTTCTTAGAGATCCATTCGAAGTCTTATATTTTCCAAAAATTTCGCCAAAACAGAAATGGGACAACGTGGACATAAAATTTGCTCCCTAAAAACTGCTGAATGCTTTCTTATGTAGACAATACGTTACAATGAAGATAACCGACTAGGGATAACAGATTAATTATGAATGTAGTTCCGTGCTCAGCTTGGCCACAGTGAGAAGATCGATTTAGGGGTACGTTTTGTGAATTTTTCTAGGCAAATTCCATCACGAATGGAGCAACCCTCAGTGGAAATTTCAATGAGAAGTTCGTTGGTCCAACGCAGGCATTTTGTCGGTTGTTGTTTTCAAAGAGAAGTAATTGATGCTCTAATTTAGGTGCTTCTCGCATATGGCGCTAAAATATTAATCTATAACTGGCTTGCAAATGCAAATTTCAGTTCACATTGTAGACGATCAATCAGTTAGTGCTCTTAGTAAGCTGAACCAACTGCAACAGTTAAACAGACAATCTAGAATATAAACCATTTTCGAACTTGTGTAAGACTAGTCAAGAAGTTGATAATTAAACCTGTTCTATTGTAGATGCAAAGATGATTTTGTTGGATGGTAGTTGATGACAGCACCGTTAGAATAAAAAAGTTGGCTGAGAGAAAGGCAAAGCAAGAGCCTCGATGGTGCGGCGGACAACACGTGAGCCACGGAAATTGTAATCATGGGTTCGAAGCGTATTTCGGGTTTCGAGTTTTGCCCATAGATTAGCACGACTGAGCTGTATTTCACATAACACCTTGTCATGAAAAAGAAAGAATAAGCGGTAAATAAGAATTAACTACTGTGATATCAATGATTATTTTGTCTTCACAAAAGGAAAAATGAAAAAAAGTTTCTCTTTATTCCCACCTTCACATACAGAGGGGGTGCTTGTGAGAAACATGTTTCAAACAGCCACCTCTGTGTGCACAAGGAAGAATCGCGCCACTTGGCTCGGCAAATAGCCATCTCCAATGGCTACGAAATAGTAACCCCACGAGATAAGTTTACAAGGTAAACGACGCGCCCACGCGAAACACTTGGCCAAAAGAAAGTCCCGTTTATGTTGCCTTTTATAAGCGATGAAATAAGCGTAGCTATAAAACGATGATTAAGAAAGGCGGGTCTAGAGGAATCGGTAGCGATAGTCGAAATACCACCGGCTACTCTACGTCGCCAATTAGTTCGCAACCGCCTGTATGACTGTCTGTGTGAAACAACAAATTGCGTAATTTGCCCTTACGGCAGGGACGGTGATTTCATGAGTTCAGGTACGATATACCTGATCTCGTGTAACAATTGCGGAGATGAATATATTGGCGAAACGGGCAGACCTTTGTGTATCCGTATAAAAGAACACCTAGATGGCAAACGAAAAGCAAAACAAAGCACACCACTAGGCACGCATAAGATACAAAAGCACAGCGGAGACGATTTTGATATAAGAGTCGCTATCCTCGCACGGAATCCTAAAACACCAACGCGCAAGTTTCTCGAGGCATTTTGCATGAGGGCCAAAAATCCTACAATGAAGATCAGTGACGAATGCTCCGAGATCACGCGTAATCTAGCCCCTTATCTTTGTATGGATCGTTGATGGGGGGTGGAGCAGTCGTCAACCATGTGCGACTCTGAGCGGCTGTTCTTCTTCGGTGGAAGACAAGTGAAAAAGCGGTGGGTTTTTCGAGAAGCCGGTGATCGCGTGTATTGAATTGTTCAGATTTTCATCTTTCTGTTTGCGTTGTTGAAGCGCTTGACCAAGTAAATTACATAATAGTGTACCCTTCCAGGCCCTAAAGAAGGCGATTTTGCCAAAACGTCAGCCACGATTTTGTTGTATGTCCGTTATTGTATGGAAGTAAACGTATGCTATTTAACAACCTCGCGATTGGTGAGAGAGAAAACAACGAAAAAGATTTTGAGCTATTGGGATGCAAAACGGTAGTTGTCTGTAAATCTCACTAAAGAGAAATCGAATGAAAACTGGCTCTTACCCCTAACCGTGCACATAGACCTCTGAAAAAATGCTTAAAGTGAAAAGTAATATCGGACATCAAGTGTTAAAGAGATATATGCTGGTTATCTCTCTGTTCACTCTCAGAAACAATAGATCGGCAGAATCGCCTTCTTCAGAGCCTCGAAGGGGACACTAATACGCAACTTACTGGGTCAAACGCTTCAACAGCACAAACAGAAAGATGAAAATCTGCACGAATTACAAGATCTACGGCTTATCGAAAAAACTCACCGCTTTTTTCACCTGTTTTCCACCGAGGAAGAACACGCTTTAATGGCTTATATGTGTGCATGGGAGAAGGAAATAAGAAGCATTCGCTCTCCCGAAAACTAGTTATTTTGAATGATTATTTAGGCGATGTATTAAAAAAAATTTATAACCTCAAATAAGATTCCTTACCACTTACACAGCGCGTGTAGCGCAGTGGTCGGATGTTGCTTACAACACACATTGGTTCGATTGGTCATCCGACCTCTCGCCCATGGATCACCAGGCCTTCGATCCATCTAAGGTCGAAAGATTGCTATCGAGCTTGTCTGGAAGGGAAAAAATCGCAACGAAAACCACGCTGCAGACAATGTATGCATTTAACCACTCCTATGATGCTTGATGAAGTCGAATGCATTGTACATAATTCAGGTCTTGGTCACCGGCACAGCAGAAAAGGAGATTTTTTGGGCTGTGCTATAACCCAGCAGATTATTTTTATGTTCATATCTTTGGCCACCTGCTTGGCATAAAATAGACACGTTCGCTTTTCAAAATGCTTCGAAGCGGCCGAACTTTCTCGAAGAGGTAGTTAACACAAAAACGGTAGCACTAGTTCCATGTGAGAATGAAAAACACCTAATAGTCTCCGATTATCTGCTCAGCTTGGGGAGTAGAAATTGGCGGTACTAAGAAATCGATAAGAGTAACCCTGTTTTTGAACTGACGACTACAAGATTAAGTGATTCGAAACAGACGGTAGCAAAATGCCTGCTTTACCCGAAAAATTTCGTAAGATGACCGTTAGAAGGATCTCGTTGCCAGATTAATGTAAGATCTCCGTTCTAATCTTGCTCTATAGTAAAGGATTTTCACTGATT
This sequence comes from Angiostrongylus costaricensis, assembly GCA_900624975.1. Taxonomy (NCBI): domain Eukaryota; kingdom Metazoa; phylum Nematoda; class Chromadorea; order Rhabditida; family Metastrongylidae; genus Angiostrongylus; species Angiostrongylus costaricensis. The sequence goes on along the minus strand of UYYA01000025.1, from coordinate 108,513 downwards.
TATGCAATATGTCATTGGAATTTTGATAAAGAGCTTTTGTGAGACCGCCAAGATTGGCATCATCAAGAATTTTTTCAGTTTTGCAGATGCTGGAAAATAAATGCTTTCCATGGTGTGTCGAGGATATGCTCTTCTGGGCTGATGCCGAAGGCATCAGTTCAAATCTGGGATTCCACACTAAAACAAGAAACTATTACGCTTGAGCAAAGTCTGAAAAGCCCTCGTAAAGGAATTTTCTACGATATTCTTTCTAGTCGGTTAGGCATTGGTTAGGCAAAACCGCTTTTTTTTGCCTAACCGATGTCGCTGTTGAACTCAAATCGAATATGGACACCATGATGTGGTGGTAAACGCGTTACTCCCTGGAGAGAATAATAGCGCGTTCGTTCTCCACCGTAGACACGTGCGGTCCTGGGTTTGCAAATATCTCAGCATCATTGTGGTTGTTTCAAAAATTTTAAAATAGTTTGGAAATGATCTTTAGGACCCATTGGCAGTTTGCATAATAATAAGCACTGATATTGAAATAAACGAGTTGTGCTACCCTTTAGTCAGTTTATGAGCCAAAAGTGCATTGCTTCATTTGCTATTCATAGCTCCAGTGCAGAACTTAGTCAGTCTTAGTGCTTTTCTCAGCAGCTTTCTATAGTTCACTACACTTTAGTAGAATAATAGAAGCAAGAAACTTATACCTATTTTTGAGCTGCTTTCTTACCTGCACACAGATGTTGTCCACAAAGCAAAGGCGTCAGGTCTTTGAAAAACGATTTTGGAAATGAAACCAATTGGACCAAAAATTAGCATTAGTCGTTGGTAGATAATTAAAATATGGTGTGATTGTTTTTCAAATAGTTTGTAGAGTAACGCGTTCATGCGCTAATTCTTTGTCATTAAAACGGTCAAACGACTACGTGAAGTTTAAACGCAACGAGTGCTATAGGCAGGAAGCCTCCCATTACATCCTCCATCCATCGCAGTACGACATACGCAAGGATCAAGTGTACTATCGGAGCAGGGCAGAAATGCAACCTCGCAGTTATGGATGGTGAGCTCTTTGTTTCTACGTTTTTGTGGTTTTATATTTTTTTCATATTAAAGTAATCTCATGTACTCCTTTTCATACTGTTGTCCACAAGTAGTCCACGTTACAGATTCACCGTTGCTTGATAGCGAAAGGGTTCCAGGTAGATCTTGGAATTCATGAAAGAGAGTGTACCGTATCAGGCGGCGAAGATTTGGACCAACCTTAGCGAATCTTGCCTTTTTGCTCTTAGCCTGGTCTTTATATACATTTTAAACATATATTTTATCACTGAACGCCACATGCCTCACACGGCGCGGATCCCGGCACTTATGGCATTCGATACCTTTCCTCGCGTTCACCACCCACTAAAGTTTACGAACGTTTTACATGTAGGCTAGTGTTTGTGGATTTTTTCGCCACCGTCACGAATGTTGTTGAAAGTTGCTCCAGTCGATCCTCCCTGGAATTCCGACTTGGCCGTACTAGGGCGTTCCGGCGTGTATCAACGATAAACATTGACAATCTCCGCGTAGCTTTGAGCCGAAGATGGGTATGAGAAAAACGGCAACTCTCTAGAACTCTTTACAATATGCTGACTAGCCAGAATGTTTATTCATTATATATACACGAAATTTTATTACAGTTGGGAACTTTATTACTGAGCAATACTTTATGTAAGTTACAGCTTGTCTGACTTGCCGTCATAAGGCCTTATATAACATCTGCATGAACTTAGCTCGATCAAGACACATCATGTAGGGTTTTCGTACCATAAAAACAGAATAAATGAGAAAAAAAAGTACAAGTTGGTGAAGAATCCAAGGATCGTAGAGATGGTCACAAAACGTTCAACAATGGATAAAAGAGACAATTTGGCGGGGTTTCTGTTGTCGTTTTAGTATTAAGTATTGCATATGCACCTTTCCATGAGTGCACCCAGTCCCCACAGTAGATCTAGCTACCTTCCAATAAATTATTTTGGCCAAAGAAAAAAAATACAACTGTACAAGTAGCGTGATGCTCTTAGTGTATCTTTAAAGCAAATTGAGACCAGTAAACAACAGAGGCATTCGACATGGAAAACTAGAAGCCATGCTGGTGTCGCTAAGAGTTACTCGTTACTTGACTAGGTTATACTTGATACAGCTGATTGCAATCATGAAAACGAAACATAAAGTTCTCGACGGCAGTTATTCCTTTAGAGATGAGCCATACAGTGAACTCCATCCGTAGCATCGTTGAGGTGATTGAAAGCATATTTGATCAACACAGGATTTGCGTGGGACTGTACTTGGAAAAACGACCCATCTTTATGAGTTGTGAAGACCCCAGTACATTTTCCTTGTGCTTCTATGCCTCGTAATTTTCCACAGTGGTGGTTTAGCGCGAGAGTACCGTTATCTGTAAAACAAGTGCAGCACCGACTACAGCTGACTGACATTCGTTACGAACACTTCCGCCCAACGTGTAGGTGATCGTTCTAGAGGATGATTGCACCCTCGTGGAGTCCTGTCCACATTTTTTTTCGGCCACCTGTGGACTGTTGTTCACATTGTATAACCGGGTTTTTGTAAACATTTGTGTTTCGCTACCGATGCGTGTTTTCCTGGATCTCAAAGATGAGATAAATTTCGAGGATCAGACACCTGAATTCCGGCAAGATGTTGCTTGTGTCAGTTATATCATGGATGGGTGCTTGTCCATCTCTGGACACCACATCGAACTAGTGACCACGTGCATCAAAGAGCACCTATAGCCATTGAGTTACACATCCTAAATCGCAACAATTTATGAAAAATCTTTCTTCGAAAAACGTGTTTTTTGATAGGTTTTTGGGCTACCAAGTATGTAATTCTTCTAGGATTTGCTTCATAATCGACAACAATCCATGGTAGAACATGAAAGAATCAACGTGAGCTACGGCTGCTGTGTGGATGTAGCAAGGTTCATTTTCTTACTTAACTGCTTCATATCAAGCAGGTTTTCCAAAAGTTAAGAAAATTGTTATAAACTCAAGTACCTCGAATACCTTGTTATAAAAACTGGAAACATGTAACTTTTAGGTGAGCAAGCGAGGATTTTTAAATTTGAGTGGTGGCTCGTTCTGAGTACGCGAAGAATCCAAGGTGAGTAGTAAAATAAGATTTGACATCTAAGAAGAAATATTCATTTGTAGTTAACCGCTGGTATTTATACAGCTGGTTTTGTAGTAAAACAATTACTTGATACTTGAACTTGAATGGCCCGTCCTCACTAGTTGTGCGGGTTTCAGCATAATCTCTATTTTTCGGATATTTGCTGGCTAATCCATTCTGGTTTCTTGGAATTCCGAGGTCAGCGTGGCCAGAGTCTGCTCCAGGTCTTCACCACCACAAGCAGTCGCAGTCCCTGTGGATCAGAGTAAGGTTTACCACTATGCGACTTTGATACCATGACGATGATGGAACTTGGTATTGGTTTACTCTTAGCTAGGCTTCCTGATGGAAACGCCGGACTCCTTCTCAGCTTGGGTGACCCTGCCCGACTCCCAGGAACACTTTCCAGCCACGATGAGGCGGTAAATCATTGAGAGGAGTAAAACAATTGAGTCTTGTATTTTAATATTGGGATTGTGAGGTAATTCTTAACCGGCATTTTAGACCGAATATGATAAGGAAGAGGACGAATGCATTGGGAGCAAAGAAGGAAATTATTCCGCAAATGACGAAGATGCTGACATTCTCGTGGAAGAAGATGTACAAGATGAGTTATGCGAATGTGCAGAAAAGATAGAAGCGGATCGTTGTAAAACTTCAAGACGGAAATTGGTAAAAAAGAACATAAAAAATGGCCTTATATGACCAATATATTAAACCCAGTCTTATGTTGCCGGGTGCACTCTAAACACTGCTGCTTTCACCAAATATAGAGTTAATATTGTGATTTCAGATTCACCCTCAGCTTAACTGGGTTCAATGCCGGTTTGGGTTTCCGAGATCATTCACTTTGACGGATGATTGCTTATGGCACTGATCGATAGAACTAACCGAGAAACGCGAAACGAAGGACTCGCATGGTGTGGTGGTGGACACGTTAGCCTCCGGAAAACGGCATTAGCGTGTTCGTTCCCTACCGCAGACACCTGCGGTTCGGAGATCGGCAAATATCTGGGCACCATTGTAGCTGCATTTCACATAATACCCTGGCATGAAAATTATTAGTAGGCAGCAAATAAAGAGCTAATGCTGTTGTTGTCGTTATTTTTTTATTGTTGCAATTAAACGATTAGTTATCCGCGTTTGAGATTCGCTTGACAGTCCAGGGTCCTCAAAAGTCCTTCGTCGCATTTCACAGGAAGTTCTCTCATGTTATTATCACAACCCGAAATATGTATCTTATGCGGACCCTAGCAATTCTTTCATTCTTTTCCTTTTTTTGCACCTTTCATCTTTGAACTTTTTTGCGCTTGGCTACTGCTCTGGCTGAGGACTTTTTTTGTCTTGGTTACGAATGAGTTGCAAGTCAGATTCAGTCGATTATGTCAAGAATTCTAAGATGCTGAGCCAGAGCATCCCCACGCCGATTAGATAGAGTGGGGTTATCCCAAACAAGTCCAACATAAATTTTTTTTACCACAGAAGGATCAGAGTTTTGGTGGCTCAACGGTGTGGTCGAACCAACATTTGGGTAAATTGAGCCGTGCTTGTGTTGAAGGGTCACCATAACCGCGCTATCTTTTCAGGTTTAGGTATTATTGTCTAATTTCTGAGAAGTTGGGCAGATAAATATTCATTGGTGTGCACTGATAATAGTTGTTGTATATGGATATTACCCGGCCATCGCATTTCACTTGGAGAGGAATCTAGTGTTTATTTTGAGTGCATTGTCTCGGTACCAAATAAGCTCGTAATGTGAGTTCGTCCTTCAATCACAGTTTGTATGTGGATGCTTAATGCAATGTTCATGAGGCCATTATCTTTTCTCCAGTCCAACAGTTGTTCATTGAAGGAGTTTACTGCAGTCATGACGATAATGTTTTCGCTCTTCTTAGATGCTTAAGATTTTGTGAGCAGACTATGTATTATGAATGTATCGCTTTCTTGTTCAGCAATCGCGAGGTTTTTAAACAGCACACATTTACTTCCATAAAAAACTATGTATTATATATCTCCCCGCTTTAGTCATTTACAGAAAGAAGTTATTTGACGTGCCGATTAGGGTTTACTCTATCCTGTCGTTGCGCAGAGAGTTAGGTTTTCATTTGTAGCTACATTATCCCGATTCGCACAGCCTTTATCACGGAAACTTTGCATTTTGTCAAAGACGATTCTTCACTAACACTTTTGTCAAGCCATCGATGGAGTTGATAGAAAAGTCAAAGTGTGTAATATTTCCTCACCTGTTCAGAGGTTTCTATTACCAAATCCCTTAAAACAACTCGATATTTATGCATATATTTAAAATTACACTCACTGCTGGATATTCAAAATTTTTTTTTCAGTGCTGAAACAGTAAGATTTTTTTGAGTGAATACGAAGTAGAATGTTGGGTAGCCGATGCCACTGTCGACTGCTGATAACAAAGGTTCGCTAACAAAGTTTAGGCAAGAGTCTCACTTCTGACTTGGGTTAAAGGTTTTTCTCTTTCTTGAACACGACGTCATGTGGTCTTACTTGCACAACTGCAATTCTAGCAATGCGTTTTCGATGGGAGTATAATCGCTTCAGCTCCTAGTGAATTTTTCTATAAAAACGATCATAGCAATTATTATGTAAAAGCCGTATGTTTTTTTTCCCATTTTCTCCTGAGGAACCACTTTTTCCACATTTTCAGCAGTCAGTGAAAAATTGGAAAGACGTGAAAAATTTGTGAAAGACGCAATACGGACTTGAAGTGCAACCAACTTGTTCATGAGAAAATAGGGTAATGTAACAACTTTGTAATAGGATAAGTTAGAGACCATAGCGATAACAGTTAGTAAGGCTCTTTCATCAGTGTGAAACTCCCATAAGAAAACAACACTTCTATTCCAACGGACAAAACTACCTGAAAACGATGCGGATAGAAATCGTTGTAGGTTAAAATGGGACGAGTTACCTGCAGCGTCAGTCTCAGCTCTTCCTTCACATTTCGAGAAAACTCCCGTTTAAATTTTAGAACAAACAACATTAGTGGATAGGCAATGACACTTGACAACATTACGACATAATTCGTGACTTGGTTGGCCTTTAACGACAACACGAGAGTTTGTGCAACGATCCTACGTACAGGAAGTGCTAGTTTTAAAGAATTTGAGAAATTGGGAGGATTAGACGAACTGATGAAATCCGATATTGTAAATAGAGAGTAGTAGTTCCCAGGATCGACTTTCTCTTAACCTCGGCATTGGAATATGAATGTGTCGTTTTCTTGTTCAGCAATCGCGAGGTTTTTAAACAGCATACATTTACTTTCATAGAAAAACACAATACAATACAACGCTAGCTGACGTTTCGGCAGTATCGCCTTCTTCAGAGCCTGGAAGGGTATACTGATATACAATCTACTAGGCCAAACGCTTCAATAACACTTACAAGAAGACGAAGAACTCTCCGGTAATTACATAATCAACAACTTCTCGAAAAACCCACCGCTTTTTCGTGACTTCCAATGAGGAAGTTTAGAACAGCTGATTATAGTCGCATGTGGTTGACGACTGCACCATCCCACATCAAAAATCGATGCGAACGTACGAGATCAGGTCGCGTATGATCTCCGGGCATTCGTCCCTGCTATTCATTGTAGGGCTTTTGGCATTGATCCAAAAAGCCTCAAGGAGTTTTCGCGCTGGTGTTTTGGACTCCTGTGCAAGGAGTCGTGCTTACTTGATACTTGAGTGGCCAGCTCTCATTGGTTGTGCGAGCCTCAGCATAATCTCCACTTTTCGGAGATTTGTTGGTTAAGCCATTGTGGCTTCCTGGAATCCCGAGGTCAGCCTGGCCAAAGTCTGCCCCAGGTCTTCACCACCGCAGGCAGTCGCGGCCCTTGTGGATCAAAGGGAGATTTGCCATCAGACGACTTTGATACCAGGACGGTGGTGCATCTTGATAGATGTTTTTGGTTCACTCTTAAGTGGGCTTCCTGATGGAAACCCTGGACACCTTCTCAGCTTGGGAGACCTTGCCAGGTGAATGAATTCTCCCGCCGCATATCGCAACCCGGCACCGAGGAACACCTCCCAGCCACGATGTGGCGGTAAACCGTTGTCCGATAAACCCGTAGATCGTCTTTGCAAAAAAAAAAGCCGTTATTGCTTGTTGAATGTTAAAATTCCAAAAATTTTTTAAGGAAAATGCCCATAAATGTTCTAGCAAACTATTAAGCAATGGTGAGGTTATTTTTTTTCTAACTAGAAAGTTGCTTGGATATTTATATACCCTTCCAACAAGAATTGCGAAGACCGGCCCCAAAGAAGCAATTCGCACTCATTTTAATAATTCCCTATTGTGTACGGTGAGAGTGTTCTTCTTTCAGTATGCTGCGACTTTCAAGTTCATTTTGCAAGCGATGAAACGTTTGCAGCTGTGAATCCAGTGACACAGTCATCTTCTCGGTTCTTCCTTTGGTGGTTCTTTGGGGCGGTCTGTTTTAGATAATACTTGCAATCTCCTGAGTTTTATTTCTCTCGCCTTTTTATATATTTGCTGGGGTGCCAGCTCTTCGAGGAAATTAAGGAGCAATGTTGCCCTCCTGGTTGCAATGTATCCTAGTTCAATAACATCCTACGCTGCGCGAAGACACAGTTAATCGGCAAGTTGGAAAAAGTGAAGCTCCTGCCATCTACTATAAAAAGTAACACGTGTGGAAGGGAAACATTTTGGAAGGTCGCATTCTTTGTCATTGATCACCTGTATCACCTGTCGCTCTGTTGATCATCTAGTGACGGGCGGCTGATCAGAAAAAAATTTAGCGGTTCTTCCTCAATGAAAGGCACGTAAAAATGGCTCTGAAGAAGGAGATGCTGCCGAAATGTCTGCTACTGTTGTATTGTAAGCGTGTATTTGTATGGAAATAAACGCATGCTGTATGACAACCTCATGATTAGTAAGAAAGAAAACAACGCGTTCAGAGTTCCTTCGCATTTCCTAATTTTTCTCCGCTCCCTATACCATTTTTACATCCGTTTCATCGTGCAAGAATTCTTCCTCGTCTACCAACCGATGGCCATGGTGCTTGAAATTGTTTAAAGTAGTGATTACTTCATATTTTTGTTTATTCTGAAGCACTCACCACTCTGCGGCATAGAATTTTACGCACTTTTATTGGGAAAAATATGCCGACAATTCGTTGTAGAATTAAGTATATGTGGATAAAATTCGTGCTCAATCCTGTTGCCATGAAAATTCCGCCTGAAATCTACAACAGAAGTTTTGTAGAACATGGGTATATCCATCATCATTAATAATTGGGCGACAGAGTAACACCTGTAAGGGTGATTTGTAGGGGGCGTTGTGGCTGGTATTACCTCTAGAGGTGTCGTTCTTCTTATGATCACAATCTTAACCGCTCTATTTACTGCTTACCCTTTTTAATGGTATTGTATATTGTGAACTATAACTTCAATGATACTGAGATATTTGCAAAAGTCCGGACGGCAGGTGTCTACGGTGGGGAAAAAGACGATGATTATAACAAAAGCCTCAGCTTAACTGGGCTCATTGCCGATTTGGGCTCCGCAGATCAAGCCCGCTGACAGGTGGCTGCCGATGGCAGAGACCGATAGAACTGGCTGAGAGACAGGTGAAACGAAGGACCCGCATGCTGTGGTGGTGAACGCGTTACTCTCCGGAAAGGACAATCGCGCGTTCGTTTCTCATCGCAGACACCTGTGATCCGGAGTTTTATAAATATCTTAGCATCATTGAACTTATTCTTCTTACAGTTTATTTTGGTTTGAGAACCAATTCTCTATATTTCTCATAATCATTATTAAACGCAAATCTTGTGGCAGACATGGGATTAGAACTATTCTGCGCTTAAAAATGACCTTTTACAATTTACTGGCAGAAAATCTAACTCATAATCGACAGTCGCTTCAAGTTTAATAAATAATAATGCGCAATAAAATTCATAATTATTGTGAGACGGATAGAAAAGGACAGAAACGGACGCAACACAGGCCGCAAAACACCGCCAAAGAAGGACACGAATGTGTTTGTGTGATGTACCATTGAAGCATATAGTACGTTAACCCATGTCACCTGTCTTTCTGTTGACTGTTGAGTGACTCGAGCGGGTGTCGGTGAATTTTCCATTTCTCTCTGTTATCGGCAAGAATAGCCCACTAAGTTCTTCTACTCGCTCTAGGGACTCGTTAATTATCGAATCTCATTTTAGGGTTTTCGTAAAGAAATCTGACCATGGTGTCGATGGTCTTCATGCTGCGGCTTTAACGTCCCGGTGAATCCAGTTGTTAACGGCTCCTGCCCATCGATTGTGATTAAGGCGCATTACGTATTCAGCTACTTCATTATCGAGAATTTGGCGTGTAGAATGGCGCCTTTATTTCACATTTCACGTTAGTTCACTATTTCTTCAATCATCGACGCAGATCGAAGCTTCGGGTCTATCTTTCACTTGGGTAATACGGGATACTCCTAGTCTTGTCCTTTCAACCATGTGTCCTGAAACGCTGCGTGATCTTTCATCCTGCTTACGTAGCGACCAGGTTTTTAGCGCATATGGCATGGCAAGAAGAATCCCGAAGTCGAAAAGGTGGGCACGGAGTCGGGTGCTCTTTTTGCTTCACACTACATCCTCGATACTCTGGAAGGCTGCCCAATTCGTTCGCTTCCTAGTGCTGATATCTGGAACAAAGTCGCTTATCGTGAGATTTCCCGACCTAGATAGACGCAACTGGAGCGTTGGAAAACATTCGTACCGTTGTGCGTGAATAGGGCAGGAAAAGCTTTTTGAGACAGCTGCGAGATTCGTTAAGCAAAACCTTCGATCTACTATGATGGAATCCATTTCGTTATGGTACCCATCATAGTAGATTCTCGCCTCTAGCGTTGAAATTGCGGCTTCTTGTGAGTAGCCATGAACGGTCTTGGTTGTCACTGATAAACTCAGACATCAGCCCGCCTTGCTCGCTCTATTCTAGTCCATATATTTTTATGAGACGGTTTTCGGTGGTCTAATCTTAGAGTTAAAATCTCCGATGGTTACCATGAAGAACGTACGGTCTTTTTGAAGAGCTCTATGTTCATATGGAACACTTCGACTTCCTATTCGTCATAGCTTGATGTCGATGCCTAAACTACGAAGGCTGTCAAATCCGGTATTGATCCTCAACACTCCAACAGTAGTCATGCGATTCAGATTACTAATTTTTATTCTAAGGAATCGATGTTCACGACCAAACTCGTGTTGACGAGAACGCCGACGCCACCGACTCCTCTATTGTGGCGTGTTCCGAGAAGTTCTTCTCTGGTATCATAGAGGTCATTGAATGGCTAGCGTTTCCAGTATCAGGCAGTTCGATGTCGTCATAGCTTTTTATTCTTGCATTTATGATCAAGTCCTCTATAGAGAATTCAAATGCGATTGAGCGTGAATTATTGGTACAAATCATCTTCTTAGCCCCTGGCGATTTAGGCAGCCTAAAATAGCGCTGAGATTTAACGGTCTGCCTGTACTCGACTTGCTCAATGCTGCCGTGTGGTAGGCTCCTCTGGGGTTCGGGGGATGTGGTCTGTTTATTTTACTGTGTTTAACGTTTGATACCTACGTGTAGCTTGCTGAGCTCTGAAAGTGGAGGCTGGGTATGCTCAGGGTAGCTCGGCAATCTCTTCTAGGGTTGACATGGAAGCTTATTTGTTGGAGGCGATGCTTGACCGCCTTTCATGTACTTCCTTATCACTTCATTGCAGGCTTTTGGCAACATTGATAGAAATCATGGTGTAGGTCAGATATGCATTCAATCATCTCTAGCAATGCTTGCTGAAGTCAAATGGATGACACATCCTTCAGGAATTGATCAATGCCAAGGGATTTATCTTTCTATCCCTTATTGTTGAAAAACCAGTAAGCTCACGAAGACTGAGAACTAGATGCCGCTCCACGCGATCGCCGCAAAAGTGAAAATTAGGCGTCATCGTATAAGTATTAAAGTAAGTACTAACCGCATGGTGGCAAATCTTCTGCTCCATAAAGGCGGCAACTGCCTCTGGTGGTGACGATCTGGTGCAGACTTTGGATAAACCTCGCGCTTCCAGAGAATCACAATGTTTAGACCAGAAAAATTCAGAAAAAAACGAAAATTATGCTAAGGCCCACACATCCAGTGAAGATGGGCCATCAAAGTATCTAAGTACGTGAGTTCGTGAATCGAAAGTGCTGATTACTACAATTCTCCGGTCATTATTGTAAATGACATTAGAGAATTGCCATGAATGGGGCACTACTCTCCCAAAAAGAGGTTTTTCCCGCCTTATTTTCGTCTAAATAAATGTTGCTCTTTTGGTGTTTGTGACTGCTTCACTTTTTGTTCTCTCCTACACCGTACTCAATCCGAAAAATTGCTGCAGCCTCACACTTTTTCTTTACAATGACATCGACAACTCTGTAATTTTAGCGAAAATTTTGGGCTATATTCTACATTTGCGCTTTTCGTGCTTCAAGCTTTAATTTTTTTCTTTGAATTCGCCTTTTTAACACAGGCGATATCGTAGCGGAATTGTCTCCTAGATGAATTCAATTTCAGGGAATTCGAAAGCGCTATTTTTGGCGCCTGCCCTCGTTTGGCTTAACCCGTATTTAATTGCATAGCTTTTCCCTCTTCGTTTACTCATTAGGCGTTATCTTTCTACTTCAAAGTGGGGATTGGGATAAAGTGTGACGAACGAGATTTCATTAATTACAAAAGACTTTCCAATTTTTGTTAGCGGTTCAAAAGCCGTCGTTTCTTTAACCTCGGCATGAACAATTAAAGTGCGCTCTTTTATTGACAAGCTAACACGAAGTTGATAAAAACTTTGTTCGGCTAACGTTTCAGCGCCTTCTTTTCTTTAGAGCCGAGTTGGTCTTTCACTGTCACTCCTCCAGCCGAATCCAGAGGCGCACCGCCCGAATTAAAGAACCTTATTCGGCAATGCTCCTTTATACACGAAGGTTAAGGGTACTGATTGTACGTTGATAATCGTTGGTTCTCCCCCGAACATTCCATCATGAAGCAGTCGATATCATTATCAACTAGTCAAAAGCGGAACAATATTTTAAAAGCAGACTTTTCCCTAACCTCGGCATGACCAATCAAAATGCGCTCTTCCATTGATAAGCTGAGTTTGCCGTCTTAGCACTCCAGAATCGCTAAATCGCTTAGACGAGACGAGGAAATCCGCTCTTCAGTTAAAAAAAGATAAAAGTTAAGCTCTGTCATTGTGCTAAGCAATTTTTCTCAATGAATGAAAGTTATACGGTTGAACAAAAAGCAGCCGGATCATTGATATAAAAGCTTGGAATGCCTTTGTGAAATGTGTCAAATTTTACCAAATTCTATTCTACACGCTGTCTGGAGTGATAAAACATTGAGTGAGTACTGGGAAGCCTTAAGAGCACGTTGAGCCTCAAGAGGCTTTCTTTATGAAGGATTATATTCATGCGGTTATGAAACTTGTCAAGGGTATACGGAAAGGATTTCTTTTCCGGGTTATAGGTTTTCTTTTAGATGAAGGGTTACGATTTTATTGAGATGGAAGTGGTTATGTTAACCATAAGCACTTAGAACATGTTTTCCACGGAAGGTCTTTTATTCTGACCTCGTGTTTCACCTAAACTTTTTATTGTACCTGTGTTTTGCTTTCGTTGGTCATAAGCGAAAGTATTCATCTGGCCACATGTACAAGGAATTTCACTCGCAGAATGTCTGCCGCCTTACGACTAGATTTCTCATGAACGGCAGTTATTTCTTGCCTTTTTTACTCATAATGTCTTCAGTAGTGATTAAACCCCTAAGGTTCTTAGTAGAACATACGAAACACTTTTGTAGACCAATTATTTTTAGAAAGACATTATGTTTTTTGCCATTTTTGGTGAAAGTAGAAAAGACGATACAGATATGAGCTGATTCGAAGACAAAGAGAGTGCCCAAGCCGTAGGTGGAATTTATTTGTAAGCACTGATGAATGACTGACAAAACAATAAACACCGATGAGGGAAGGAAGTGACAGAGTATGACTGTACGTTCTAAGAACACTAAGTTATTGACAACTTAGGAGGCTTCGAATAATGAGGTGTTTGATGGAACGCTGATGAGGTCGTAGGCGAAGCAATTCTAACCCGAGGTATAGGATGAAGTAAAAATTTCGCCAGGTGAAACATCAAAGGTAATTGCGAAACCCTGTACTGAGTCTATGAATGGGAGGTGTCAGAGTGCGTGCGGGCATTCAGGCGATCCTCTATAAACGGTTTCAGCAGTTCGTGTAACGTCTGGCAGCATCATCTCATCTACAACTCGCAACAACATTTTATTCACGGGGTTAAAAACCTGTTTGATAGTTTGAACAAAAGTTAAAAGACCTTGGTTGGGAGCCCAATATACCAGTTCTTCCTACTTTGAATTCGTTATTCTTATAATTATTTCAAACTTTATGTCGACATATCATATTGAACCTTATAATGTCATATTTAAATTATCGCTACCATATGAATTAACTGATAATTTTTTATACTTTTTTTCATTTTATTTAGGCCCTCTTCACGTCTACTGTGCGGATCCCAGCACTTCTCACATTCGATTCGTTTCCTCGCATCTTTCACGAAGATCTTCCAACTTTTACGTGTGACTTAGGCTGCTGTTTGAGGATTTCCATTTCATCTTGAATGTTGTAGAATGCTGGTCGAGCAATTCTTCCTGGAGTCCTGGCAGAGCCAAGCTGGAGCGTTCCCAATTGGTTTGCAAGGAGTGATTTTCTTCCCATACAAGTCTGATACGGTACCAATTTCCCGACTCCGGAGGGATGACAGGCTTGGTTGGCTTAGAGTAGAATCGAACGAAAACCATGCTGGTGATGACGGACATCGCTATCACTGTGCTATCGGCTCCCAATTGATTTGTTGTAATGAATTGTTCCGCGTGAAAATAATTTGTCCTATAAACTTCAAATAGACATTTCTCAGCTTGTGGTAGATTCTGAAGCTGAAGGATACTGACCGAAATAAGAATCTACAAATGTTCGCTAATCAGATGTTGATTTTCCCTTTTTCGTGTTCTGGAGTTCATAATACGTTTTTTTAGCAGCAACGTTCTCACAAGTTTTGGCATTCCTCATTTTTTTCTTGGTATTGCATTTTTTAGCCTCCCTCCTGTGGATTTTGTAAGATAGATTCACGTTTCCAATCAAACGGCAACCATTTAAGATAGTCTAAATAAAACTAGAACTATATATCCGATGAAAAGATACTCTATGATAGTACATCTATGATTTAGGTATGAGGCTACATTTCGTGCGCCTAGTGGCGTCGTGTTTTAACGGACTGGAAAAAAACTAAATTAATCTTATGATGACTGAATCGTCCCGCTATCGTCTGATAAACAGACTGCCAATGATGCTGAACGCTGAGCGTGAAGATAGGAATCCAGTGCAACAATGTAGTCGGGGTCGGGGCCGAAAGGGCGCCCAAGCAAAAGAACCAGATCAACTTGAAACGAAAGCAATCAAGAAAATAGGTCTACTTTGACGATAATAAAGTAAAAAAAGCGGTAACGAATGGGAATTGACAAATTACATTATATGCAGCCCAATCGTTGGAACTGTGGATCAAACGTCGAAGATTTGATTGGAAAAACTAGAAACATGAATAGTTAGAATCAGTAAATTTTGCTGCTGGGCACTAATTCACGTCATATCAAACCATTGGTTTTCTGTGAAAAACTAGGGCATTTAAGGTAAACTTCATGAACATCCAATCATGGGAAAAATTTCCTGTTTTCTTGTTCCAAGAACTTTCCGGAAATTAAAATGGCACTTACATGTGTACAGCTCGATATCGTCTCAGCTCATTAATTAAACAGCAAAGTGGTTCTGGGTAGTGCTCGTTGTCCGCATCCTAACAGGGTAAACGTAGTTAGGATAGGATAAGATGTTTGATATTACCTCAACCCGTAGTACAAACCATTTTGGAACGCCCATTTAAATTAGCCACAAATGAGAAATTGTAAATGTTTTTTGAAAATACACCGATGATCATATTGTGGAGAGATTTGTGCAAGACGAAAGTGCTAAGTATTTCGAGATATTCACTGATCAGCAAAAGTACACTGATCTCTCCTAAAAGAAATAGAACGAGGGGTTGTTTTCATTTTGGACAATCGAGCAGACGATTGCTGATGGGTTTACGTTACAAGTCGATATCAAAAACTAAGTAGTAAAAACGCGACTTTACATGATGATGGACAATTGGAGGTTTTCTACTCAATGCGTGAAGATCTGCCATGTAAAGAGGAGCTGATGCTTACGAAGTGTCCGTGAAAGGAATGAAAAGGATATAACCACAACGTTGCTGAGATATTTGCAAAACTCTGGACCGCAGGTGTCTATGGTGGGGAACGAACGCCCTATTGTCCTTTCCGGGGAGTAACGCGTTCACCACCACACCATGCGGGTCCTTTGTTTCGCACGTCTCTCAGCTATTTCTATCGATCTTTTTGCCACAGCAATCACCCGTCAGCGGGGTTGATCTGGGTCGCTCCCCAAGATCGATAGAAATAGCTGAGAGACGTGCGAAACAAAGGACCCGCATGGTGTGGTGGTGAACGCGTTACTCCCCGGAAAGGACAATAGCGCGTTCGTTCCCCACCATAGACACCTGCGGTCCAAAGTTTTGCAAATATCTCAGCAACGTTGTGGCTGTATTTCGCTTAGTAACCTGCCATGAAAATTATAGAAGGCAGAAAACAAAACGTTAAACATTGTGAAAAGGATATAGTTATCCGTTCCCTTCACAACCCCACAGTTGCAGTGCGAGGATGCTTAGGGCAAGGCATTCGAACGTACTATGAAAAGGTGATTGTAGTAAAATGTACTTACGCAAAAGTGAGATATGAATTCAGTATTTATGAACTTTAGATGGAAAATGGTAGGTTGGACATCAGTGCCTGTGAAAAAATTATACAGGTACTTTCTGCTGTTCCCACAAAGAGCAACTCAATTGCTCTGTTCAGCTGACGTTTTCCAAGATAAGTTTTATTTATTGTTTTATATGACCCGTCCTCAGGTCTACTGTGCCGATCCCAGCATTTCTCACATTCGATTCGCTTCCTCGCATCCATTATCCACGAAGATCTTCGAACTTTTTTTCTGTGTGCCTTCGGTTGTTACTTGAGGATTTTCATTTCATCTTGAATGTTGTAGAATATTGGTCGAGCAATTCTTCCTGGAGTCCTGACAGAGCCAAACTGAAGCGTTCTCAATTGGATTGCAGAGAGTAATTTTTACCAGACAATACGACAGTGAAAATACTATTTTGAATGCCCTTGTA
Organism: Angiostrongylus costaricensis; assembly: GCA_900624975.1. Classification (NCBI taxonomy): domain Eukaryota; kingdom Metazoa; phylum Nematoda; class Chromadorea; order Rhabditida; family Metastrongylidae; genus Angiostrongylus; species Angiostrongylus costaricensis. The sequence goes on along the minus strand of UYYA01000025.1, from coordinate 91,991 downwards.
TGACAAATGAAATTAGCAAAAAATCGACGCAAGGCGTTTAGAATGGAAAGTTCTCTTTTATTATTTTCTGTTTTGCAAAAATGACGAGGAAATCCAGTGTCTAGTCGAAAAGTAAACAGATACAGCTGCACATCGAGTCTCGAAACTTTGTTGAACAGGACACAGCCGTACCGTTGTGCGCGACCCCAATGGCATTTCTGGTGCCCTCTTTCATTCATCGTAAAATATTAGATGACTGGATTTTTTAAGTTGAATTTGTTTTTCAGTTACTGAAGCCTTCCTTTGGAGAAGTCTTCTACATTCATATTCATTTTTTACAATATACCTTTTTGGTGCCAGAGACCTATTTGTGACCACCTCCCTTCAGGTCACGTAGGAAAGCCCCAGTATTCAATTCTGTTAGAAGCGACAGCACCAGCAGTAAATAACTTTATGACGAAGACTAAAATCTTCTACCGAGAGCGTAACCAACTCGCAACATGTTCGAAGACCTGGACTTTGGATGCAGGGAAAAGAAGCGAATGAAGAACTGCTGAGATGCGCACCGTATGACTTGGTATGTTAGGTTACATTAAAAAAGGAAACTCGAAACATCAAAAACGCGAATTTCACTTTCGCTGAATGAATCAGCGTTTCTTTTTGAAGTTTTAACGATTATACGGTGTGGAGCTATTTTTTTTACATGTACTGTGAACGAGATGAGAGCAGTGAAGATGAATAGAAGGGAAAATGATTCGATAAAGTTCACTTGAGGAAGTTGATTGAGATAAATCCATTCGAGACGGTTAAAAATTTCATTGGACACTCGATTTTACTTCTACGAGCACTGTTATCTACGTTCATAAGTAAATACTCAGATGACATAGAATGACAAAGTGGAGTGGAAGGATTCCATAAGTGTTGACGAGATGCTCACTGTATAAGTTGATGAAAAAGCCAACGAATATAGATCTCATTAATCTCTTACACCTCAGCGTTACCATGTGGATCTCATGGGCGCTTTGTGGTGCTATAACTCTGGTCGATCACAATTCCACTAAAAGCTTCAACTTCTTTCAAACAAATTCTTATTTACTTTCATAAGTATTCTGAGGGACGTAAGAGAGGCGAAGTTCTTCGAAAAGTAAACAGACACAGCTGCACATCAGGTCTCGAAACTCTGTAAAAAAAACAATCGAGGCCTTTGAAAAGATATCTGTAGAGAGTAGTTTGTAAGTTTGCAAAGCAATGTTCGTCGGATACGGGCTACTCAACACATCTTGGACACAGAATTGGTGCTTGTGTATCAATAGCCGATGAGGGTTATTCAAAATTTTCTCGCCATGGCCTCCACATGGCAAGCAACAGAAGTTGGTAGAAATTTGAACCGCCATTTTATTAAGAGTGAGTTTGTTGGGTTGCTAGAAAGTTAGTTCATTCTGAAAGCAAAGTCACACTTGGAAGTTCTTAGTGAACAAGAAATATGCTTGTTTGATTTGTCAATGACTTGCTCTGAATTGTGAAATTCTCAGAACGTTTCGATGCGGATAGCTCCGAATTTTCACTGACATGTAATCGATACAGATCGGTACAGAAGATCCTTTCTCCTTTAACGAACAGCGGAAGCTTTTCCTGAAAGTGTCATCGTTTCCACAGATTCCGTTTTTCGTAGGCGTTCTACAGCTACTTTACCAACAATAGTCGGAACTTTCCTAAGAATTACCTCCGAATCTTTAGGTTGTGTTGGTGCACCAGGCTTGCATTAAAGCGACGAAGAATGTTAGATTGACTCCCATACTTTACTGAATAAAACTAGTCTTTGTTAGCGTGACGAAACGAGTGAACGTGAGAATCTTCACGGTCTCCGTTGATGCTGCGCTCAGTACACCACTGAACTCGCCACTCAGGCCTTCCAAATATCGGAATTTTTGGATAGGCTCTTATAGCTCAGGTGACATAGAAACTATACTAACTTTCGTCTATAATCTTCACGGAGTTCTGTCGTGCTGATAGATCCAACCTCGATCGATTTACTATTAATCTCGGTATTACACTGTACAACAACTGTATGCGTTTCGGATGAGGTTCTATTCACATCCTGACTCCGACAACTAATTCATAACTTACACGGTTGTCAGGAAGGTCATCCTGTCAGTTATAGATGTCCAGTGTTCTTCACTGCTCGTCTGCTTGCTGATGGTGGTTGCATCAAGGATGAATTATGGTCGACATTGAGCGATTATTAGTAGACGATTTTTTAAGCTCGCAAAACTGCTTGGTTTCCTCAAGGGTTTTGTGAAACAGTATCTAAGTGGGATTATTTGACGACGTCTGCTATTCTACGCACTTGTTCAAAAAAAAGACAATTGGAAGTAGATACTAATGAACTAGTTCCCAGGATCGACTTTCTCTTAACCTCGGCATTGGAATATGAATGTGTCGTTTTCTTGTTCAGCAATCGCAAGGTTTTTGAACAGCATACATTTACCTCCATAGAGAAACGCAATACAATACAACGCTAGCTGACGTTTCGGCAGTATTGCCTTCTTCAGAGCCGCTTTTTCGTGACTTCCAATGAGGAAGTTTAGAACAGCTGATTATAGTCGCATGTGGTTGACGACTTCCTCATTGGAAGTCACGAAAAAGCGGCTTTGAAGAAGGCGATACTGCTGAAACGTCAGCTAGCGTTGTATTGTATTGTGTTTTCTTTATGGAAGTAAATGTATGCTGTTTAAAAACCTCATGATTGCTGAACAAGAAAACGACACATTCATACTAATGAACTAGTTGTTTTTCTTCTGGGTTAACAACTATTTTAATCGTTTGATTTTCAAAAGACGGAAAAACGTTTTCCTTCGTTGCAAATTCCTTATAAGGTGTCAGGAAGAGTGAAGAAAACCAACGTTAAACGTTTTATCAAGGCAGTCTCACTAACAGCCATCATTTGAAGCGCAAGAAGGAAACGAGGAGAGCTACCAGGGTAAAAGCTGTGGATTTTTTTTCTAGACATTTTGATGATCTAATGCACATATTTTTGAATCATACTCGTTCTTACCATAACAATGTCGTTTTATAGCTTTATTCAGCACAATTTTTTTCTCACGGTAGCGCGGTGACGCGTTCGGAAATATCCGCTAGTATTCGATCGATAGCATCAATCTTCTCATTGTTCATTTGAGCTCCTAGAAATGCTGAGATCTGTTGAATTTCGTTTTCCCAAAAGTTCTTGTCCACTTGGAGGAGCTGTTCGATATTCGTCTGTAAGCCCTGAAAACAGATCTATTCATCTTTGTTAGTTCTTGAACTAACGACACGACCTGAGAGTTTTCCATGTATGGAATTTACACACAGTGGAGATGTGGTGTTGAAAAGATCGACAGATATGAGCACTTGGAAATAGACAGGGAGTTACAGAAGCTCCTGCAGTCTAATCTAAGAGGTTATTCTTGATTTATCCGTCGTTGACCATCCACTGCGGATTTAATGGTAAATGAGATATTTACAGTTAGCGTGACCTGCTACGTGCTTTACGGCGACCACAAGATCATCTTCACACTGTGCTACGCCACAACCGACTCACGTTGCTGACTCATAAGTAGGGAATATAACAGTTTTTTTTCATGCTGGCAATGAAACTTAGTTCTAGGAGCAATTCTGTGGAAGGAATGGTTGAATGTGGACGTCAATCAGAGAGAACAATAAACTCTAGGTTTACCCTTTTCCCCAAATACTTTTATCTGTACCACAATTATTGTAAATATTAGTTTCCATTGTTTTGAATTTTATGTCTAGTACCATATAAATTTTTGTATGGAGAGCAGATAGCACAGTCATAGTGGTCCCATTGATTACGCGGGCGGTCCAACCTACACGACTGCAAGTTCGACCCCGCTTCTGGCCCATGAAGCCGCCTATTATCCCTCCTGGGCGCAGATTTGGTACCAGACTTGTTTTGGATCTATCTTCTTTTTAGATTCTACGTGGAGACGCTTTAAAATGGCTATTTTAGAATTTTGGTGAAATTCGGCTTGAGCAGCATTCAATGACATCCGTGACGAGGACGAGCAACAGCAGAAGCTACATGTAGAAAAGTTCGTCGACCTTCATAGATAGTGGATGCGAAGAAAAGAATCGAGTGCAGAAAGTGCAGTGATCCGAATAGTGTGATAAATGTGATGTCAGATTATGTAATTAATTTAAGAAATGTTGCATTTTTTCTAATCCAGTTGTGCTGGTACATTGAGAATTAATGTAGTTACACCGTGCAACAAATGTACACGGCGAAGGAGAATGATTTTGAAAAAAAGTAGAAACAATCTGGAATGTTTTGCTTTTATCTCAATACCGCTATTATTATTATTATTATTATTATTATTATTATTAAATAGTAGTAGACAGAAAACTAGCTGAGAGAAACACAGGGCTAGAGCCTTGGTGGCGTAGTGTGTGATGCACAAGCCCATGGAAAGGGAAATCGTGGTTCATATGGCACGTGGTCTAAGTCTTGCGAATATCTCAGCATCGTTATTATTAATCGGTTTTATTGCTTTCACTAATGCTGCTGTTTTTAGTACGCGAAAAACTGTACTTCCACGTTCAGCTGTTGAGGCAACCATCCAATTGCTGAGTGGTTTGCATTCGTGTTCTCCGGTGCAACGCATCTGAACAGATTTTCCAGCCTGGTTTGAGAACGGTAAAATTATTAGCGGGAAGGTTTTTCTTTACTAGAGTTCTCACAATTTTCTTTTCCTTCTGCTTGAAGGACTTTTCATTTTTGTGTTTTTTCTCTTGATTTTTAATAGTAGCATCAACATTCTCATTATTAGTCGGAGGTGGCTTAGCGCACTACTATTTTGAATTGAAATCCGTTGATTGAATAAGATACCCCGCAGTCCTATGCAGGTATTTTTTGCCTCCTATCACATATAGTAGTTCAGAGATGTTTGGCCAATCTAAACCATGTTTTTATACCTAACGTGGGATTAGCTTATAGTGTACACTGTAGTCAGAATCCCCATAAACCTCGATGAACATATTTGAATGCATGGATTACCCCCAATGGCTGTGCGCGTCGGTAAAATTTAAAACCTGGCCATCGTGGTTTCCTGGAGTCTCGAGATCAGGCTAGCTGTACCCTTGTTCAGGTCTTGACAACCTCAAACAGTCGCCTACTCTTATGAATCAGAGGGAGATTTTCCGTCATTGGACTAGTTTGATACGAGAATGGTGGCGATTCCTGTTATGTTGCTTTACTCTTAGCTGGGCTTCTGGCTGGAAATTTCGGACTCCTCATCTTTGGAGATTCTGCTGGGTGTGATGAACTCCACGTTGTACATCGTAGCCCGACATCCAAGAAAATATTCCAGCCACGATGAGGCGGTAAACTGTTAGAAGAAACCATGGTGTAGCACTAAGAAGTCGGCGGAATATATCAGCATAGCCTTGTGGCGCGCTCATCTTTAATTCTATCCTTATCAAGCTAAATTTAACAACTTGGCGCATTTAAGTCAACTCGATAGTTCGATTAGGGCAACGGAGACGAAAAAATTAGAGCCGTACGGAAACTTCTCATTAACCGGACGTTTTCAAACGAGGAGACAAACGAATTTATTGCCTTTTAATTGTAACTAACCTGTTAACAATCCATTCAAATACACGAATGCTTTCACCAATTCCAGGCCAGAGAGTTTTACCATCTTTTCCTTCTCGATGCCAATTGACCATGAATATCTTTGGAACCTTAAAACTGTTAGTTTTGCTTCGTATTTTAATGTTACATTAAATTAACATTGAATTTATGCTTGTTATAGTGCTTTTTTTCGGCGCCCTCATGAGCTATCGTCCACGTGGCTAATATGATCTCCCTCTAAGCTCTCTAAGAACTTAAATTCCTTTCTATTTTCTTTCAGAAACACATCCTTATAAAACTCTCATTCACATTTGAGTCTTAGAACGTTCATTAGCTTGCGGGGAAAAATTTTTTCGCTGAAAATTAGTGGTTTTACTCCATAGAAAAACGAAGGGTTGTTTGAGAATCTACACATGTCACATTATGTTAAAAATTTGTGGGTATGGCTGTAGATTAAGCGTACATACCAAAAGCCGTATAGTGAGTAGTTGATTTCTACATTTTTAGTAAGATACTCGTAGAATAAGTCAAATTTTAAGCTTGGTTGTGGTAACCGATAGAGAGATCACTATTACTGGGTACAATGATGTTCATCGCCACTCTGCATTGGAGCAAGTGCTAGTCTTCGTTCTCACCTCGTCTAAATTCTGCTTCATATTGAGCCAATGCTGGATGTAGTGGCAGAAATCGAGCGCCAGATACGTTCGCATGCACATTGGATCATGTACAAGAGCACTAGCTAAACTCAGTTTGTTGTATAAAATGAAACACTACCTTGACTCTATGCTTGTTCCTGGTTCTAAATCGTGTTGTAAGGATTTAGGGATTTCGATGAGTGACGGTGTACGAGCGGTAACTATCATAATGTTTTACCGCTGAATAAGATTCGAAATGAAAGTAAAATTCTGTGTGACGGTGAGAAGTTGTAGAGTAGATAAGAAAGTCGTCGAAGTTCTTCTTAGATCATTGGCTATGATCGTTTCGACCTCATCCTATTCGTATTGTACCACTAACGCCCAGACGCCACTGTGAGAGTCGAACTTCAGTAAGCGTACACAAGCCTCAAACAAGAAGCAACAATGGAATTGTTTGCCTTCAAGGAATGTTTCGTCTTAAGAAAATGTTGAGATTTTATTTACTGCTCATTATTTTTTTTACGGAAGGGTATTATGCGAAATGGAGCCACAATGATGCTGAGATATGAACACCACTTGGAACCTCTGTTGGGCTTTGAACCCACGAACACGCCTTCAGGGACTCACATTTTACCCATTTCACCACTGAGGGTCTGGCTTTGCCTCTCTCTGGATCAGTTCTACCCTAACGGAGTTATCGGCAAACAACTGTCAACGGAATGATCTACTGAGCCAAATCTGTATTAAACCCAGTTAAGCTGAAGGCTACAACGAAAATCACAATGTTGAGCTTCTATTTACTGCCCATAATTTTCTGTATCAGGTTCGAAGTTCACGTAGGGATCCGAGTTTTAACATCTTTGTGGTTGTATTTCACGTCTTGTGACATCTCAGTTATGTTTTCATAAATGGCTTGGTTAGTATGAGCATTTCTATGTGTCGATGTCACATGTCTTATGACTACTGAAAATTGTGTTTGAAATTCTCGCGTTGAACCTCACAGACTTGGCTTATCGAGCGCACTATGAGATATGGTTCTAATTCCTGCCGCCATTAAAACTCCATGTTCCCACGATTCCGTTTCATATACCAGCGGCATCTCATCGGTTCGTTTACAGCCGAAGACTATACTGAAACTCATGCGATGATCGACTAGCATTCATTTTTGCCTGTTTCATATAGCTGCTATGCTTTGGTGGTAAAATTGGGGAAGGTTTGCAATCGACGGGTAAACGGGGAACGTGCTAAATGTCTTGTTAAGCTTATAATTGAAAAATAACATTAATATTAGCAATATTCTTAAGCGTGGTTCACCTTCAAAAGACTGAAAGACAAACAGCTCCCCAGACAAAATTTGTAGTTCTGCTGACGTCAACTATATATTAACAACTGAATCAAGTGTTCCTCCCAGTGTCTTATTTCCTTATACTTAGGCGATTTTTTTGCAGTCTCTCAGCTTGTTTTCTACCCATCGTTGTTTTCCACCAGCAATCATAAGTCAGCGCGATTGCTCTCGGGAGCAGAAATCGGTATTGCCCCCTACTAAGCCGAGGCAGTAGTCAAAATCACAATGTCAACCTTTTGTTTTCTGCCTGTCATAATTTTGCACATTAGTTAAATTTCATTTCATTTTTCACTAGTGTGAAAAATCACGGTGGGAAGAAAACAAAAGGTTGAGTAATTTTCCACATTAGTGAAATTTCCTTTACATAGTACTAAAGTGCTAGTTCGCCCTTAACAAAGGTTTCGGATTGAAATCTCGAACTAATTCGCCTAGATGATTCTATAAGGAAGATAAACTGGTGTCTGCCTCTATTTAGATTACCAAAAATATCAATTGCCCCGATGAAGCCGTGAAATCATGGCTGAACACACTATTTTACTTAAGGAATTGGTTAAGGTGAAATTATCATCGCCAATTCAAGGTGAACTTGAAAAAAAACTCACAAAGTGAGCGGTACTCCAGCGGACAGTTCCCACGAAGGATGTACATTGGGAGCCGAGCTGGTGAGTACAGTGTAGTGGCAGTTCATATGAGCTGGAGACCTAAGGAAAATCGTCACCTTCAGTCATGTGACATCCACATTATTTGTAATTGACTTATGGCTTTAGTAAACTGTAATTGTATGCAGGTTTTCGATTAGATCATGCAGAGCAGCACATTATGACACCACTTTAGCACACACAGTTGCTAGTTCGACATTCCCTTTTGTATATTCTCTGTGAAAGGCACAATACAGTGGTTCCTGAGAAGCTATCAAAAATACGAATTCTTTGGAAAATTCGTTTTCAAAGGAAATAGCTGCTAAACACGTTTTGGCAGGTTAGCATTCGTTTCTAAAGGGTGGAATTTTTCCACCATTTTGCTTGTCAACGTTCGGATGCCATATAATGTCTTCATCGAATTTAGCTAAACCCTTTGCCCATATTACTAACCAACAGTTTTACCAATTATATCAAAAAAAGATTACGATTTCGTTACTAGCGGAGCAGCAATTTTTATTATTGTTAAAAAGGTCGGCTGTGTAGAAATCCCAGGAAAGTAGAAGACAAGGTAGAAAGGTATAAAAAGACCATGCGCGAATTGAGTCGGTGGTAAAGTAGGTCTGATAATTTGCCAATCTACATCAAATGATAATAATTAAGTTAGTTTTGTGATTTTATAAAACTGTGAAGGCACTTGTTAAATTTGTTAAATTGTAGAGCTCGAGCCCTCGGAAAGGGAAATCATGGTTCGATATGGCCCGGGGTCCAAAAGCTTTGCATCGTTGTGGCTGATTTCGCTTATTACCCCGCTGTGAAAATTATAGTAAGCAGTAAATAAAAAGTAAAACATTGTGAAAACAGAATTGTTTTCAAATGAATGCTCAGATTAGACTAACAGAAAACATCTGGAAACAAGATTAATAGCATTTTGTTAATAACCTCAAGTTTCATTAATAACGTTATTGTTGCACTAGATAGAAAAACGAACCTTTTCTGCTCAGGTGTCCATTCTTGCCTTTTCCAGTCTGTCACTTTTTCATCAACTTCTAAAAACTTCTCTAACGCTTCCCAATGAAAACGTCCTTTGCTTGTTGTCGCGCAATTTACCAGGATTGCATTCTTCGAAAGCATCTGAAGTTTAGTTACTATTAAACATCGCACCATCTCTTCAAAAAATGTAACAAACGCGCGATATCTGACTTTCTTCTTGTTCACCAAGAACTGTATTAGCTTATCAACTTATCACCCCTATCTGAACGCCAGGGTTCGTGTGATGCAGTGAGCGGAGGTGCCCTGTAACACACAAGTGGAATCGACCCCTACGCCCATGGCTCACTAAGCTTTCTATCCCTCCGGGGTCGGCAAATTGCTACCAGACTTGTCTGGGGAGGATAGCAGCACTGGCTCCATGCATCGGTAGCCACCGCGAGACATTGGAAAGGCCAGGTATCTAATCACCTCCAACGATACTTAATGAAGTCGAATGCATAGCGCATCCCTCAGAGACTGATCAACGACGACAGCTATTTTAGAGCTATATCTGAACGCCAACTACACGAACATTTCACATGCTTAGAAGTACCACCTTAAAGATGTTTTCGTTTTTTTCCGGGCTAGCATCATCTGGGCAAGCAAACAGACCATTTGCCGGTGCAGACGCGTAGAGTTTACCATCGGAGCCACATCGAATCCATGCTATATCATCACCAAGTAGTTGTACCTGTAACATGAATTCCATACAATGAGTTCACCCAATACTATAAAGCTATTCTATTCTTCTGAATCTTTGCGATTTCAACCCTTTGCGACTTTGTTATTGTTCCACGTTTGTATCCGCACTTTCTCTAGCAATTGAAGTATATTATAGCGTTGGTGAATAGCTTGTTCTACATTTCATTAAAACAGTATTCGCCATCTTGCCACAATACCTGCCACCCTTGCAAAGTAGGAGTCATTGTTGCGATCTCTGTTTTTCCCACTCCTTTAGGAAGCGCTACACATCCGAATACTTCCTTACCAGAGGGATCTAAATCATGCAATAAATTGCAGCTGCTTCTTTGCAGGCTCCCATGGATGAATCTTTAAAGATTCAAACCACTTTATTAACACCATGCACGTTCCTAGTTTTTTTTTTGCAAATTAGTGGAAGAGTTCTTTGTCTGGCTACCTTTGATGGCAATTAGAGCAGCGTTCATTGCCAACCAGCCCTCCTTCCATCCACGATACGATGCTAATCGTAATCCAAGCGATTTCGTGCCAACAAAAGCGTTTTCTCCAAAAGTTGAACCGAAGGACCATATCTCGAAAGAATAAAGAGTTTCACTTCAGCATTTTTCTTGCTTCACATTTCAAGCAAAGGCAAGTTACTTCACGACGAGGAGTGGAAGAGTTTGAAGTTTTATGTCGCTATGTAACTGATAACATGGACAAGACCAACAGGTCTACCATTATCATGAATATCACATTGTGGGCAGACTAATAGCCTCCAAAAATTCTCGTTTTTATCACCAAAAATTCCTATTTTTTTAAAGATTTTTTTTCAGAAAATTTTTGCTTTCGAATTGCCAAGATGAATGGGCTAAAGTGGAGGAAATTTGAAGCTATGCAAAAATAGCTAACTAGTAAAGTATAGTAGATATTGCCTTTCTAAGATAGTTATACTTGAAATTGTTTGGGAAAAGAAATCGCTCCCAAGCGTTTCAAGAAACCTCATTTTCATCAAGACGGTGACAAAGGAAGAAACGTCCAGTATGGCAGATCCACTAAAATGAGATAAATTCAGAATAAAGACATAATCAGACAACAGTCCAAGCCATCTAGTATAAATGTTATGCATCTAAGTAATCCTTCCAACGGTTTATCGCCTCATCACGGCTAGGTGTTCATGGGTGTCGCAGCGTGATGTACAGCGGGGAGATTCTTCCCCCCGAAAGGTCTCCCAAGCTGAGAAGGCGCTCTGCATTTGCATCAGGAAGTACAGCTAAGAGTAAACCAGTACCAGGATCCACCACCGTTCTTGTATCAAACTAGTCGCATAGTGACCAACCTCCCTTTGATCCACAAGGGCTGCGACCGCCTGTGGTGGTGACCACTTGGGGCAGATTTTCGCTAGGCTAACTTTGCGACTTCAGGGAACCACAATGGCTAAAGCAGCAAATCTCCGGAGATTGAAAATTGTGCTGGGGCCCGCACAATCCATGACGGGCCATCCAAGTAGGTTTTTAACTAGTGCGTTTCGAGATCGTTGCCACGAAGCACAGGAATGTCCAACATCAACGAAGCTAAAATAATCCACTACTACGAAAGCTTTCGTGATTCAGCACATTGTCTGTTCGGATTTTTGAAAAAGAATCTCACATTTCGAAGGGAAATGTAGAATCATGATATTCGTCAAGAGATAATACTCATATTGCATCTTAAAGAAAACAAAGGTCTAAAGCAATTTTCAGTAACGGCTTTCATTTAGCCTAGGTATATTAACCTAGTATCCAGTCTTATTGATTAGTTTAAAAGAGATTGTAACAGATCTGGTGCCACAACCCGACTGATGAAAAATGGATTGTCACCAGAAAAAAACAATGGTAGAGAGCGATAGAGTAGAAGCTGTCCTGCATAAAGTAGTTGCACTGGATCAACCTGTAGTGTTTTACTTCATTCGATTTGACTCGATGCGGTGACACCGAAGGCCGACATCGCAAGAAACAAATGCTGTGGACGCTCGACTCCGATCATTGTGACTGTGAAGAAGGTTAGAGCACAGAAAAGATAACGTAACCCTCAAAGACCCTCTCACGTAAGCTTATCAGTAAAGCAGCACAGTGAGTTCGGATTTTGTTTGTACGGTAAAATCCATAGGAAGGATCAGATAATGGAACATTTTTTAACTTATTTCTTCCTTCCTTAAGAAGCCTAATATTAGTTCATCGCCTAGACAGCCATGTTGAAATTTCCTTCAATGTTTTATTAGAATGTTTTTTGGATTCTTACGTTGTACTTGTTCACAACGGTAATGGGGCGGGCCCTTCCCATAGAATGCACGCATCGTACGAAATCCGCGTTACCCATCGCATCCCATATAGATGACGATACTCTGAAACCCTGTAGATTCGCTCTTTGGAGATTGTGAAATAATTCTTACCTTTTAGTAGTATTTTTCCTGTGGTTCTTTAAATTTTTTTCGACGTCCAACTCACCGTGTTAATAATCTCATATTCAACACCACAAAAGGACTATCAGTAAGTTGCACCGCGTTGATCGAATATCGTCCGCCGATGGGTCCCATCGTGAATGGAATCACATACCTGCAGTGTTTTTCTATGATAATATCGTTGAGCAACCATTATAAGAGGTAGAAAAAAATGGGATAGAGCTCTCGACAATGAGCCTGAGGGGTGCATTATGCATCCGATTTCATCAAACATCGTTAGATTTTTCAGACCTCCTTTAATCACTGCAATACACCCGCCTGAAGGATATGAAGTTCATAAAAACGGACTTTCCTTGCATAGTATCGCTATAGATTGATAAGTGGACATGATCACTTACATCACTCTTCCACGCATACATCCCGCGAAACGTGACTGTATTTCCAAGTGACTACGTTTCCACGACATCCAGTGAGTAAATTTGGTACTACGTTCCTGTTTCCTTCTTCAAGAAAGGTATTTTTTGCTTAAGCACAGTTATTTTGAAGTTTCTCACAATTTCATTTAGTGTGTTTTTTTATTTTGAGCGAACATCGACAACAAAGAATGTTGAAATGCCCAATTTCAAAAATCTGTTCTGTCCTCAGGCCGAAACCTAGATAAGTAAGCCCATGTAGCAGAAAAACTAGGTAAGTCTCCTTTCGACTTCAATCTCACTAAAATTAAGTTGTAGTAGCTAAAAGCAACAAAAATGAGGATATTGCCCAAGACAAATAAGCAGTGAGATTAAGATACAGATAATGGAGAAGATTGAGTGACATTCTCGTGTCCGAATACTTATAGTAAAATTGTTGGTAACAAAATATCGCTCGAATGAATAATTTATTTAAATGATATTTTATAATCTCTTTCAAATGGTTCTTTAAGAGGTTAGTGATAATTTGAGTAAGACGGAAACTTCCATTCTATGAGGCAATATTCTTCTTTTTACTTATATCCATATTATTCGGAAAAGGGTAGTTACCAGTTAATGATGCATCCGGTCAGGAAGCAGTGTGCTTGTTCGACCTGTTCACTAATACTCCTCTTCAATCCGCAATGGATCGCCTTAGCTCGGCTATCTCCAAGACTTTAAGAAAAATCAACTTGATCAGATTTCTATGCTATTCGCAGAAAAAGACGAAATCCTCAAGCAGCCGCCGAAACAATGCGCGAAACCTCGAACAGAACTGTGAGCGGTGAATGCGAGAAAAACGAATCAACTGCAAGAAGTGCTGGGATCCACACAGTAGTAATGATGATGAGCCATGGATCAGAAGTAGGTAAAATTCTTATTATTATTCATCCCTTCGTCCACAACCTATTCTATTTTCCACATTATTAAACGAAAAAGAGAAAAGGTCGTAGTGATAAGGAAATGTTTCTCAAAAAGAAATCCTCGAAGTTGCAACATCATCCATTCTCCGTTGTCGCTTTTTATAAAGGAGATCAAACAAATTTTATACGGATAACAAAGCCTACTTCTTTTGTACTTCTTCTGAACTCTTCCTGACGACAAACGTTCTGCGTTCCATCGCGTCACGAGGATCGGTGCGAGCGACAAAGATGTTCTCATAAGCACTCAATCGCTCCAACATACCTGTGTGCTCTAGCTGTTTTTACCTTATACCTTCTCTTGTATTACACTATTACATAAAAATAGGATAAAAAAGTGGCCTGTGAAGGCATATTATATGGGGGACTGTAAGGACCTAAGAAGAATCCCCAAGCAGTCACTTGTGCGTTCACCTTTTCGTTCCAGTACGCTTGTCAGGTAATCAGCTTCACTCCACGAGCCGTTGCAAATGTGAATTTCTGCTGGTTTCATAAGTTTCACTTGTGCAGCAATAAATGCCTAGAATGCTAGATTACGAGTTTTAACAAATACCACAAAATACTGGTAGACAATTAAATGAGAGTAGTGGTTTCCTACTCTCATGAATTAGCACTCGTACTTCAACTCGTGTCGGTAACCATTTTGGATCACCGTTTGTCACTGGCACAGAGCCGTATCCTTCAACGATAAAGTCCGTTTTGTACACATAAGGCGAGGCACTAGTTCTGATTTTCTGACATGCGCTGGATGCTTCAAATGGATGTGCTAAAATGAGAAAATGAGAACCACTTTCCACTTTTTTTTATTGAGGTTGCGCTAAGTCACATTCGCACTCGTAATCATGAGGAAGAGGTAATGAATTGTAAAACGGGAACAATTTTCAGGTGCCTGAGCGAAGAAGGCAAAAGAGGGTGCCTAAAGAGTGAAAATAGGGTAAAAAGAAGATAATGATCATATTCTTAACTCTTTTATTTATTGGCTTTTTCTTTTTAATGGCAGGTTATGTTGCGAAATATAACTCGTATGAAATACTGAGATATTTGCAAAACTCCGGACCACAGGTGTATGCAGTGGAGAACGAACACGCGTTGTTGTCCTTACCGGGGATCAGCGCACTTCACCACTACACCATCCCGGGTCCTTCGCTTTGCATGTCTCTCAGCTAGCATTGTAAAAATGACCATATTGTTTTGCTTTTGTAATCTCATTCATTACGTCTCGTAAATCAATGTTCTGATCAATGCTGTGCAGTAAGTAGTCGTTGCTATGTAAGAAGTCCAACATTTTCACTAAACCGGCCATTTTCACGCGGCTAGCCCTTCGCACGGTGTCAATGGAGTGCAATAGAGATCGAGGAATCATCCATGTGTTGCTCGCCCATGTATTACTCTTTGTTGCTGCTTTCCACTAATTAATTGGAATACTTGAAGGAAATAAAATTACTCTGAAAAATGTGAGGCCGCTGAAACGTCAGCTATTGTATGCTAAGCAATTCTACAATATCAACCTCGTGTTTGCTTATCGAAGAGGAACAGTGAATTATTTCCCCTTATCAAATTTAATTTATATTCATAAATCGTGTCGGTTCAATTAATAGAATCCGCAGTGAATTAAGAGGCGCGTTTGCCTGGTACTGTAAAATAATATACTCACAAAATGAACAAATTAAGACGCATAATTGGTGCCTTCAGACCGATGAATTCCCTTACCGCAGTAGTCACAACTCGTTGCCCGATCTCGTTGCTGTTCTCTGGACGAAACTGCGAGTGCCATGGTCACATCAGACAGTTACTAGTAACCAGTAATGAACAATGTACAATTGAAATTAACCTTCATTTCTTAACAACAACCGTTATACTTAGTATCATTTGAGCGAAATCATTTCGTTGTAAATGATAACAACTGTTTGTTGCTGAAAGTAACCATGAAGCCACTTTCGAATAGATAATGTTCAGAGCCGTTGTTGACTTCTGGTTGACGTCCCAATTTAGAACTTTAATTCAATGAAATCGATACACATCCACACTTCGTTTGCATTTTTTTGTCACCTTTCTGGAGACTTTTGTACATGGTGGGACGTGGGTAGGTCTACTGTTGCATTCAGGTGCAATATCTTTTTTGCGCGATGGTCTTATTTCTGGTGCCTACAGCTATTGCTACTCACTTTTACTGAAATGCTAGTCGAAGAATTGCTCAACGAGTTCTGATCTGGCATAGTCTTAAAGTTGTCTCCTTTCCGCTCTGAAGGTCGAGAAGACTTTTTGAAATTTACAGGCTCAACGTTTGCTGCTTTGTTATTTCCTTGACATTAAGAAATTCATTGAGATGAAATCGGAAGCAATCTCAAAATGGCAGACTATGCCTAAACAAAAAGTGTCCTTCTTGCAGAAGAAAGCAGGGATAATATTACCGTTGCGTGATTGTCTGGCCGTATTGTTGCCGTTTAACTATCTTCAATGTTAAAGTTTAACTGCCTATGTTTGAGGAGCAAATAAGGGTCAGCAGGGTAGACCAGACGAAAAATGGCATCTATCGGACTGCCGTAACCAATACATGTGGTATCACCTGCACACTTCAGAGGTTCAACAAGCTATTTCGTATCTTTTGAAAATGTGCAGCATCCGGTCAAGACGGGATTATACCTGCCCACCTGAAAAATCTTTTATCAGTCTTCACATATATACCGTTCCCAATCGACAGAAGGACCAATAAGACTGCGATTTTGCTCTAGAAAGAAACCTCTACGATTTGGACAACTATCGGCTAGTCTGGTTACTGTGTGCCTTCCCTATACACTTCACCTAAGTCATCCTTTGCGGAACTAGCAGAACATTGGGTTCTAACAGCCGTCGATAAGCGACCAAACAACTGCTCTCCTTCTGTTACGAGACTTTGCTGCTTTTTTTGCTAAATATTCTTATACCGGGAAATCTCGTAGTCCACCTCACTTTTTCTCTACTTTTTTAACATCGCGAATCATTGAGCCTCTGAGATAAGATAAGGGAGCACTTTAGAGCGCCTTTTTTAAATAGGTAGAATGAAAGTATCCTGCTTGAATCAAGGTGAAAGGCAGACTAATGTGATCTCGAATCTATTCTCTTTCTCTTCAACAGGTGTTTCATGTAAATATGGTTCCGATAGCACTTACCACGACTGTTAGACTCTATTTTTACTAATAATGGTAAAATACACTGCACAGCGCTGCGCAATGGCAGGATGTGCTCTGTACTACTTGCGGTCATTGATTCCACTCTGCGCCCTAGGCTTTCAAAAGTTGGGATACCTGTCCTTGAGTGATACCGCATTAAACGATTTAGACCCGGAGACCGTCATGTTGAATGTTTAAGTATATGGCGTTAATCTGAGCAACAGGACAAGTAAATGTTTAGTGTTATGCACTGTTTTGCAATGTGATTGTCCCACGTTGAGAGCTCAGCAACCTATACCTGGGTATCAAAAGGCTTAACACAGTAAAAGAAGCGGGTCTCATTTCCCTGACCTCAAAAGAGCCCCTAATTTCACAGCGTTGGGCAGCACGAGTACGGACAGGCTGCTAAAATCTCAGTGCGAATGGAATAGCCTGGATTTCAAAGAACTATGTTGACGATCTGTACCTACAATGCACGTACACTTGCATGCGAGCCCTCGACAGAAGACTTGATCTTGCAAGCAAGAAGGATAAGCTACGAGTTCATCGGCCTAACCGAGACGCGACGACGCCATCCATTTAACCCCGTCTATGACCCCAGAGAAAAACTGTTCCTCGAAACATGCGGCAGCTGAGGAGTCGCCGGCGTCGGCGTTCTCATCAACACGAGTTGGTCCATAAACATTCGAACAACTGACAATCCGAATTGGGCGATAACGATTAAGAAGGTGTGGATCAATACCGGCTTTGGCAATCTTCGCATTTCATGCTTTAGCATCAAGATATGACGAAGAAGAAGTTGAAAAGTTCAATATAGATTTCGATACGTTCTACAGAGAAGACCACATATTCCTTGAGGTCATCATTGGAGATTTCAACGCCAAGATTAGACCAAGATGAACGTCTGATGAATGTTACATTGGGACGTACAGATTAGACAGGAACGAACAGTTTGAGCTGCTATCGAAGTTCATCATAACCACCAAGCACATTAATGGTAACTCGCAATTCCAGAAGTCCCACCACCGACGCCAGACATGGGAGTATCCCATTAGAGATTACCATAACGAAATAGACCACATCATAGCAAATAGAAGGTTTTGCCTAACCGATGCCGCTGTTGTCCCAAAATTCTACACGAGACCAAACCATCGCCTCCTTCGTGCAAGATTCTAATTTTCGCCGAAAGGAGAAAAAGCCGCTAAATTCAAGAACCGAAGTCCCAGAACCACCACAAACTGGAACTTATTCAATTCATTAGTCGGCTGTTGGGAGGATGCCGTTGTCGATAACATCGACGAAGAATACGATCGGCTCATTCGACATCTTTACGTTAGTGCTATGAAAGCTCAGAGTTCGAAAGTCACCAAGTGACGTTTGTCTCCAGAAACACCCTAGCTGATATGCCAACGCGGAATCGCATGAGCTGCATGCAACCGCGAAGTAAGGTCCGAACATGCGTAACAATATAGGCAGACGATGAAGGACGATCTTCAAGAGAGGGAAGCAGCAGTCATGGTGGAAGCTGCAGTGGTTGAAAAAACATTCCCAAAGCCCACCGAAGCTTCGCCAATTACAAGACCGAGACGATAGCACTCCGACGCCCAGACGGAACAGATACAGCGTTCAGAAAGGCAACGGAGGAAATCATTCGCGAGTAGTGCTCGGATTTCTGCGATAGCCACGTCTACCTTCTGTTATATGAAATAAAGGAAGATGGATATGTTGAACCACCGGTTTTCCCTTCCGAAATGCGACATGCAATTTCGTCGATGAAAAATCGAACAGCATCAGGTCCAGAAAGGTTGAGACCAGAACACCTGAAGAACCTTCCGCCAGTCCTCGTAAACACACTGGCTCGGCTCCTCACACGTTACCTGCCCGAATGCAAGGTCCCTACTGAGTGGAGACCAGCACACCGTGTTACTGTTCAAGAAGGGTGACCTGCACGATATCGGCAACTACCGCCCAATCTGCTTACTGTCCGTCGTCTACAAACTTTTCACTCGAATCATCCTAAACAGGATTGATAGAGCACGGGACAAAGGACAGCTATGTGAGCAAGCAGGATGGCTTTTGTGTTTGTGCCAACATTTACATTCTTAACATATCACCTTATCATATCCGTTTACTGAGAATTACTTGGATACTTGGATACTTGGACGGTCCGTCTTCACGAGCTGTGTGGATCCAGCGCATATGCCATTCGTTCCTCTCTCTCGCAATCGTAGTCCATGGTGGTCTTATTCGAGCATGGTAGCGCTTGCGAGTCTCATACCGTGATCTGTAAAACAAATGCTGTAAAACAACTACAGCTAATTAACTTTGTTTATGAACACGTCCGCCCAACATGTAGGTGGTCGTCAAAGGAGATGTTAGCATTCTCTTGGAGTCTACTCTACTGTTCTTTTTGTCCATCTGTCGTCTGATCTTCTCATTATGTAACCGGCCCATCTATGTTTCGCTGTCGATGTGTATTCTCCTGGATCTCGAAGGTGTGACAGAATTCGAAGGTCAGAGATTCGCATTCCGGCTGCATATAGAGGGTGCCGGTTATATTTCAGAAAACATCGCTCAAGCGCTTTGTGAGTAGTTCGAAGCATTTTTGACGTAGTTGATGTATCAACCCACGTCTCTGCAGCATAACAGAGCGCAGAAAGGATCGTAGAATCAAAGATATGAGCGCGGATTTTCGGATCCTTCAATTGGTCGGTGGCTTCTTTGAGAGGCTCGGATGCGGCCCAAGCTGCTCTCCTTCTTCTATTTAGTTCATCGTCCATGTTGTTTTCCA
Source organism: Angiostrongylus costaricensis (assembly GCA_900624975.1). Classification (NCBI taxonomy): domain Eukaryota; kingdom Metazoa; phylum Nematoda; class Chromadorea; order Rhabditida; family Metastrongylidae; genus Angiostrongylus; species Angiostrongylus costaricensis. The sequence continues at coordinate 72,303 of UYYA01000025.1, read as the reverse complement.
TGTTCATTGATCGCCCAAGGTAAATGTACGAGGTGGTCTCACCAGTGAGAGAGCCATCCAATTCAATTTTTACACCTTTCGCACCATGGGTTTTTCATGAACTGGGTCCTCTTTCGATTTATACGAAGTCCGATCTTTTTCCACGCTTCATTGAACTCGTTGATCATCACCTTTGCTTTGCTAGTGCTTCTTGAGAATATGACAATGTCGTCGGCAAAACGAAGGTTTGATAGGAATCTTCCATCAATACGTATGCCTTTCTCATCTCAATCGAGTGATTTCATTATCCACTGCAGTGCGGTACTGAACAGTTTTGGCGTTATTGTATCGCCCTGTCGAAGCAATATTCCTATAGGTCTTGTGAGAGGTCGATGGAAAAGCTGTATTTTTGTAGTGAAGCTCCGATAACAGTCGGGCAGTTTTTATGTAGGACGGGTGCACTCCTTGGTTGACGAGCGCTGATAGGATTGCATTCGTTTCGGCACTGTCAAACGCTTTCTCATAGTCGACAAAGGTTAGAACTAGAGGCAAGTGGTATTCCCGACAAACTTCAATGACCCTGGACACGGTTTTGATGTGGTCCATGCAGCAAAATGCTTTTCGAAATCTTGCTTGCTCGACTGTTTGTGCCTCATCCAATGTACTTGATATGCGCGAGAGGATAGTCGTCTTGAAGAGCTTGTAGAGTACACTTAACAAGCATATGGGACGATAGTTACGAAGATCTCTTCGGTCTCCTCTCTTGGGAAGGATGACCGTGCGTGATGTCCTCCACTGGTCTGGGATTTTTTCCTTTTAAAGGTAGCCTGTCATATGATCTACGAGAAGTACATGTAAATTGTGCCCTCCAGCTCAAGGAAATCGGCAGTGATATTATCGGGTCCTCGAGGTGTGCTTCTTTTCACGCTTCTAACGCAACTCGAACCTCCGACGCAAGAATTCCAGGTGGTTATTCTCCAGCGAGGATATTAGGGCCCGAGGCGAGGATTGTGAAACGGAAAGGGTTGGTGTAGAACGTTTCCGTCATTAATTCCATATTATGGCAAAAAGTTTTAACGATCTTTTCTTCTAAATATAACTTTAATGATGCTGAGATATTTGCAAAACTCCGGACCGCAGGTGTCTGCGGTGGGGTACGAGCGCGCTGTTGTCCTTTCCGGAGAGTAACGCATTCACTACTACACCGTGCGGGTTCTTCGTTTCGGCTTTCTCTCTTTCTCAGTTTTGCAAATATCTCACCATCATTAAAGTTATATTTCGAAATATATACCTTGCAGTATGACCGCAGAAAATTTCATGCGATTTAGAATTTAGAGGTTAGAAAAAAGATGTGAAGATCGGCGTCTGTGGAGAGTGTTCTGGCATTATACGTGCATAGTAAGAAACAATCTCTATGGCGTGTTGTGCTTGTGTTCGTCACACCTGGTTGCAATGACGTCCTGCGCAACCCGAGATTTTCTGGCCTCTCACCGGCCGCCTCACCGCCCGACGTCATAGGGCCGGATTGGGGAGCGTTCAGAAGCATCGGGGGATGTAGTGAACAGAGGAAGGAACACTCGAGTCCGTGCCCATCTTTTCGATTCAACACTACTTTCTGCGTTAACATGTGCGTCAGAAACTTGGTCAGTGTGTGAACAGGATGAAAAATCACTCAGCGTTATTCAGCGTGCAGTAGAGAGGACGATGCTAGGAGTATCCCGTGTCGCGCAAGTAAAGAAAGCGATCCGAAGCCCCAACCTGGGTTAATGAAGAAAACTCAAAGATGCCGTTCTGTAGGCCAAACATTCGAAGATAAGGTGGGCCGCACGCGTAATGAGTATAAATGACAACCGATGGACAAGAGCTGTTGGTGACTGGATTCCTCAGGATGGTCAAACGTACTACAGGAAGACCACCGACCCGATGGTCAGAGTTTTTTCACGAAGAGCCTAGATGAAAGATATGATGCTCGACAAGTTCCTAGAGCGAGGAGAACCCAGCCTTGCACGCGATAGGAAAAAATGGAAGATTTACTGGCGCCCGCTGGAGTCACTCGACTACCAACGGGACTTCAGGTGATACAGGTGATATAACCTGTAGGCTGTCGGGAAAGGTGTAGAGGATATATCGTGCACCCAGACGATAATTCTAACGCTAGGAAGGTCTTTTTATCCTACACTTTATTTCCAACAAAATGCGTCCAGCTATGAAACGTTGCTTAAGAAGGGCCGGTCCAGAAAAATCTGTAAAAATTATAGGACCACTACCGGTCACTCTAAAATTTCACTTCGTTCGTAGACCCTATATGATCGTCTTTGCACAATGCAAAATTTCACGCGGTGCCTCTAGGTAAAGAAGTGATTGGACCTGTTCGGGTACAATTTAGCCGGTCTCTTGCAAAGCGCAAGAGGCTAGCATACTAGCGAAACTGGTAGACCACCGTGTGCTCGCATAAGAAAACACCTATTCGGAAAAGATAACGAAGAGTTTGAAGGAGAACTTGCTATCTTTGCACTGGAATTGATAACTTTAGAGTGCAAAACTCTCGACACGTTCCCGACTAATTCGAAGAATCTGAAAACGAACTGGAGGAACTAATGTCTCGTTATCACACATGATATCACACAATTTCTCAGATTGGTATTTTAATATGAGAGGGGCACACTGTTTGCATGTGTGACCGCTGTGCGGTTAGCCTTAGCGTGAAATATTCAATGGAAGATTTATATTTAGAAGGCTATGAATACGTTAGGAAGCTACTAGATTGCAGTTAACTTGACCTTTTCGGGCTCTGAAGAAGAAATCCGTTGAAACGTCAGCTTTTTCGTGAATAAAGAATAAAATGACAATTTTACCTTTGCTCATCAAGAGGACAAAGGATTACTACTTAAATTATAGATTAATGACTTTTATCGCTTTCGGAAGACAAACTGTGTTGGACTCAGTGCACATACCGTGAACACCCACTCACTCTGAAAAATCTTATTGATTTAACATGTTATCAAAGCCAGAAGCTCTCTTGATGTCGAAGTTATCTTTCAAGTAAAGGCAGTTCTGTGCTTCTTCACTGACTAGTCGTCCGAAGAATGGTTTTTTTAAATGAAATATTGACTCAAGAAAGCGGATTCTCACGAGCCACGCCTGATGTAGCATCTATGTAGAGCAGCTGTGAAGAGTGCAAAAAGCGCGGTGGAAAGCTCTGCAGAGCAATGTATACTACTGAACGGGCGAGAAAAGAATTCAATCCAACTGGTTCGGTACGAGTTGTAGTCCTTTTTATCCAGCCAAATAGTTTCATCTGTCTGAATTTAACACAAAATAAACAGCAAAATAACAAAAAGACTTCGACTATACGCATCTCATTTGAAGTTTTGAAAATCCATCGTAAACTACAAATACCTTAACAGGCTTGGATGGAAAGTACTGCACATTCAATACTGTGGTGAATCGCTCCGTTCAAACGCCTGTTGTTTTGTGTCATTCTCTTGGATAATAAGTTGGACCATCATTGCAGATATGACATGTAATGAGAAATATCCTTTCAAAAATTGAAAGCTTTTCCGAAATATACTGAGAGCTCACATATAGTTAAGTGTTATTCGCACTCCGCACATTTTTCTGTTTGTCATACTATCACCAAATCACGAAATGTCAACAAACTACAGCTTTGAGTAGGACGAGTAGCGTAGAATATATCACAAACGCATACTGTTCGTGAAGCTGTCAAAAGTTTTTTCTTCCGCTCCTTCTTCACCTAAACCCAAACGAGTGCCAACTCCCTGGAACAAGGTGAGCTCACACCGTTACTACTAGACGTGACGGAGAACAATGAAAAGAAATTATTGCTTTCTGCTCGACGTACTCGACAATGAACAACTGAACAAATGGTGCAGGGGTGCAAAACTTACATAATGACCACTCCACACTAAAACCAATTTGGGCTTAGAAGCTTTTCTATATGGAATGGACACAAAGTGTGCTGCTGAAATCAGTCGTGCCATTTTATTCATTTCGTTAAATAGATTGAAATATTGATGTGTTTCAAGTTGTGCCGTGAACAACCTACTTTATAGCTACTTGTAAATTAAGTAGGAAAATACATTAGGCTCACTCGGCTCCTTTATGTGAGACAATTTTTACTAGGAAATCCTTAAATTCAGAGTTCATTGAACATAATCTGTGGAAAAAGAGTTTCTGCTTTGCGGACGAGAATGTTTTCCAACATCAGTATGTCTTAATGTTAAACCTATTTCCTTCAATTCTAGATGCGAACTTCAAACTTGCTTTCATGCTGGATAGCCCTCACCGAAAGATGGGCCCTTACTGAGCACCGAAACATCGATTAATATCCCTTCGCCATCTTTTGCCAATTTGTTGTAGATGGTCCTTTACATTTCATAGACGTGATCATCTATGCTACTGAGAATAATAACCGAAAAGCTCGTACACCGCCGTCAGAACACGCTTCTAAATTGAAATGGATAAGCTATTGGGATTTCGTACATTTGACACGATCGTTGGTTTTTGCTTGTAGATATGTAGAGGGTGTTGCAATTATTTAGAAGTGCTCTGAATGAGGAAACGAAACTTTCTTACCTTTGCCTATAAGGACGGTGGAAGCGCAGCAATTAGAGATGCTGCTGAATGCGCTCATTATGCAAACAAGTTCGACTCCATACAGGACCAACTAACCCTCCATTCTCTACGGTCTGGAAATTGTTACAGATTTCTCTTGATAAAGCTTATTGGCTATAAAGGGTCACGTGCTTCTTGTACAGAAGACGTTTGAGCACTCTAGCACAACCATCCCTAGATTGCAGAAGGATGAAGTCGACCTACGTTTAGCGATATTCATGAGAAATACAAATCCAGAAAGTGGCAGTTGAGTCCACACTCAGATCCGAATGCCTCCTCGGATAACCGATGCAAGGCAACAAACGAAGTGATAAGAGTGCTGAAAAACGGACAATTTGTGTTGGAAGGTACTACAATAACAGAAAACTTTTGTAGATACTGCAGATAACTGCTGTTAAAACGGCTTTTATCCTCACGAAATGGTTACTTCATGGATGTCCACTTTCTGCTCGGTTCCACAGCCATCTATACCACAAATCTGCGTCACTGTTTAGTCGATAGTGTAAAAATTTTTCTGGATTTCGCGAAAAAATGTAAGAGCATTGTAGTATAGAAAAAAGAAATACGCTAGGTAGAAACCTCGTGAGCATATTGTTGGAAACTTTTGCAATGGCATTCAGATTCAATTAGGAGGTGCCGCAGAGTGGATGTCATGTAGTTGCAGAATGCATGAATGAGTTCTAAAATGTTAGCAAAACTTAAAAGATAGCAATTCTTCGTGTTCTTGTTGAGCAAACGCGAGGTGTTACGTTTATTCTTTATTCACGAATAAGCTGACGTTTCGGCGGATTTCGCCTTCCTCAGAGCCGCTTTCTATGAAGCTTCCACTGAGTATGTCGCGTGAGGACCAACCGCACAGAATTCACATGGAAGCGTAATGACATTACGCTATAATTCCAGTCTAGTTATTTACAGAAAAATGTTTCTTTCCACTAGATTTGGCGTGTCTATTTGGATCTGTTCTACCCCATTGTTGGGCGGCAGCAGAGATTTCATTACGTGGTTACAGTACCAAAATTGGGCAGCTTTCTATGTCCTCGCAGTACTGACCACCATCCAAACAAGATTTATCATCAATACTTTTCTGACCAAGCTGTTGGAGCAGTCAAAATGGTCATTATTTTCTAATCTTTTTTGAGGTTTATATTATCAAACTGCTTAATAGTTTAAACCATTGCATGTATTCATTAGTTGATATTCTGACTAACTACCTTTAAGCTGTCTAGTGAACAATTTTATTAGACCAACCTTTCTACATCTTTACTTTCTTCAAAGCCGATGTTCCTAGCTGATGTCCACAGTGGTTCGTACTCTATATGTGATATCTTCGCCGTCCCATCGAGTCGTATCCTCTTCAGTAGAGCACCGCTCAAATGAGGCAACGCTATTTCATAAGGACGGCCGTTGTTGATATGATTGTCTGGTAATAATAAGATAACAGAAGAATACGTGTTGTTTAGTCACGGCGAGTTTAAAAGAACTTCGGTTTTTGAAATATTGCTCCGTATTTATTTGGTATACAAGATAACATTGACGATTATGTAGTAACTATTCCCCAGAATAGTTATTACCATTACTCTGGTCCTTTCTCGTATAAATCAATCGCTGTCACAAGCTCCCCTTCATCACTGTGTACCTATTCCGGATCATGGTATTAATACGTTGCGAACTCGACACTTGGCACTCCAACCATCTGCTAGCTATATCTGCACCTATTCTTTTTAATTGTTGCAATTGTGCGTGTATGTGACGATGCTCTGCCAACTTTGGAGTCTCTAAGTTCTTCCTCTCCGCCAGTGATCTGTGGATGCATAACAGTTTCTTATCTCACTGCCATCCGACCATACTTCAAAGGCAACAACGTCTAATATCTTGATTTCTCTGTTGTATCACTTCAGCACTATTCGATATTTTACCACCGTCAGTGCTCTTTAATTGTCTTGATACTATTTCAATCTACTGATCACGTTATCACCTTTGCTTTTTGCAGCTAAGGTCTCTTAGTATTACGATCGCTTATGGCCGAGGGTTTAATCGTTATAATTCTCATACTTCTGTTCTCCTACGGCAAGCACCCGAGAAAATGTCTGGGTTTTGCTGCAAATTTTACGATCGTAATCTTCGGTGAGTTCCATTAAAGCCCGAGGAACAGTGGAAAAATATTGTCCCTGGTTCGGTACAGTATTCGTTTCTCCACAATTGAGGACTATTTGTCAATGAGCATAGGATTTCAAGGCTTTGTGGATTTATGTGAAAGCCATTGCTCCATTGCATCAGTCGCCTGCACATTTTTTATACAATGGCTCTGGAATTCATATATGTCTAAACCGAAAACCTTAAAAGAATTGACCTAAGCCTTTAAAATTTCCGAGAAGGGAGCAGAAGCTGTAAACATTAAGGATATGTTGAGGGATAACATCGTTTCCTACTTAACCGTATCCTGCTGCTTTAATCACTTTCGTGTTCGAAATGCAAGCGTTGATGTTTTTTAGATGGCAAGAAATGCAACATTAATTTTGAAAATGGCTATAATTTAGCCTCAATATGGATAATGAATGTGTTTCCTTGATTGGCTAACACAAGAATGTTACAAATGCTTTGCTACTCGGCCTGCCTGCGCCTGCGGTATGATATCGACTGCTGCTGGATGGATTGCTCGAAAAAACAAGTTATTGACAACAGTCAATCATTCTGCCACGACCGACTTTCTATTAACCTCGGCATTGATCAAGTGATTTTGTTCAAGATGTTTGCCCACATTATAATGGCACATTATACTTCCACGTGATTTCTGTGCGGTTGGTCTCTACGTGACATACTTAGTGGAAACCTCATAGGAAGCGGCTCTGAGGAAGGCGAAATCCGCCGAAACGTCAGCTTAATCGTGAACAAAGAATAATAACACCTAGCGTTTGCTCAACAAAAATACGAACAAAGTCAATCATTCTATCAACAAATGCCCTGTGTCGGATGCCAACGCCGAGTGTGGTTAGTTTATTCGGGCGGTGCTGCAGTAGATTCGACTCAATGTGATCACGAACACCTGCATCGGAGGAGGGAACAAGTGTGGACAATTGACTCTGATCAATCCGATTTTGAAGAAGACGAAGAGCAAACGTTAGCCGAATGAAATTTGATCCCATCCTCGTGCTATATTGTCAATGAACAAAGCAGACATCGTCACACCGAAGTTTTAAAAAAGTTGGTTAAATAAAATAATAGTGAAATAATTTACTTTGGAATTGCACTTTGTGAAGTGAACTCTTTCAGGCCCAATCTGTATTTGAAACTTTTAATAGAAATTTCTCAGTGATCCTTTTTTTAACAGCAGTGGACAGCGGCATTACTTACCCACCTTCTAATTCCTACTCACTCAATCACACCATGCTATTTCTCCAGTTCAGGCAAACCACTTTTAATAATGGTCATTCAGAAATAAATTAGCGTTATACATTATTTTTAATGCCATATCCTGCGTCAAAACAATTCTTTATTAATCAAAATAAAAACCATTTGAATCCACAGTTTTTCCAACAAGAACAATTTTGTCTGTTTCAGTTGCATAAATCCTGAAGTTCTGGAAGCGATGAATTCGTTGAAAGTATTTTTCGTGTCGTCGTGGTTGATGAAGCATTTCTCAAGCAGGGAGTTGTTAAGGTGGTCGAAGAAGTGAAAGTCATTAGGCGAGAGTTTGACGAATATTACGGTTAAGAAGAAGTTTCGTAACCCACCTCGTTCAACTTCTGCAACTCTGGTTCCACAACGTGAAGTGGGCGTTGTCGTTAAGAAGGATTGTTCCATTTCTCTTGATTAATGCCGGTCATTGTTGCTGGACCTTACAGTGCATTTCATCTATTCGTCGGCAATACTTCTCTGCTGTAATGTAATTATTTCGTTCGGGTTCAAAAACTGCGATGAATCAGCCAGGCTGTAGGCCACCAAACAGTCACCATAACTCAATGTTTTTCATCAATAAGCAGACACGAGGTTGTCAGTTATCGACCATGTATTACTCTGTGCGGCGGCTATCCACCAACTAACTTAAATACTTACAACAAATAAACGGCTCTGAAGAAGGCGAAACCGCCGAAACGTCAGCAATTGTGTTCTAATAAATTCTATATTAACAACCTCGTGTCTGCTTATTGATGAAAAACATTGAATTATCAATAAATGCCGAGGTTAACAGAAAGTCGGTCTTAGGAGTCACCATAACCTTTTTTTGATGCAATTTCTGCTTTGGGAAGCGCTGTAGAGCCTGATCGTATTCCAACCACTGAGCTGAACATCGCCACTCGTCGTACAGAATCCACTTTTCGTCGCACCTCACAATTCGATAGAGAAAAGGGTCGTTTTTGCTGCCCAGAATGACAGCGGACGACACTTCAAAACGGCGACTTTTTTGATCATGGTTTAATTGGTGCGGCACCCACTTGTCGAGTTTGTTTTTCTTCCTTATGCGATTCAAGTGAGTGGAAATTCTTTCTGTGGTTGCGCCAAGCCGTTCTGTAAGCTCACGAACAATTGTTCGCGTGTTTGTTTCCACTGGTGCCTTCAATTCGTCGTCGTCAAATTCATTGGGATGCCTTCCTTACCATCGAAGTCGAAATCACCAGATCCAAATTTCCGGAACCATGTTCTTACTGATGATTCACCAACATTACCTTCATATCAAACATCGTTAATGTTTGGAGCCGTCTCTGATGCACCACTACTGAGTTTGAACTGATAAAAGAAAATATGACGAAAATCCGTCTTTGAAATCTAAAGTGGCAAAGCTCAATGCCTACACCAGGTCAGAGCTCAGAAAAGAGCTTAAGAGAGAGGTTCGACATGGCGATACCAAATAGTCGCATGCAACATTGTAGGTTTAAAACGAAAAAGCATGTGGAAAGAGTGGTCTTTGAATAAATCTCGTGAGTGCGATGCAAATGAGGAACGAGATTGTTTCTGGTGCTCCATTGTGAAATGAATATCTCAAAATCCCCAGGGAATGCTTATTTGCGTCAAAAGTTCATCACTGCATGCCCACCGACTGTCCTGGCCACTTTAACGTGCACCTAGAGAGCCCGGTTGAGAGCAAAGAGTAGACAGCGTTTTCGACCACATTGTCAAGAGGACGATGTTAGGAGTATCTCCTATCGCGCAGGTAAGAAAAGTATTCGGCGCAATATTGACTAATGATAAACAGAAATTCTGTAGTATAAGCAATGATATGTGAAATCGGTTGCTTCAGGAATGTGAGGCGTTAAAACAACAACAGTTGGATGGAGACCGTGGACGGGTGGATATCACGGGCTTTCAAGCACAACGAAAAAACCATCGGCCAGGTATTCAGCCGTAATCTTAAAACAAAATACTTGCTCTTCGACTCCTTCGGCAAAGCAGAACTTTTCGGAAAGCTTATTCTCATAGGAATGAAAATTAACAGCCTTAATAGCTTGCAGTAGCTCATTATGACTATCGGCAGGTGGCACGTTATAAAATTATCCGAGCGTGTTAAGCGAAACGGGTGATATAAGGAGACGATAACTGCTTGTGAAGCCTTGCGTTGAGCTCATTCTTTAGTAAAGCTTTATTCAGTGTTAATACAGTTTTACTCAGTATTGCCCTTACTTTAATGAGATTTGCACGGATGTGACCATGCATTGTGAGCCGAATGTTGACCACGGAGATGTACACCATTTAAACCCAAAATAAACCCAAAAATACAAACTATGCCTTTCATCAAAATACCGACCACAACTCGCTATCTTTTTCTTAACGATTCGTTGAGCAGCTTCAGGAAAGGAAATTTGAATGCACTAGGTTTCTTTGCATGTGAATCGATGGCGCTGATCGACAGAAGTAGCTGAGGGACAGGCAAAACGAAGCATCCGCATGGAGTGGTGGTGAAGGCGTTAGCCGCCGGAAGGGTGATAGTGCGATCGTTCCCTACCGCAGACATCTTTAGTAGGGAGTTTTACAAATATCTCAGCACCATTGTGGTTGTATCACACGTAATACCATGCCATGAATAATTATAACAGGCGGTAAACAAAAAAGTTAACATTGTTTCGGAAGTATTTTTCAAACAGATTTTTTTAAAACCCCGATATGACCATGCCTTCTTTTTTCACCGATGATTTAAAACGAAGTTGGTGACAAATTTTATTCGGCTAGCGTGTGATCGACGTCCTCTCAAGGATTGGAACGATCCAAGCCGACTGCTCATAGTTGTTCCTCCTTCCGATGTAGGTGTTCGTGATCATATAGAATCGAATGCATTGCAGCTTCGCCCGAATAAAGCATCGTGATTCGTCGATGCAATTCCGTACAAAACGTTTGATGGTAGAGTGATTGTCCATCGATAACAACTTGTCTTTCTTCCCGACAGTCTATCCAGCAGAAGGCGGTTTCATATTGGCAGGTACGCAGGGTGGCAAATTTTTGCAACAGCTTTGTGTTAACCTATAAGTGAAAGGAAACGTAGATTATTCATCTCATGGTTAAATAATAGTCTGACATCGAAATTGTTGCTGCACTACGTGCGAGCTAATAAAATATAAATGTAATTGTAATTAATTGTAATTCGAACACGGAAGTAATTGAAGGAGCAGGACCTCGCCAAGTAGGAAACAATATTGCTCGCTAATGTATCGTCTATATTTGTTATTGCCGCTCGAATTTTTTCATGTTCTCATTCCAAACTCTAGCGGAATTTGTCGGAGGGTATGGCAGCAAAGTGTGCGGCTCAATCCAGGTATGCTACGGAAGCGTAGAAATAAGAGCATTATAACTACTAAACTTTCGGTCATAAGCGATTATAATACAATTGGATTTGTGTCTGGCTTTTGTTTACTATTCTTCTATTTTAGGATCACCAATTCTTGATGCTAGTGTATTTCTTGACGAACTATTGCATATAAGCAAATGTTGAGATATGAACAAAACTGGGAACCTCAATAGGTGTTCGAACTCTCCGTCACCCCTTCCGAAGGCTCGCATCAGTCGACACAATGACTGAAGCCCAAAATGCTCTGTATGCCGATTTGTGCTTTCCAAATCATTTCATTTAATGGGTGACTGTTGATAGCAGCCATAAAGGAACGCTTACTCTGAGAGAGCAATACAGAGAGTCAAAGGTCAACGGGTAACTGAATAGCTAAGATAAAAAAAATTGGCTCAGAGGAAGGCAAAGCACGTGACTCGTGGTGCAATGAATAGCATGAGAGCTCCTGGAAAGGATAATCATGGGTTAAAAGGCCAACCGAGGTTTCGGGTTTTGCCGATGTCTCAGCATCATTGGGGCTGCGTTTCACATAATACCCTGCTATTAAAAAATAATAGGCAGCAAATAAAATTTGTTGTCCGTCAATGTCCATGGTACCCATCGTCTCAACAAAATCACGAGGTCGCCCTCATTCGTATAGATGTGCTCAGTCACTGTGAACAGAATTGTTGTTTTTGCCACCTGTCATTACTGCGTTGTTTTTTCAGATGTCTCTTTTATGTACCGCGTTTTCAAAAGTATTTTGAACTACAAGATGGTTGTTGAGGCGTGTTAACGTTATTCTAATGAGCAATTTATACTAATGGCTAGTTGCGATTAACTCATAAAGTCACCTTCATATGCCGTTTATCTCCTTAGTTTTCATTCAGCTTCGGCAAAATGGATTTTTTCGGTCCTGAAGACGAGATTTACCCGATGAGGCCGCCATACTTCTCCCCTACGGCGATATTTTATGGCCGACTAACGACATCGGTAATGGCTTTCTGCTCTGCTCTCATGCACACGGCATTCATAGTGGTGAGTTAAACCTGGGCTTGTTGGCATTTTTCTTATGCTCAACCTTAACGTAGCTAAAGAAACTCAGCCCTAGCGTTGTAATGATTCTCGGTGATTTTAAGGTGTTCTATAAACCTTTCCTGCATTTGTAGCATCTTGACGAATCAGTTTTCTAAAACAATTTTTTTAAGGGTACTTGGAGACTATGCGGAATCGGTGCTCGCTCGGCATATCTTGTGCTTAGCTTCACAGGATTCGTCGGCTTTTGCTTCTCATTCATATTCCTCGTCAGCTCTTTCTTAGCTTTGGTCGGATTGAAATGGGATGATTGTATCATTATATGGCAGGTTAGTTCATGGGCTTTCTGGGATATATCGCTGGTAGATGCTACAATCGATCCAATATAGTCCTGTACATTAGTTGTCTCAATCTCTCCATACTATTGTATTCTTACATCATTCTGTGCTAAGCTTTTGAAACAGTACTTCCACTGGGCTATATCGGCTATATGTGCTTAGACTATACGAACCTATACGACGCTGTACCTTCCTTCACATGTGACTGTGAAAGGCTCTGAGCTACATAATAAGCGGTTAATTGGAAAGGACACGTTAGCTTCTTCTCAACCTCATTTATTCCTGTCAAATAGTGTCAAATGGTCACTTTTAACAGCAGGAAAGGTGTTGCGCTCGTGTGGGAATGCGCTTAATAAATGATTAGCCGATGATATTCTTGTTGAAAGTACGACTTCAGTGTATCTCACTACCGTCGTATCGAAGGAATTGTTCCCCCTTTTGACGAGAAAATGCGCTACAAATAACTGTGGATGTTAACTCAAATTTATCGCCGCAGCGTTCTCCTCCTATTTTGTCATGATTTATTGCCTGAATAACCCAAGTTTTTTTCCTACAAGGGAAAAAAATTAGCAGACATACGCACGGCAAATTAATATTCATAGAAAATATTTTCTGGGGCTCTAACGACAGTGACATCGTGCAGGTTTTCAATTTCTACCTTCTCTTTGGCGCAATGTTCCTCAGATTACGGTCTTTCTCTCTATTTTCCTTGTTGCAGATTTCTTCGCAAATTAGCGCGTAAATCTGTTTTTCACTAAATAACTGGTTCGTCCTAGGTTCCTAGTACCTATTCCACTCTTGCAGATCTCGGGTGGAGTGTTTATCTCGACAGGATTGAACATAAATTTCATTCACTTATATCTACTTGGGCAACGAATCGTCTGCATATTCTTTCCACTAAGAGTCAGTATATTTCTGTCCTGTAAAGTGGTTTTGGTGAGTGTTTCAAGTATAATGATAACCTTGAAATATTTGGCTATTTATAGACCACCCAGTACACCAATTTTCTTAGTGGTTTACTAGCCAAACATCGGTCTGAAAGTCCAATAAAAGGTGTGTTTTGAGGTAAAAAAAATGTAAAGAAAATGTAACAGCACAAAAAATTCTTTTTAAACAGTCGTCTTGGGAACCTAGAAGGAGTAAACTGGAGTTAATGACTATTTGGATGTTTACGCTGTCTGCAGTTGCCATTCAACGGGATTAGTCTGGGGAACACAAATGGGCATTGAACCCAGTTAAACTGAAGCTATGGCATAAACCACAATCTCTTTACTTTTTTATTAACCGCCCACTCCTTTTTGATGGCAGGGTGTCGTGTATAATATAACCATGGTGATGGTGAAATATTTGCAAAACTCCGCATCGCTGGTGTCTCGATAGTAGTTGGTCCGCGTTCACTTCTACTGTGGCCTCTAGCATATTTTCCTCTCATTTCTCTCTTGCACATTGATTGTCGATGGTGATAGTCGGGATCAGATTTGGTAACGTGCACGAGCCACATTTCGTGCTCTCCAAGTCCTTCCCATCTACGAATGCAGATGGTTGATGTAAGCTACGGATACCTTCGTCCATCGTACGGGTGCTCTTCAAAGAAGACGCTTGCATTCTTTTAGAGGCCACTGGACTGTTCTTTTCGTCCATCTGTCATCTGTTCTTCTTACTAGATGACCAGCTCGGAAGTGCTTTAGTGTCGATCTATATTCATCAGGATTTCGAAGGCTGAATAAGTTCGAAGATCTAAGCTGGGCATTTCGAGTGGACGTTGCCAGTACCGGTTAAATTTCAATGGGTGTCGTTCAATCTCTTTTCTGGTTTTGCGCAGTATTATTCTTGAAGTGATTGAGGCATAAGCCCACATTTGCGTTCGCATGACAGAGAGCTAAAACTGTTGAATCGTAAAGGTGACTGCGGAGTATTGTGTTCGTTAGTTGGTCTATGACTTCTTTAATAGCACCTAATTCGGCCCATGCTACTCTCTTTCTTCTTACTAATCCTTTTTCATGTTGTTCTCATGTTTAGTGAACATCCGAGGTACTCGTGCATTGTGATTTGTTTACGTAGCGTGGGTTCTTCATGAAGTGGAACTTCATCCATTTTATGTGCAGTCGAGCCTTTTTTCCCACTTCGTTGAGTTTATTTTTCAACACCTTTGCTTCACTTTTACTCCTCGAAAAGACGACCATGACATCTTCCAGTAAGTTTTTCCGCGAATGGGATCCTTTTGCAAAGATCTTCTGAATTTGGCATTTATTGTCAGCCGTGTTAGGGGTGTTACAGTAGGTCTAAGCGTAAGTGTCATCTTTTCGAGCAACTCCTTAGTAATGGGGATGCCATCTGAACTCCTTGTCTAGGAAACTGATGCGAATACGAACAAGCTTTAAGTCGTTGGACAAGCAGCTTGTCGATCTTGAACTGGTCCTCGTTCTTTTGTTAGCTATATGAGAAAGGATTTTATTGAAAATATCATTGTCATACAGGACTTGTTTCGCTTTTCTTGGACGTTTCTCAGCCTGGTGGCTTAAGCGAATCGTCATGAGAATATGGCAGTGATAGCATTCAGTGCAGAATCCAGGTACCACTACAGTGTGAAAGAGGCAGCATTTCCTCCTCGTGAGAATATGGTTCATTCCCACACATGGCGGTGCGTTGAAAATCTCTTACTATCAACGAAAATTTTCTCTTCTCTAACAATGAATTCCCATACAAGAAACATTCTATAGCCAGAAGTCCTGCAAGACTATTCCCATTTTCAATTCCATCACATATTTCGGATTATCCTATCTCGTAGTTTTTTTCTTGGTTCTTTCTAATCTGGCATTGAAGTCTCCAACGACGAATTTGTAGAGGTACTTCTTATTGCAGACCACTTCCTCCAACTATTTGTAGAATGCCGCCAGTCCGCTCTCATCAGCTGTACAAGATGGCTAGTGACAGTTGATGATACTGATTTAAAGCGAAAGTTGAAGAAGAAGAATGGCCAAACGTCGTGATATCATTCCATGTGAGGCGACTGTATATGAAATAGATAACTGTGTAAAGGCGAACGATATCAATATCTCATAACGAGGCTTTCCCATCACGTGTGCCAAGGGCCCTCTCGTGCAATTGTGTTTTGTCGGCCTTCCCGCTTTCAGTTTTTTTCGTAAGGCAATCATATGAAATTTTAAAGTTCTCAGAAAGAGCGTGAGGATTAGTGTCTAATAGGAATGGTTTGGTGTTTTAGGTGCAGCACAAGAACCAATCTCCATGACGTGCCGTGATGTGTTTTATCCGTTTCCAATGAATACCTGTGCAACCCGTGTTTTCATCTCTTCTGACGGTTTTTCTCATCGCTCGCCGTTCTAGTAAGGGGAGGACAGAAGTAATGAGGCAGAATTATTGTTGGTTGAGCTCTTTATAGTTTTTGAAGTTTAGAGGTCAGCCAAGGATTTGGCTCAGTTCGCTGCCACCGGGAGTCACCGGAGTTTTGTGGAAGGATTAGAGGAGTATTTTTTCCCTTGTGTATAATTTCGTTCCAGTAAGACGGTGATTGCTGTATTTCCAACGGGGATCAATACTGAATCATGCTTCCCAGATCGATATCGCTGACGCGTGAAAGCTGGTAGCACCTATAGTCAAAACAATACGGCTGAGAGCAAACGAAACGAAGAACTCGCATGGTATGGTGGTGAACATGGTAGCCCTCAAAAAGAGTAATGGCATGTTCTGTATTCTCCGCAGACACCAGTAGTTAGGAGTTTTGCAAATATCTCGGCATCATTATGTATATTTCTAGTATTGCTCTACATCGTGGAATCGTTGGGCTTTCCTCAGCCATGATGTGCTTGCTGAGAGAAAAAATTTCCCGTTGTACATGGTCGTCCGATAGGAAAAGAATAAAGGGCAAGACTCTTGGTCTTTATTAATGGCTGACTGGGGTACCGTGCATTCAACTTCAAGCAATATTCGTTCTTGTTGTCAACACATCGGGGATGTGCAATGGACCGCAACACGTTATTGGTGTATAGAGTCAGTGCTGATATCCGCTATCCTCCCAGGCAGGTCTGGTACCACTTCAACGGGCCGCGAGAGATGGCTTGGTAAGACTGGGACGCGGGATCGAACCCATGTGTATTGCAGGGGACATTTAACGACTGGACTGCACGCATTTTCATCGCAATCCTATACCCAGGAAAGCTCTCGGGCAGAACGAGGCACCGTCGGAGTGGGGATATGACGATTATTTAAAGTATACATACAAGAGTCACTTAGCAACGATGGGAAACTTATAAATTGTGTTGTGAACTGAAGCAAAATATTTTGGCGTTTTTAAACAACTGCTTGGAGTCTTAGTTGTTTGCGTGGATTAGTGTACTATAATTTAAATGTTAATAGTAGAATTCTCACTAGTAGTTCAGAAGTAGGTGAAGGACACAAATGTTACGCAATCATGGTTCCTTGTATCCCCACCAGCATCCTAGCTGATTTAAGAGCTCCAATTTCAGATCTGCCTTTTATTCGCTTTTCTTTTTTACATTACTGTGATTGCATTATGTCTAAGCCGATACGCTGGCGTGGCTTACGTTCCAGAACAGAATGGATACAAATTATTGGAGAAACTGCCATTTTCTCATTTAATTTCAAGGTGATCGTTTTGAAAATATTTCATGCTCAGTACATTGGGAGCGTATTTTCATATTGGCTTTTCTCATAGTTCCTCGTTCCGAATTCTACGTCCTATATCATGAGTCTTCCAGTTGACTGTCGAGGGACTCGTGTGGGGGCATTGAAGCCTAAGTTTTCTTTAGTACCAATTACGCGCAGGAGATAGTTCCTCTGTTTAGAAGTGCATTAATTGGAAAAATTTTAAGAAAAAGGGCAGATAGCCCAGCCAAACAATCTAATTCTAGTGAGAAGATATCTTTTGCTCTATCTTTTATTAATATACGGAATAAGCACCTTAATCAACTGGTGCCTCGAAAGAGTGGTCCTGACAACTCTATGGCAATTATAGAGATTTCGTCTTGCGCTTTACGTTGTCAGGTGATTTAGAAACGTCTGTACGATCGTCTGACTAAAACAAAAGATGGCATGATTTGCTTTATAGATAGAGACGGAGACTGCATATGCTCAGGTGCCATGTACCTGATATCTTGTAAGAAATGCAGTGCTAAAAACATTGGAGAAATGGGTGAACTTGTAAACACTTTGTGTCCGCTTAAGAGAACACCTTGATGGAGTGTCGAAAACCTTAACAAGTACTGCTTTAAAAAAAAAAGAGTACAAAGGTACAGTGGTGTCAGTATTGAGGTAGTGGTCACAATCCTCGTGGCTGGAATCGATAACAATAGCGCACTAAAACTCTTCGTGTAAATTTCGAAATTCTAATACTAGATAGAAAGGAAGAGTGCCCGACTGTCACAAGTGGTATGTCGCCTTGTATCAAAGTGGTTTCCTGGTCTAAGCAAAGTTCATTGTGTTTGAACAACACGCAGGTGACCTCACTTCATCTAAAGGAATTGAGTATTGGGACTTTCTTAATAGATAGATTGGTTTTTTGAATTAGATTTACATTGGTGTTAGAAAGTATCAATAGAATAATACAATACGATATCGCATAGCCCGTCTAGGCTCTGAGGAAGGCGAAATCGGCGAAACTTTATTCATTGTGCATGAAGAAGAAGAAATAACTACCACTATAACTTAAATAAGGGCGGTCCATGTCATTGATTATTCATGCGAAGATTAAACAAAAGTTGATTTCGAATTCTATATATCCATATATACATGCACTGTATATATGCATATATACAAATACGTGTATATATATATATATATATATATATATATATGTACACATACCGCGACAGTACTTTCTACTTGGAGCCTTTTAAGTCCAATGCTGAGAATGGGGCTTCCGGAATTGTGAGTTATCATGAATGGTCACGATCGACATGATAAACTCGGATAGGTTCTCATCCTGTTTGTTTCATTCTAACATGTGAATCTTGATGTGACATTTCTCATACGTTCTCCTCAGTTCAGCACTACGGTTGAAATCGCTAGGAATGATTTTAAAGAAGGTATGGTCTTCTTTGTAGAAGTGAAATCGCCTTGAAACGCTTCGAACTCTCCCTAATATGCATGTTTTCAACCAAAAGCGTGCGATACAGCTTGTTAGTTGCTCAAAACAGTCAATCTTCATGGGGACCTCCTCTACTGTTGCATGTACGTAAGAGCATTTCTGCCCAACTATTTACAACCGGCGTGAAACAATCGGCGCCGAATTGTATGAACACCGTTTAATTTCATATCCCGCTTTCGTATTAAAAGGATTTTCCTTTATCGAGAACAATGCAAATTATCGGTGTTCTTCTTCAGCATATTGACGAAACCTTCGTTGTTCAACGTAGCAACAACCTTTGGTGGTTGAACGAGTCAATGAAAAATGTTAAGTGAATGGAAATAGATTGTAGTTGCACATGTTTGAAGTGTGGACACTCCAGTCAGCTTTATAGTAATGTGATTCACTATACTGGCATTCTTTTTGAAAACTTTGATCACGCCTGTCCACCTGTTCCGGGATCCGTCATTACTGCAAAGGTCGGGACGATTAATAAGGCCTGTGAAGGATAGACTTACGACCTTCACGGATTTCACGAAAGCTGTAGATGGAATGAAGGAATGGATCTGAATCCTTCCTAAAGCAATGCGCTTGAGAACATTGGCACAGATGTTGAGGAAATTGGAGTAGAAGCCACACGTAGCTGGAATTATAGCGCTTTCCAGTATGGTCAAATTCAGTATGGTCGGAGAACTTAATTTTGCGCTGTAAACTGGAATTTTTTTGACCAAAATCGCTATGCATACTCTCACTTTATCTTTAAGGGCTAATCAGCTTACAAATTATTCGATGCTACTAAATGCAGTAGCTTTTCTTCTACTGTTGGTTGTTCTGAAGTTTAGAGTAAAGGCTTCTCAAAATTGGAAAGAAGAGATAAGGCTGACGGCACAGGTAAACGATTTCAACGCTTGCGACTTTAACGAACCGCTTTCACAGCTACGCATTCAGGCAGCTCTGTCCGTTGTAACGGAGGTGATATTTTTCTTCATATGGGAGTTTCACATTCTTAAAGGAGATTCGATGATTTTTTTGTACAACACTTCCTGTTTGTGGTACTACAACGCTCTTACGCTGCCATATTTTGTTATGAACAAGTTAGCTCTACAACTTATTCAGCCTGCTTGTGTGAGCACCATGTTTTGGCAAGACTTTCGTACTTTCAATCAGTGAAAATATTCTCGTTGTTTACTCATTGTTGTGTCCACAATGGTGGATTTTCAGAAATAGAGAAACCAGAGAGTTCATCCTTTCAGAAAATTGCACGAGGAACTCAGTCGGCTGATGCAAAGCATCATAATCGTCGTTCTTCGGAGACGAACTTGCGGAGTAACAGTTTTAGTCTCAAAATTTAATCCAAGGTTACGATCTCATGGTGTGCAAATGACACAAAGACCATGTGGTGCTCAATAGCCAAAAATTTATCAGCTCCGTTCCTGAATTGAACACTCTTCCCGGTAAGCATAAATTTTTTGATAACTCCTTATCTTTGTTTATATTACTCCAGTTTACTGGTGCAGCAGATAGCTCACTGGTCATGATGCCGATGATCACGTGCATGGTGCTGGTTCTATCCTGCCCCAGGCTCACCATGCCTCTCTTCGTTCCGTGGTTAAAAGATTGGTTCTAGACTTGTCTGTGAAAATGTCGCTCTCTGTAATCCAATTGGGAACGCTTCAGCCCAGCTACCTTAGGTCTCCAGGTAGAATCGACTCAACCAGCATTCCACGACATTCAGCGTGAAATGAAGGCTTGAAGCAGCAGCCGAAGCCACACGTGAGTGTTGGAAAGTCTTTGTGGATGACGGATGCGAGGAAACGTTCGAATGTGAGAAGTGTTGGGTTCCGCAAAGTAGACGTGAAGACGGGTCGTATGAAGCAAATAAAATAAAAGAAATAAAAATTCATTGCTACAACTCATTGCCAGATTGGCCTTTTCCGCAATACAAATGCCAACCTTTGGACTACTCTTGTTTTTCGTTCACAATTGGCGGCAGTAGAAACGGGTATTCACATTTGAGTTCTTATTCCCTTCCTCGCATTTGGCTCCTTATCGCAAGGTCGTCCTGCTATTCACAAAGTGCGTTTGCTTTACAAGAATCATTATTGTTCAAGCAAAATACCTGTCACAAACCTACGCACTTTCCTCGGATCAATGAGGATCACGGTGTACATATGATGACAACGTGAGAACACTCAATACAGTCTATTTCGATAACCCGGTATCTAGACCAGCTTAAAAATATTAGTGGAAATTTACAGGTCCTAATTCACTGGCTGAAGGTGCGCAACAATCCCTTGATTTGCTTGAGTGATAGTTGTTAAGAAAACGAAGGGAATGTACGAAGAATAATACTTAGACAATAGTGAAAACGGATCATCTAAATGTATAGGCAAGCGAGTATTCACCCTTTGGGGACTTGATATTTCTTCTCAGCGCTTGATTATAATAACGACTGCACTTGATGTTATTGAATCAACCAACAGACCACAGCACGTTCAGCTCAGGTGCTTTGGTGTGTTGGAGGCTCACTGAAGTGTCGCGAGATTGTAAGAGACTGTTCTGTATTCAGAATCGCTCATAAAACCTCTGGAAATCCAGTACTCTTTGATATGCAAAGATCTTCCATCTGGCATACTACACTTTTTTTCAATGAGAATATCATTCTGGCGCGATATTTTTTACATCGACGAAATGATGTGGCTTGTGCAAAGTGATAGAATCTCGTTATAATTGTTTACTGAGAATATTCAACTACAAAAATGAGATGATTGCACTCCAAGGTATACATGGAACATTTACAGCTTCTAGAAATGTAGTGGAGAAATTCATCCTACTGAGAGACAGGCGAAACAAAAGACCCGCATGGTGTGGTGGTGAACGCGTTAATCCCCGGAAAGGACAATGCGCGTTCGTTTCCCACCACAGACACCTGCGGTCCAAAGTTTTGCAAACATCTCAGTATTATGAAAGTTATATTTTGCAACGTACTCTGCCATTAAAAAGAATAGGCAGTAAATAAAAAGGTTAGGAGAACGAGGTCTTTCGTTTCAGTGGATCACATTTGCAACTCAAGCCGGCAAACATAGACCAAATACCCCGCTAGGCACGCATAGGACCCAGAGACATAACGGGGAGGACTTTGAAGTATGTGTCACGATCCTCGCACGCGAATCAAGAACACAGGCGCGAAAAACTCTCGAGGCACTCTGGATTAATTCCAGAAATCCGAAAATGAACCGCAGGGAAGAATGCCTCATTATCACGCGTGATATAGGGCAGTATATAAAACTGCTTTTCTGATGTGAGGGGCACATTATACTTCCACGTGATTTCTGTGCGGTTGGTCTCTACGTGACATACTTAGTGGAAACCTCATAGAAAGCGGTGAGTGTGCGAAGCTGTGTTCAATGTGATTGAAATCTCGGTTTAGAGTTTCTTTGTTTGGTTATGGAGGCGTCTGGCCGAGTAGATTGCTATCAACTTGACCTTTCCAGGCTCTGAGGAAGGCGAAATCCGCCGAAACGTCAGCTTATTCGTGAATAAAGAACAATAACACCTCGCGTTTGCTCAACAAAAATATGAAGAATTACTTGATCAATGCCGAGGTTAATAGAAGTTAGAAGAATAGAAGAAAGTCGGTCGTGGGAGTTACTATAATAAGCTATGTTTAGAAGTTTTAGATCAGATGAGTTTGCATGAGAGTGTCCTTCTGGGGATCGTTTGCAAAAGGGTCGTTGAATTAGCAACATTTTATGGTGACTCCTTTAGAAATTTGATGCACTAAATCTAGCGGATGCAGGCTTAGTCATCAAGTCCTCCGTTACTGAAGATATTCATTCCCTATCCTACTTATCATCACGACGGCCATTACTCTGGGAAATTCTTCGACGTTGGAGAATTTCTTAATGAAATTGTTTTCGAAACCCTAAAAGCTAGAAATAAAAGTAGAAGCAAGTGTTTAAAAAGCTAGAACAGTATATTGCGTCGAAAGTGGAAGCTACACCATTTTCTTCTTTGTTGAAATGCCTCATCTCCACATTACTTTCGTATCAGTTCCATTGATTAGAATTCATTCGACCTGCAAAATTAACCTGTCCGAAAACGACTGCATCAAAAATGGTACTGTGGCAAAAACGTGCTTCTTTATTACGTTTTCTCTCATCCCTTTTTCCTAAGAAGGCGCTTCTAAGAACGCTTCTAAAAGATATTTCGAGCGAAAACCAGTGTGAGCAGAGTAAGAGAGCAGAAAGGATTGCTAGAATTACTTGAATACCTGAATACGTAGATGGCCCGTCTTCACAGGTTCTGCGGGCCCCACCATCATTTCCACAGTTCGGAGTTTTCCTGGTTTAATCATCGTGGTTTGCTGCAGTTCTGAGGTCAGCCAGGCCAAAGTTTGCCTCCACGTCGTCACCACTAAAGGCAAATGCCGTCCTTTGGATCGGAGAGAGATTTCCCAACATGCGACTAGTTTGACAGAAGAACGCTAGTGGATCTTGGCATTGGTTCACTCTTAACTGCGATTCATAATGGAAATGCCGCACTCTTTCTCAGCTTCGGAGGCTCTGCTAGGGGCAGAATCTCCCTGTTATACATAGCAGCCCGACACCCACGTTTACGTCCTAGCCACAACGAGGCGGTAATCAGTAGTGAGAAATCCCTAAAATTGGTGCGACAAATAGCCCTTTCCAGGAATCAAAAACTTTAACTCGCAAAACTCTTGAAACATTATAGCATGGTGTGGTGGTGAATGCATTAGCCCCCAAACGGGTGACAACACGTTCGTTCCTCACCGCAGACACCTGCGGTCCGGATTTTTGCAAACATCTCAGCATCGTTGTGGTTGCATCACACGTAATATCCTACCATGAAAAAATTGTAATAGGCAGCAAATAAAAACTTAATATTATGGATAAATTCCAAGAATCCAATAATGAACCGTTGGAAGGAATGTCTAGCTATCACGCGTGGCATCGTACAGTATCTCAGATTGAGCTTTTGATGTGAGAGGTGCACATTACCCATTCGTATGAACACTGTGCTAGTGGTCTCCACGTGGAACACTCGGCGCAAAACTCATAAAAAGCGGTGACTTACTAAGAAGCTATTTTGTTTTCAGAGCGATTGAGATTTTGGTTTAGGACTTCCCCTGTTTTCGTTGGGTAGATTGCAGTCAACTTGACCTATCCAGTCTCTGAAGAATGCGAAATCCGCCGAAACTTAACGAAACTTAAGGTTTTCTTGAATAAAGGATAAAATAACAACCTCGTGTTTGCTCATTAAGAATACAATGAATCATAATTTATATTGCAAATTATTGACTGTAGGCAGAAGTAACAAGTTTCATTTAAACGTTGTCAAATATACACGTGATATATATATATAAGCATATATGCATATATTTGTACCTATATACATACATGTATATATATATATATTTGTATATAAAGGGCGCGGTCGGCGCAGTGGTTCAAGGCGCCACTGCGACGCACAAGCAGAATCGATCCCTGCTCTCATGACCCACCAAGGTTTCCATGTCTCCGGAGTCGGCAAATTGGTACCAGACTTGTCTGGGAGGATAGCAGCACTGGCCTGATACATCGGTAGGCTACGGCCAGCCCCTGTCAAGACAAGATATGCATTCAATCACTTTCAATGATGCTTAATGAAGTCGAATACGTGGCGCATCGCTCAGGGATTGATCAACGCCAGGAGCTTTATCCTTTATGTATATTTATATATGTATACGGTTTAGCTATAAGTTGCCAAACAAAAGTTCTAAAACAAATGTGGAGTAAAAACTAATAATATTTGGTGGCTATTTCGAAAGCCAAACAGTGTTGAATCCGACTACTGAGCGTATAGACCGTGAATACCGCGCAACTCTGGAAATCTTCTTACTAATTTAACATGTTCGCAAAGCCAGAGGCTCTTCCTTGATGTCCAGTGTGAATGTTCAAGTAAAGGCATTTTTGTGCCTCTTCACCTGCTAGTCGTCCGAAGAATGGTTCGCTGTGAAAAATTTATGTGAAGAAAGCAGATTTTCACGAGCCACACCTGATTTGACATCTGTTCAGAATCGGCAGGTTTAAAATGTGGTGAAAAAGCTACGCAGAGCAATATACACTGAATGCTGAACGAATGAATGGAGCTGAAGGGTCGAGAATAGAACTTCATGGAACTGGTTTCGCATGCGTTATAGTCTATTTTACCCCAAGCCAAATGCTTTCATATGTTAAACCTTAAAACGAAATAAACATTAAAGCAATAAAAAAACTTGAACTTAAACGTAACTCGATTAATGTCTTCCCAGCCTAACATAAGGTATAAATATCTTAGTAAGCTTATGTGAAGAATTCAGAACGTTCACTTCAACAGTAAACTTCTTCGTTCAAACGCCTAACATTTTGTGTCATCTTCTTGGCTAATAAGCCAGCTTACTACAAATACCTCCCTATACCTTCTTACACTTTGCCTTACCTACGTTAATAACGACCTTTGTAGATTAATATTGTGTACGGATAATTTAATATGGAATGAGAAATGTGCTCTGGAAAATCGAAAAGTTCCTCTGTGAGACACTGAGAGCTCACTGTCGTTAAGAGGTATCCGCCCTGGATACATTTTCGTGCCTGCCTACGAGAAATCATAAACTATCAACAAACCACTAGCTCTTGTAGAAGAGTCGATGCCTATGGCCTATGCTATTTATGCGTAGTGGATAGTTAGAAATGTTCCCTTCCGCTACATAACGCTAAGCATGTAAACCGATTGGGAGCGTCAGATTAATTCATGAACACGATAAGGCAGCGAGTAAAGATTAAGTCTAGGCGACATTAGAGATAAAAACCAAAACCCACCTCAGTATTGCACTTATTTACCACAGCTCAAACGAATACAAACTCCCTGGAATAAGGAGAGCTCCCTGTGTTACTACTATACGTGCAGGAAGGAAATGAAAAGAAATTAACCACAACGTTGCTGAGATATTCGCAAATTTCGACCTCGGGCCTGACTAAACCACAATTTTCCTTTCCGGGGGCCCTCACATTACACACTGTGCCACGGAGGCCCTTGCTCAGCCTTTCTCTCAGCTAGTTTTCTACCTAATGATTTTATCAGCAATCACTCGCTAATTCACATGATTCAAATGGTGCCCTGCCGTGAAAAATTCTAGTAGGCAGAAAATAAAATTTTAGCACTGTGATTTCGACTATGGCCACAGCTTAACTGGGTTCAACGCCGGTATGGGCTACTCAGGTCAACCCCGTTGCCGGGTAATTGCCGATGCCATTGGAAAATAGAAAACTACCTGAAAGAAACGCAGAGCAAAGGCATTTGTGGCTCAGTGTGTAGTATGCGAGCCTCCGGGAAAGGAAATCACAGTCTCATCTGGCCTGGGGTCCAAGTTTTACGAATATCTCATCACTATCTTAACCTTTTTATTTATTGCCTAATCTTTTTAACAGCAGGATATTTTGCGAAATATAACTTCTACAATGCTAAGATATTTGTAAAACTCCGGACCGCAGGTGTCTGCGGTGGGGAACGAACGCGTTATTGTCCTCCTCGGGGGGTAACGCGTTCACCGCCACACCACGCGAGACCGATTTGGGCTCCTCAGATCAATCTCGCTGACGGATGATAGCTGATGGCAAAAGATCGGTTGAACTAGCTGAGAGACAGGCGAAACGAGGAATCCGCATGGTGTGGTGGTGAACGCGTTACTCCTCGTGAAGGACAATAGCGCGTTCGCTCCCCACCGCAGACACCAGCGGTCCGGAGTTTTGCAAATATCTCAGCGTTACAGTAGTTATCTCATCACTGTTGTGGTTGATTTCTCAGAAGACCCTGCCGTGAAAATTGTAGTAGGCACTAAATTAGAATTAAACATTAAAAAGAAATTACTGCTGACTGCTGGGCATGCTTGACGATCAACAACTGAGCAAGTGATAGAGGGAATCTCAATCTTAAGTAAGGACCACAGCACACCACAGCCAATTTGGACCAAAAACGTTTTCGTTTTATAATGGACGCAAAGTGTACAACTGAAATCAGTTTGAAATTTTACTCATTTCGGTAAAGAGTTGAAATATCGATGCATTTTGAATTGTGCTATGAACCATCTACTTTCCAACCATCTGTGAATTGAATAGCAACATAAGAAGGTTAATTATAAATGATATAAGACGCACTTGATTTCTTTGTGTGAGACAATTTGTACTAGGACTCCTTGAATTCCGACGTTGATTGACTTAGCCTGTGGGAAAAGAGATTCTCTTTTGAGAGCAGGAATGTGCCCTAATACTAACATCTCCTAATGCAAGCCCATTTTCTAAAATTTTGAATGAAAACTTCAAGTCTTTTTTCTTACCAGATAGCCGTCACTGAAAGATTAATCCTACTGAATACCTAAACGTCCATTAATGTCCCTTCGGCATATTCTGCTTATTTGTTGTAGATGGTCTTCTCTATTTCATAGACGTGATCATCTGACTGAGAATAGTACTGAATAAGCTCGTACACCGTCAGAAAACGCTGCTACACTAAACTGATAATGCGAACAGAATTTTTGCTGATAAAAGTGTTAAATAGTTGCTAGACTTTTGGCGAGAAGTAATGGATATTAGATAAAGTTCCTCATTCGTTGCCTCTTGCTTGTAGGTAGAGAGATGACACTGCAATTATTTAGAAGTTATTTAGAAGTGCTGTGAATGAGAAAGCGAAACTTTCCTACTCTTACTTATTTATGAGGACAGGAGAAGAGCAGAGGTTAAAAATGCTGTTGAATACGCTTATTCTTCAAGCAGGTTCGACCCCACACTGGACCGGCCAACCGCCTCTCCCTCCCGTTATCTAGGGTGAGGGATTTGTTATAAATTTCTCTTGATGAAGCTTTGCTGACTCCATAAAGGCTAACGTGGTTCTTGTACTGAAAACGTTGGATCGCACTAGCACAATTAGCTCTGGACTGCAGGACGATGAATTCAACCTCCATTCAGCGATATTCGTATTGTGCAAGTGGTAGTTCAATCCACACTCAGATTTGAATGCCCTCTTGGATAACAGATGAAATGCAACACGTGAACTGGCAAGAGTGTTGAAATCCGCACACTATTTTGGTAGGTCGTATAATAATAAGACAGCTTTTATTGGTGCTGAAGTTAACAGCAATTTAAACGGCTCTTACTTTCAAGAAACCATTGTTCCGTGGTTGCTTACTTTCCGCTTAATTCCTACAGCTGTCTAAACTTCGATTCACAGTTAAAGTTTAGCGGATAATGTAAAAATGCTTCCTGCACTTTGTGAAAAAATGTGGCGACATTGCAGCAGAGAAAAAAGAAGAGAAAATGCCTTAAGCAGAAAACACGTGAGCATGTTTTTTAACATTTATAAATGAGTTATAAACGTCAATAGAGCCTAGTAGTGTAGGATACCCAACGGTTTACTGCGTCATCGTGGCTAGGAGGTGTTTCTGGGTGTCGGACTGCGATGTACAGCGGATGATTCGTCCTTAGGTAGGGTCTTCCAGGCTAAGATGGACTCCAGCGTATCCATTAGGAAGCCTAACTAAGAGCAAACCAATACCGAGATCCACTACTGTCCTGGTATCAATGTCGCATAATGGCAAATCTCTCTCTGATCCACAAAGGCTGCGACTGCCTGTGGTGATGACCACCGGAGGCAGACTTTGACTAGGCTGACCTCGGGATCCTAGGAAACCACAATGGCTTAACCAGCAAAGCTCTGATAAATGGAGATTGTGCGGGGCCCGCCCAACCAGTGAGGATGAGCCATTGAAGTATCAAGTAGGCTCGAGGAGAGGACAGGATAGAGTAAGCTAGCACTTCATGTTTATTATATGCCGATAGTATAGTATAGTATGCCGATATATATGCTTATATATGCCGACAATAGTTGAAACAATCCTAAGCCACACAGACTGTTTTCAACCTAGTTGATTAAAGTTGAAGAAGATTTCCTGACGATATCGGAAGTTTAGAAAAATGATGAAGTAACCGTATAGGCATTGCAAAAAAGTTCGCCGGCACCATATGACAATCATAAACTAATAAGAAGGTTTTAGAGCAGTTTTAGTCCTTTGGTCGATAATTTTCTTAACATATACACATCCTGTTCTTGAAGTCAATCCTTTCCCCTATTTCCCTCATTGCCGCTTTTCCCATGACTAACTACCTTGATTTCCTCGACTCTCATTATCGAAATGTACATAGATGCGTACGCCTTATGATTTTATGATTTTTATGACTTTTTATGATTTTATGAATATGATTTTTCTGCTCCACCGAAAATTCATCATTAAGAAATGGATACATATCGGCTACACAGCTTAGTTGTATGAACGCTGCTTTTTTTCGAACCTCAACATAATGTCTGTAATACCTTTCTCTCTGAAACAGTTCATGTCCACTTTTCCTTTTTCTAACTCATTTTTAGCGATTATAATGAAACTGCACCATTTTACAAATAACTGACCCCTAGAAAGATTCTCTGTTATTATATAGCTTGGCCAAAAGCAGCAAAGGCGTGCTCAGTGGTCTGACACATCCCTATAGCTAAACGGAGTAAAATAGGGACACTAAAAAAAAGTAAGAGCTGCCATCTGTAAATCCAAATTGAAAGCAGAAAACTGCCGATTGATTTATGGCGAAAAATGATTGCTTATGATGGAGGTTTGGCAGCGTCTTGAAGAGGTTTAATTGCACTTATGAGAAAAATTCTTAAGCCACTTGAAAAGTGCTATCTTTGTATTACATGCTCTAATTGCTCAGAATTTTTATGAGCTCTGTTATTCTCAACGAATCGGAAATCAAAAATTCAAAAATGAACCGCAAGGAGGAGTGTCTTGTCATCACGCGTGACCTAGCGCCATACCTCAGGCTGATCCAATGATCTGACATGGACCCAGTTATCGACCATGTATTACTCTGTGCGGCGGCTATCCACCAACTAACTTAAATACTTACAACAAATAAACGGTAGGTGTTTGAATGAAGCTGTTTCTTATGCGAATACAAATCGATTTATCAAGTTTTATCTGCTAGGGTTATGAAAGTGTTTGGCTGAGTAGATCGCATCTCAATTTGACCTTTCCAGGCTCTGAAGAAGGCGAAACCGCCGAAACGTCAGCAATTGTGTTCTAATAAATTCTATATTAACAACCTCGTGTCTGCTTATTGATGAAAAACATTGAATCGGAAATCGTTCATCGAGACAAGGGAAATGCATGTTAACGCAGTTGCGTGTTGAATGCGATACCTCGATTTGTGTTCATGAAAGGTTTGAAAGCGTTTAACATCTTGGAATATATGATGGTTCAGTTTTTTAGTCAACCAATATTCTTAAATATGTGTAGAATAAGCCTTTTAAAAAATAGTAACGGAACTGAATTGTTAAAGTTTACATTAAGAAAGGGACAATTGCAGACATAAACAATGCATTAGGGAATCCGGCCGTGTTATGCTGGCTGAAATCGAACTTCTTAATTTTCTTTGATGCTAAAAATATAAAGTATATAAAATAGTAAAAGTAAAGTAAAAATATTAAAATATGAAAATATGTAGCAATAGACTGGCGGTAAGGCAGAACAGAGCAGCGTTCATCTTGAAGAGAATGATATGGAAATCCAAGTGGTTTTATTATAACTAAGAAAACCCAGTATGAATCGAGATATAGTTTTTCGAAGCCTTGAGTAGTAGAAAGCGCCTCTTAGCGCTATCGCCTTCCTCGTCCATACGGTTGACAAAACCTCAGACTTGGGTAAATAAGCCACCTATGTGTGGAATAAGCTGGTCGCCTAAGTTTTGTGGTAAATATTATTTTAGCACAAGATGCGTTTCATCTCTCGCATTTCGGGCGCTGTGAGTTAGTTATTATATGACACTGCATTGCTTACGAAGCCATGTCAAACAGCACAGGAAGGTTTCATTGAATAAACAGGGAAGAGCACAACTTGTGATCATGTTGAGATATTAATACAGACAATATGTCCTAGTCAGGAATACCTTTCAAAGCAACATGATCATGAGTAAGAAGCGACATTTCTTCGTCACAATTAAAAATAACATTGCAGAATCGACAGCATTGGAGTACTTCAGTGCCGATACGCCATATGATCCCGCGAAACCAGCGTACTTTTCTCCTACATGGATGTTTTATTTCCGGTTACTCATGTTGGTGATGGCTTCACTCTCAGCTCTCATGCACGTAGCGTTTATATTGGTGAATTGCTCAACTACTGCGTTACAGTTTTGTCAACCAGTTTTTTTGACACCGCTCGTGAGCGACTTCATTAAGAGCGGAAGAATCCCTTGCATTTATCTTGTCCTGCGCCTGTTTCCTTTGCACTGTTAAAGCATTAACAAAAGTAGTAGCGGAAATAGTCTTGTTTTAGGGTGTATGGAGACTATGTGGTCTCGGTGCCCGGTCGGCATATCTCGTTCTCGCTTCGATAGCTTTCCTTGGCGTTATCCTCTCGTTAAGTGTTATCGTGAGCTTCTTGCTATCCCTCGTTGGATTAAAGTGGAATGAATGTATCGCCATATGGCGGGTTTGTTTACAGCCTTTTGTTAAACTTCTAAGCGAAGAATAATGGGTATCTAACAAGTAGTGCTAACGTATGCGCCTTTTTATCCCTCTTTAGAACGCAACGGATTTAAGCCTTTGTTCCACTTCACTGTGGTAGAGGGCACTTCTCAGGTCTTTGCTTTTCTCTTCTTTTTTTATCCAGTTTTTAAAATAACTAATGAGTGGAGCTATTCTCTTGTATGTTGTGAACATCGAGGCTTCACACGAATTGTACGCACTTCCAGATCTGTGGAGGAATGTTCGTTGGGACTATACTAACCATGAATTTTTTGCATTTGTATCTACTTCTACAGCGAATTGTTTGCATATTCTTTCCGTTGCAAGTCAAGAGAATTTTGAGCCGTTCTGTAATATCGGTTTGTTTTTTCTAGATCTAATGATGGGTAAAAATCGTTCACTGGTTTACTTATTCAAATACTTAGGCGGTTTGTTTTCACGTATTCTGCATCTTCCTGCACTTTTTCACTCTTTTCAAGGTCTTGTGGTCCTCATCGATGTCGGTCTGATTGAAGTATTGTTTGTGCCATGGTTTGAGGGTCTAAATGTTTATTTCAGTGTGAATATATCTGGCACACGTGTGTACGCACACCTCAGCCTACATTTTGTTCAACTTTTCGCCTTTTCTTCTCATAATCTGCTCATTAATTACTCGGTTCTCATTGACACTTACATTTTAAGACGTCTTCAACAGAATCACGAAGAGGTGGTATTTACGTAAGATGTGAACTACAGAGACCGTCTTACTGTTGAGTGAACCTGTTGAGTTTACTCCTCATCCCACTCTTTACCTAATTTCGTAGTTCACAAGCTCATTGGAGTTTCAGGCATACATAGAATGTTGTATTTTCATTTATATAATGTCCAAGACAGTCTGTTTTCTTATGAGAAGGGTCTCCATGCAAATTCTTCCAATAGTTTTTTTTACCTTCTTCCTTGAGCTCAGTAAGCACAGCTTTTCCTTTTGTGTGTTGCTCAAAAGAAGGCAATATTTGACTCACTGGTTTATAAATTTCAAAACAGCCTGTTTTGTTTACCAGTGCAGGTCCAAAAAAATTAAGTTCTGAGACTAAGGGAAATGTGTTGTCTGTGTAAGAGAAAGGACATAGGAAACATCTTTTTATACTTGAAAGTCTTCAGGTGGACACTCTAAAAATAGAAAAACATTAAGCCGATTTAACCAATTTTTATTTACTGCTTATTCCTTTTTAATGGCGAAATGTTATGTGAAATATGATTACAATGATGCTGAGATATTTGCAAAACTCCCCACCGCAGACACCTGCGGTAGGAGTCGGACATGCCACCGCTTTCCGGAGGCTAACCTATCCACCACCACACTCTGCAGGTCCTTCGTTTCTGTTATAATGATTGTCATGACAAAAAAAAACCGCTGTTACCTTCTGAAAAACGTTCACTTTGTGACTGAGGATTTTTCTTAAAAGTTATGCCAGCTTGACCTTACATTTCTATGTGGGGTGGTGCTTTCTTTGGCTAACATGACAATGAGTATCATTTCGCAGCCTAGAAGTTATATCCATCCACCGATGCGCTTGACGTGAGCTACAAATTATATTCGGCTATTATAAGGTAGCCGTCCAGCGGGATAATTCCCTTGTACATCAGTTATTAACTTTTACAGCCACCGAAGACGTCTTCGCGAACACTTCTACAGTAGAACAACAGTGCTCGAAGTCCTCCAGTGATCAGCAGTGCTTTCACATTTCTGTGATAGATTCAATTCTAGTTCTAATTTTAATTCTATCATTTCTTCTCCAATTACTTACGAACTCTAATGGTCTGTAGAAAATAAGCGATGTCGAATACGAAGCGCTAAGCTGTTACTGATTTTAAGCTACGAATGGAAATACGTGAAAAAGTTCCAAAGGAGAGTTTTCATAACATAATATTTAAACTGTTTTTTACTGCTTGTTACGCCATTTGTTTTATATTTTTTCTAGAGTTCTGGGTAGTCTTTGTCGCGTGCAAAGGTGGCCCAGTGGGTTCTGATCGCTCTAGAGACCCGTTGAGCATCATTTGAACATCATATCTTTCTTTTAGGCTTTCTGTGAAGAACTCTAATCATCGGGTCGGTGGGTTTTCTGTAGTGGTACACATATATGCAAGCAATATTACTTTATATGCATAATTTTTTTACAAGACTATTTCAAAAGTCCGTCGAGTCATAATGGAAATTCTTGTCCGGTGTCATCCGTAGTATTATTGGTTCTAACGAAATGCAAGTAGTCCTTAGATAGATATAAGGAAGATGTGGAATTTGAATCAAATCGCGATAGCTGGTAATTGTCATTGCAGATCTGCCTTTCCTTTGCCTCTCTATTTTATGTTACTGTCGCTGCTTTATGCGTGACCCCATATGCCGGCGTTGCTTATGTTCCGGAACACAGCACGTATACGTTATTGGAGAAACTGCAGTATTCTGTAGTACTTACGAGGTGGTAACGTTTACTTCATTGTTTCATGCAACGGAAATTTACGTTCTTTTGCTACAACCATGATAATTTGAGCCACCATCCAGAGTAATTATTTGAGACAGTTAGGTACCCCCTGTCATGTTTGTTTTTTCCACGCCATTTTATCTTTTACACCCAGGATTCCTTTTAACTAAAGTCGCTTTACGAGCTTTCACGGTATCGTTAAGGGCAAACGAAGTTACAAATTATCTTATGGCGCTGTCAAGTGTTGTCGCCTATCCACTAATGTTGTTCGTTTTAAGAGTTAAACTAAGGTCTTCTTGTAATTTTAAAGAAGAAATGAGACTTACTTCACAGGTAACAATTTTCATTTTTAGTTTCAACAAACATTCTCACAACAGCATTTCAGATAGCTCTGTCTGTTGGGGTGGAAGTGACTTTTTTCTTAATTTGGGAGTTTAACTCTGCTAAAGAAGCTTTGCAAGTTATTGTCGTTATGGTCTCCAACCTGTGGTATTACAACGCTGTTACATTACCTTACTTTGTCATTAACAAGTTAGTTTTTTTAAACTTCCATACCTTTTTCTGCAAAAGAAGTTTCTCTCTTGGTAACCCGAAAGAAGAAAGTAGGATGTTTAAAGAAACAAGAGGAGTGGATGAATTTAGCAAGCATTTAGCGAGATTGCTTTTGCAGAAGAATTCATGAGGAGGTCAAGCGGCTATTTTTCTGGCGAAAATGACACACGATAACATGGTGTTCCATGAATGACGTCGTTTGGAGTTCAACGTAGAAGTAAATGTCTTTCTAGAAAGTTTCCCACCGATCCCTCTTTCAATAGCCACTGACTCCCGACTCTCCACTTCTCAGTCCATTATCACTCTAGAGATGCATAACATCTCTCCCATTTTGATTGTGTAATATTCTTATTGACGATTGTGCTTGTTTGTATACATGAGCCAACAAATCATTTGTATGTGACTAGTTTAAAATTTAAATAGCTGAAATCCATTCAGAGTGTAAAAATCGTTCAAATATTGTGTCCTTTGCCTGATGTTCTATGCAGTGGGAGCTTTCTTGTTCGCTAGTGTAATTTTTTACTGCATTGGAAGTTGGTAGCAGAGTTATCTGGGACAAGCTTATTCTCTGAAATCCGTGTGAGAAGTCATTATCGCGGCTTACTCAGGATTGCAGGGTGAATCGACACGACCAGTGTTCAGTAACATTTGTGACGAAAGGAAAATCCTCAAGCAGCAATCCAACCCACACACAAGAAAGTTTGAAGACCTTCATGGCCAACGGGTGAGAGTAAACTAATGAAATGAGGCAACATCAGCACATTATGGAACATCTGATGCCGGATCAAGTAATCTAAATAAATGAATAAATTTTTATCATAGATTCACTTAAAATTAAGGCTTCCATGAAAAATCCATTTTTTATCACTGTCGAACAAACATGGGGCGCGGGTGGCGCAGTGGTTGGAGGCGCCACTGCAACACACACGTGGAATCGATCCCCACGCCCATGGCTCACCAAGCCATCCTTCCCTCCGGGGTCCGCAAATTGGTACCAGACTTGTCTGGAAGAGTAGCAGCACTGGCTGGATACATCAGTAGGCCACGGCGAGTCATTGTAAAGGCCAGATAAGCATTCAATCACCTCCAACGATAGTTAATGAAGTCGAATGCAAGGCACATCCATCAGAGATCGATTAACACCAACAGCTTTATCCTTTTACCAAACAAACGATTTGTGTCTTGTTGGCAAATGTTTTTAAATTTCGATAGTCTTCGCTTTTTTATTGTTAGTTAAGGTGCGCTTGTTGAATGGAGTAGCTGCTTTCTGGTCTCCATGAACTGGATGTGGAGAACATTAATAGGTACAAAAAAGTCGCATCGCCACTGAACTGGTGGAGTTTTCTACATATTTTATCAGAGAAATTAAAGTCGTTGTCTATCAATTTTGAGAGACATACTTGAAGAACCGGGTATGCAAGGATCCTCTCCCTTGTGAGGTTATTGTCCTCGCCATTCTTTTTTGTTTTTGCTCTTTCCCACACAATTCTCTCTTGATAGCATTGATTTTCTTGCTTACAACGAATAACAGCTTCCTCTTCAATCAACTTCTAAGCGAGAGGGATATTTAAGACATTGGGACAGCGAGAATCCATGCACGGAACGGAAAGGTTTTCGTGGCCCATTGTGACTGGACGCTTGGGAGCTGGTCGTGAATGAAGCTGAATAGTGGGCAATTGTTAGCACAACAGAATAGCAGCGGAATAATGATGTTGCAACGGAAGGGCATGAAGAAACACATTATGCTGTCCACAGTTCACGACAAGCTTTCTTCCTCATATTCTTCAAAATTGGAGCTATTGAGAGCTGCAACTAGAGGCAGCGCACAGAGGACATACAGCGAGCGCTTGCATAATATGAAGCTAAATGACTTCAAGGAAGGCGTCTAATTGTGTTATGTGGTATATAGGAGTTGATTGACATTGTCGTCATCCCATTCTGTTCCAGAAAGTGATACCAGTGCTTCGAAAACGAGGATGATGGGTTCGTTGTCACAAGACTACTGCGGAGCAATATGATAGGAAATATGCTGCTATATGTGTTTAGAAGGTAAACACTTCATGCAACCATTGTTGGTAACGTTTTTGTTTCTAGTGTTTTCACGGACGGAATATAATGTGTACATCAATACTATAATCTCCTATGTGCAGCTTTCTAAGTGAAGGCGAGAATTGTAAGTCCTAAAAAGTGTTGTAAACACTTTTGGTTATGTATAAACGATCTCTAAGTGACCACGGATCTCCCTCATATGAGAGACCTCAAGCCGGCTGGTCGCGATACTACGTGGCGCGTCCCCAGGTGGCGGATAGGGGGTTAATCGCGGACAAAAAGCGACCTTTGCCCACCTGAAACACAGGTGGATTCAGGAGATGGACTCCTTGTTTCTGCTGCGCCGATCCATCCTCTATTTATGAGACGTATTCGTGCGCGCGTGTGGGAGTGCGTTCTAGTTAGTGTAGATTGTATTCTCCGAGTAAGTCCAACCAAAACCCTGCAATTAAGTGCCAGGGAAGTATATACGGGGCAAAAAAGAGTCGCCTCCAACAAATAAGCCTATGTCCGCTTTATAAGAGTCTGGAAAGCTACCCATGGCATACCCAGCCACCACTCAGAGCCCAGCAAGCTATACGTGAGTATCAAAATGCTAAACACAGTAAAAGAAACGGCCCTCATTCCCCTGACAACGAAAAAGCCCCAATTCCGCAGAGTTGGGTAGGACGAGTACGGAGAGGCGCTAAAATTTTAGGGCGAGTGGAAGTTGCCTGGATTTCAAAGAACTATGGTGACGATCTGTACCCACAATGCACGTACACTTGCATGCGTGCCCTCGACAGAAGACTTGATCATGCAAGCAAGAAGGATAAAGTACGACGTCATCGGCCTGGTGAAGACGAGAAGACGTCAGCCTTCCATCACCGTCTATGAAACCGGACAAGAACTGTTCCTCGAAACATGAGGCAGTGGAGGAGCCGGCAGAGTCGGCGTTCTAGTCAACACGAGTTTGCCCATGAACACCAATTCATTCGAACAACTTACAACCCGAATTGGACGTTTACTATTAAAAAGATGTGGATCAATACCGGCTTTGAAAATCTTCTTCGTTTACGCGCCGACATCAAACAATGACTGACGACGAAGAAGTTGAAGCCTTCTATATGGACTTGGAAAAGTTCTACAGAGAAGACCACACATTCTTCAAGGTCATCATTGAAGAACGATGTCACAGATGATGATGATGATGTGATGTCGATGTGTTTTTTCAATGTCAAGATTGGACTGATGGGAACGGCAGAAGAACATCACATTGGAGCCCATGGATTAGAATGGAACGAGCAGGGTGAGCAGCTATCTGAGTTTATCATGGCGACCAAGACCATCTATGGTAATTCGCAACTCCAAAAGCCCAACCCTCAACGCCAGACGTGGGAGTCTCTCAATGGAGAGCCGAAGTAGACCACATCATTGTAAATAGGAGGTTTTGCCTAATCGATGTCGCTGTTGCCTCAAAATTCTACACGGGACCAGACCACCGTCTTTTTTGTAAAAGACTCTATTTCTCGTGGAAAGAGAAAAAGCCGCTAAATTCGAAAACCAAAGTCCCGGAACCACCGTAAACTAGAACTTGTTCAATTCATTAGTCGGCTGTTCGGAAGATGCGGTTGTCGATAACATCGACGAAGAATACGATCGGCTCATGCAACATTTTCACGTTAGCGCTATGAGAGCTGAGAGTTCGAAAGTCACCAAGAGAGGTTTGCCTCCAGAAACACTCGACCTGATACGGGGGCGTAGAATCGCACAGCTGCAGTCGACCGCGAACTAACGTCCGAACTTGCAAAACAATGCAGACAGGCGATAAAAGATCTTAAAGGGAGAAAAGCAGCAGTAATGGCCGAAGCTGTAACAGCTGGGAAAAGCATTCGCAGAGCCCACCGAAGCCTCGCCAATTACAAGAGCAAGATGATTTCACTCCGACGCCCAGACGGAACAGTTACCGCGACCGGAAAGGTAATGGAAAAAATCATTCACGAGGACTACTCGGATCTCTTCGATAGCCACGTCCACCTTTCGTCGTATGAAATAAAGGAGGATGGACATGTTGTACCACTGGTTCTCCCTTCCGAAATCCGATATGCCACTTCGCCGGTGAAAAATCGAACAGCAGCAAGTCCGGATAGGATAATACCAGAATACCCGAACAACCTTCCGCTAGTTTTCGTAAAAGTTTTCTTCGTTGCCAGGGGAATGAGGGCCGTTTCTTTTACTGTGTTTAGCATTTTGATACTCACGTATAGCTTGCTGGGCTCTGAGTGGGGGCTGGGTATGCCATGGGTAGCTTGCCAAACTCTTCTAGAGTGGACATAGGCTTATTTGTTGGAGGTGACTCCTTTCTGCCTCGTATATACTTCCCTGTCACTTAATTGCAGGGTTATGGCTGGACTGACTCGGAGAATACAATCTACACGAACTAGAACGCACCCCCACACGCGCGCACGAATACGTCTCTTAAATACACTCTCAATATCTAGCCGGGATGCGAAGTTCTGATCATCGAAATCTGTCACACCTTGGAGACCAAGGAGAATATGCATGGATAACGAAACATAGATGGACCGGTCATATAATGAGAAGAACAGAGGATAGATATACGAAAACAACTGTAGAGTGGAACGCATGTATGCGTTTCCTAATACGGCCACCTACACATTGGGCGGACGTGTTCGTAAACAGAGTTAATCAGATGTACCCGCAGCCGAAGTCAACGCGCTACCATGCTCGAACAAAACTGAGGACGGACCACACAAGTGTCTAAGTGTTCAAGTATTATACCGCAGTGGTCGGAAGCGCCCACAATAAGCATGGGATCAATCCCAACTCTCCAGGCTCATCAAGCACTCCATGCCTCCAGGTAGGCAAAGTGGTACAAGGCTTGTCTGGGAGGATAGCAGCACTGGCTCAACACATCGGTAGGCCACTGTGAGTTACCATATAGGCCAGATATCCATTCATTCGATCTCCTCCAACGACTCTTGATGAAGTCGGAAGCATGGCGCATCCCGCAGAGACTGATTAACACCAAGAGCTTTATTTTCTGAATTTCCATGTATATAAACATATATATATATATTTATTATTATTCGGCGAGAAAACACATTGACTGCATCGGCTGACTCAAACCACATGTCGTCATTAAGAGATTATCCTTGCACTGCTGCTCGCAAACATCAGAACCACTAATACTTTATGATACTTTAATGCCACAATACTAATTAATACTAATTTTGCTACTAGTTAGTACGATACCTTCAATGATCTCAGGCATCTGTTCGCCTGTACGTGTTTTAACAACTTCCCTATGTTATATTTTAGTACAAGAATAAGAATAGCGCAATAAAGCAGCATAGGGTCTCACGCAGTTCTCAACCACTAAGCCCATGCTTTTGGTTCCGAAAAACGACAAGAATAACACGTGCAAATGCACAAGAATACCAATGCAGACATGCTATATTATTTCGAAGTACATATAAAAGTTCTATTTCAATCTGACACAACAATAGGTCATCTCTCTCCGATTAACCTCTAGCCGTCTGACAAAGGACATAGCCTGGGAACTACGTCTCGTGATCAACATATTTAGAAATATGTTTGAATAAACAGATGCAGCATATTCCAGAAAGAAGGTCTTATAATAATGTGCAAGTCATCGGAAAGCGGACAAGCTCCAGTTGCTTTCTAGGCGCTTTTAAAAAAATTAGGGTTCTGTTTTGCTTGTGGATTTATTCAGCAGATTAATAATAAGAGGATAAAGAACAAAGCTTTTAAACTTGATAAATCCAAGAAGAACGGGCTATGTATTCGACTTCGCCAAACATTGATGAGGTGACTGAATTCATATCCGGCGTAACGACGTATACACGCGATGGTGGGCGAAGGCCGGTCCAGTTTGTTTTGCAGGGCACACTGACCGATTGGGTACGTGCCCCCCAGATTATTGCTGGAATAAAAAATTATGTGGCAACATTAGTATACTCAATAAATCTTACTAAAATGCACTACATTATTGCTTCTTTACCAATACATTACTGACCAAATATCAGTAAGAGACCGTGGAGATTGAAAGAATCACCACTCATCACGCATTATCAACCTTCTAAACACTTAATAAATGACGACTGCCACTTCTGGGCCTCCCTTCGCGAACATTTAATATTTCCTGCTAAAAATGAAAAAAGAAAGAATAGCTTAAGTGCTCCAGATGCTTTAAGAGCAAGTAAAAACGATGAAGTATATGCATTTAGGCTACTTTCCCTTAGAAATTTTAGTTGTTGATCAAAATCCGGAGTTTCTGGATGGCCTTCGTCGTACGCCAGATTGCCCCAACTCCAAAACATAACTAGAGCACCCTGGAGCTCAGCATGTTGACAACTCACTAAGACCAAAAAGATTTCGCAGCATCTTCGATTTTTAAGCAAGCGCACCTGTATCACCTGTTGTCCCGTTGATCGTCGAGTGACTCGAGCTTTACTCAAAGCCACCATGTCAATGTGGACGATATTGATTAGAATGTTAGCTTGGATGATTGCATTAAGGAAACAATCCACCGCTAGACATCAAAGTTTAAAATCCAGAAATACACTACAGCCACAAGGTGTTAAGGGAGGACATTGAAGAATACACAATTATTGTTCTCGAAATTTAAATTTTCGAAACAGTTTTGATACCATTTACGTGCACTACGAGGTTAGGTTCCTATAATCATAACTACTAATAGAATTGCAGAATCAACGGCAATGGAGTATTTCCCTCGTGATGCACCGTATGGACCATTGACGCCATCATATTTCTCTTACTGTTGGCTGTTTTACTTCCAGTTGCTGATGCTGGTGATGGCATTACTCTCTGCTCTCACGCACATTGTATTTATACTGGTGAATTTTTCAAACGCTCCTCATTCAGTGATTCAAAAACCAACTTTCTATATTCTTCTTAACCGCAATGATGCTGAGATATTCGTAAAACTTGCAGCCGAAGCCAGACCGACCTACGATTACCCTTTCCAGGGCTCACAAGTTCCGCTGCACCACTTAGTCCATTGCAATGCCTATCTCTCAGCTGGTTTTCTAGATGACGGAGCATCACACGTCAACGGGATTGATCTGAGGAGCACAAATCGTAAATGAATAGTTAGGCTACGGTTGTAGTCGAAATCACTATTTTAACCCTTTATCTATTTGTCGTTGTCGTTTCATCTGACATAATACCCTGGTGTGAAAAATTACAGTAGGCACTGAATGAAAGGTTAACTCTCTATTTAATTTTTTTAACATTGATCGAGGCTCGCTCGTTTCTCGGAAAATACTCGTATCAACACGTCCATCTGTATCACCTGCAGTCCAGTTGATCGTCGAGTGACTTGAGCGGGCGTCAGTAAGTCTTCCATTATTCCCTATTGCTTGGAAGGGTAACTCAGTGGGTTCTGCTCGCTCTAGGGACTCGTCGAGCATCATAGCTTTCTTCTAGGCTCTTTGTGAAGAACTTTGACCATCGGGTCGGTGGTCTTCCTGCAGTGCGTATACCATCCCGAGGTATCCAGTCATTAACG
The DNA here is from genome assembly GCA_900624975.1 of Angiostrongylus costaricensis. Lineage (NCBI taxonomy): Eukaryota > Metazoa > Nematoda > Chromadorea > Rhabditida > Metastrongylidae > Angiostrongylus > Angiostrongylus costaricensis. The sequence goes on along the minus strand of UYYA01000025.1, from coordinate 30,242 downwards.
GCTCCTTTCAATCGGTTGTTATTGATACGCATTACGTCTCCAGCCCACCTTATCTTCGACTGTTTGGCGTACAGAACGACATCTCTGTTTTTTGATCGTTGATGCAGATCGAGGCTTCGGATCCCATCCCTTAATTGTGTGGAACGGGTTACTCCTAGCATCGTCCTTTCGACTGTGCGTTTGATAATGCCGAGTGACCTTTCATCCTGCTTACGCAGCGACCAGGTTGCTGACGCATACGTTAGGGCAGGAAGTACCGTTGAGTCGAAAAAGTTGGCACACGGAGTCGGGTGTTCTTTGTTCTCTTCGCTACATCCTCGATGCTCTTGAAAGCTCCCCAAGCCGCTCGTTTCCTTCTGCTTAGCTCTGGAGCTACGTCGTTCATCATATTGATTTCCCCACTTATATATATATATATATATATATATATATATAACTGGTGCATTCGGAAATATTCGTTCCGTCGGGCGTGAATGGCGCATGAGAAACCAATATTAAGGTATTCTAAACGGAGTTGACAGAACACTGGACGAAGGAGAGCCATGTGAGCAGGCAGGGTTTCGAAAAGGATTTAGTACGGCGGACCATAGCCACACGACAACAAGGCTCACTGAAGTATCGCAAGAGTACAAAAGACGGCTCTGCCTCACTTTTATCGACTTACTTACAGAAGGCCTTTGGTTCAATTGAGATAGAGGCAGACATGGAAGCCCTTAATAATCAAAGTACATGAAGATTCCAAAAGTGCAAAAAGAAAAGATTTCCAAGATTCCTAGAAACCGAAAATGAACCGCAAGGAGGAATGCCTCATTATCACACGTGATATTGGACAGTATACAAACCTGTTATTCTGATGGGAGAGGCACATTACGCTTCCATGTGAATTCTGTGCTGTTGGTCTTCACGCGACATACTCAATGGAAGACTCATAGAAAGCGGTGAGTGTGCGGAGCTGTGTTCAATGTGATTGAAATCTTCGTTTAGCGTTTTCTCTATTTGGTTGTGAAGGTGTTTGGACGAATAGGTCGCTGTCAACTTGACCTTTCCAGGCTCTGTGGAAGATAAAATCCGCCGAAACATCAGCTTGTTCGTGAGGAAAGAATAAAATAACACCTCGTGTTTGCTGAACAGAAGTAGAAAGAATTATTCAATCATTGCCGAGGTTAATAGAAAGTCGGACTTGGGAGTTACTACACAAAGATTGTTCGTGAGCTGCACAAAAATTTCACAACGAAGATATCACCATTCTACAGCGATGCTAACATTCACGTCAAAAGAGGAGTTAGGCAAGGCGATATGATCTCGCCAAAATTATTTACCTCCACCCTCGAGAACGTCATGCGAACATTGGAGTGAGTTCATATGGTAGTGAAAATCGATGGTGGGCAATTACACCATCCTCGTTTTGCTGGGTACATCGTCCTTATAGCACCAAACATTGGCCAAGCGTAAAGTATGCTTGCCGCCTTTGGTAAAGCCTGTGGAAAGCTTCGTTTTCGACTAAATCTCACAAAAACGATATTCTTGAGGAACGGATTGGCTTCGCATGCCCCATTCACGCTCGACGGAATGAATATCTCTGAATGCGCCAGTTATGTCTATCTAGGCCGAGAAATCAAAATGGTGAACGACTTAGCTCCAGAGTAAGAAACGTCAGCTTATACGTAAATAAAGAAATGGAATAACACCTCGTATTTGCTGAGCTAAGGTAGAAAAAATACGATAATGTTTCTGAAACGTACTTTTTATTTAAGCAGAGAGAGAGAGTAGTGCAGTGGTAGTGATCCTGTTCTTTACGCGCACGTTCCAGCCTGCCAAATCTGTCTTCCTCCAGGCTTGGGAAATTGGTAGCAGACTTGTCTGGGACGGCCTCAGTCTCTTTAATCCATGTGAGAAGTGATCATCATGGCTTTTCCAGAACTCCAGAGGGAATCGACTCAACCAGCACTCAACAACATTCGTGTCGAATGGAAATTCTTGAAGCAGCAACTGAATCCACACCCAAGAAAGTTTGAAGACCTTCACAAACAATGGATACTAGTAAACGAATGAAGTGCGATAAGTTTGGCACAACGTCGTACAAGTGAAATTGGATCACGAATTTATTAATAAATTAATATTTCAATTTAAAATTTGCTTAAAGTTAAAGCTTTTCTGAAAGATCAATTTTTATCGCTGTCGAACAAGAGAGTTTGTGCCATATTGGAAAGGTGTTTTAATTCCGCTAAATCTTAGTTTAGTTTATTAAATTTATTAAATATTAGCAGATGGGCGCTTGTTAAAGGTGGCAGCGACTTTCTAGTGTCTATGAATTGGATGTGGAGAGCAATTAATAGGTGGAAAAAAATGGCACCGTCACTGATGGTATAGTTTCCTATATTTTTACTAGAAAAATTAACGTCATTATCTACCAAACTTGAGAAACATACCTGGATATCTGGGTGTATAAGTCCTCAAATTCACCAAAACTAGAGGTTGTTAAAAGCTAAAACCAGAGGCAGCTTTTCGTAAACACGGTATATGAGATGGCAGCACACTGTCGATTTGTTAAGAAGACTGAGAATTTATACGTATATTTCTGACTCTTCATGGTTCAGATACTTCTTTCCTCACCCACCCAATGAATGCATGGAACTGTTCTTCTATTTGATTACTTAGACATGGCTGATGAACGCATGGAGGATGATATATAATGAGGACATGGATAAAATGATGTTGAATGACCCCAAGATAGACGTCTATTTGTGCTAAGTTGGTCATAGGAGTGCTCCGACATTGTTGACATCCCATTCCTTTTCAGAAGGTGGCACTAGTACTCTAAAAAAACGAGGATGATAGGCTCGTTTTCAGAAGACCATTACGGAACAGTACGGTAGAAAATATTCTGCTCTACGTGCTAGGGAGGCAATCACTGCATGCAGCCATTGTCGGCAATGTTGTTTACAATGTTTCAGTAGATGTAATATAGTGTGTACATCAATGCTGTGATCTTTTATGTGGAGTTTGTTAATTGTAGTCAAGAATTGTTAGTCTTAGAAAATATCGTAACTGTTTCGGGTATCTATGAACGATCTCAAAATGACAACGTAAGATTCTGATTGTAGGCAAGAATTGTAAGTTGTTATTTATTGCTATAACTATTTTTATCGTTATTATTCTTTGTTCACGATTAAGCTGACGTTTCGGCGAACATCAAACAGATCATATTAGAATAGGTTATGTGCAAGAAAATTCAAGGATAACCGTGTTAGGTGGCATAACTCTCCCTGACGGTGCGCGCTCGTTATTAGAATTGGGGCCGAGTTTCTCACCATCTGAACCCATTTCTAAGATAACCTTGCGTAGGGTCGCATGTGGTTTACATGAACTTCAAGACAGACTCCGCAAAAAAGCTAGAGATGAAGCGCTAAATAGGTGCGAACAACATCAAGTGGGGGCCCTACCAATAGCACCATTTCCCCCGACGGCAACAAGAGCCCAATAATGAAGTTGATGTTAAATTTCGGACGTTTGCGAATGAAACTCTCAAAGTCCTTAATCACTATCGCGCGAAAAGATACAGCTCAAACCTCACTCCAGTGCAAAAACGTGGTATGCGAGAGGTACGAGACCTGATAAGGTTGAAAACTATAAGACTTTTTAGTGATAAGGGTGGAGAGTTTGTCGTAATTCCTCATCAGTTAGATGTGGAGATAACGAAAAAGCATCTTGAGGATGCTTCGCTTTATCGCCCATCATCTGAGGAGGAATTCAAAAGTAAATACCGAAAATTGAACCACGAATGGGCCAAAATGGCAAGGGCTGCTGGTTTAAAACCTTATCTCTCAACTAAAAGTTGACTTACCAACATGCCCCGTCTTGTACTTACTTATAAAAACTCATAAGTTAGTATCCAGCGATGATCTTGCGCCTAACGATCCAGCACTATTTAAGGTTAGACCTATCACTGGCTTCGTAGACGGGCCAACGGACAGGATAACATGGTTTTTAACCCTAATATTTAACCAGTTGTTGAAACACATTCCAGCCCATGCTGCGAATATCTAGACGTTTCTGGATCGTCTACGTACTGCACAGCCCAACAGTGCGAGCGTGATGGAGTCCTTCGACGTTACCGCCCTTTATACAAACGTGTAGAATGACTCCGCAATGTAAGCCATATTCGAACTCCTTACACAACACGAAGGAGAAATAAACATGCATGGCTTTAAGATAGAGCAGTTGATGGCACTCTTAAAAGAATGCTTGAGCTGCTCAATCTTCAGATGGTCCGGAAAGTAGTTCGTTCAAATAAGAGAGTTGGCAATGGGTCAGCGACTTGCACCAAATCTTGCCATTGCGTTCATGTCTACGGTGGAAGCACCGGTGATTGATCTCGGGTCGCTGCTCTACTGTAGATATATGGATGACTGCTTTGTCCTTTGCTCAACACAAGAGGAAATGGACAAATGTTTCGAGTTGTTGAATAAAGTGTCAGAGTATATCAAGTTCATCCGAAAGAAACGGAGAGAAAAATGGCTTCCATTCCTGAAGGTCCAAATTAACCTGCCCAAAAATGGCTACATTACAAAGTGGTACCGAAAGCCAAGTAGTAAAAACATCTTGGTACATTACCACTCTTCTCACCCTTCTCACACGAAAAGAGCGCTTGTAGGAAACATGTTTCGAACAGCAACAAACGTGTACGCTGGAAGAGAACAGAGGAGTATCAGAACTTGGAGCGGCAAATAGCTATTTCTAATGGCTACGAAACTGTTCCTCAGGATAGGTGTAGGAAAAATCGGAGGCCTCCAAACGACAACCCTAGCTATAAAAAGGTCTCGTTTATCCTACCCTTTATCTCAAATGAGGTAAGCGCAGTTATAAAACGCTGCTTAAGAAGGACGGGTATGGGGAATTCGGTAAACGTAGTTGAAATGCCACCGAGTAATCTTAGGCGCCAGCTAGTTCGTAACCGCCTATATGACCGTCTATGTGCAACGCAACATTGCATAATTTGGTCCAGTGGTAAAGACGGTGATTGCATGAGCTCGGGTATAGTTTATCTGATCTCCTGTAAGGCGTGCGGAGACGAATACACTGGCGAAACGGGCAGACCCCTCTGTGTCCGCATAAAAGAACACCTAGCTGGCAAACACAAGCCAAACATCCCGCTAGGCACGCACTGGACCCAGAGACATGACACTGAGACAACGGGGAGAACTTTAAAGTACGTGTCACGATCCTCGCGCAGGAATCAAGAACAGAAGTGCGCAAAACTCTCGAGGCGCTCTGAATTAATTCCAGAAATCCGAAAATGAGCGGCAGGGAAGAATGCCTCATTATCACGCGTGGTATTGGACAGTATATAAACCTGTTATTCTGGTGGGAGTGGCACATGACGCTTCCATATGAATTCTGTGCGGTTGATCTTCACACGACATACTCAGTGGAAGACCCATAGAAACCGGTGAGTGTGCAGAGCTGCGTTAAATGTGATTGAAATCTTAGTTTAGCGTTTTGTCTATTTGGTTATCGAGGTGTTTAGCCAAATATGTTGCTGTCAACGTGACCTTTCCAGGCTCTGAGGAAGTCGAAATCCGCCGAAACATCAGCTTGTTCGTGAAGAAAGAATAAAATAACACCTTATGTTTGCCGAACAGAAGTAGAAAGAATTATTTAGTCACTATTTATTTTTCATTTTGGTTATATTTTTCCCTCCGCAGTTACTTGTGGTCTAGAGTTTCTAACCTTGGCCCATGTGGCGCAGTGGTCGGAGGCGCAACTGCGACACACAGATGGAATCGATCTACGCGGCAGTGGCCCACCAAGCCTTCCATCCCTCCGGGGTTGGCAAATTGGTACCAGACTTGTCTGAGAGGATAGCAGCACTGACTCGATACATTGGTAGGCCACCGAGGGTCATCGTAAAATCTAGATATGCAATCAATTCCCTCCAACGATTCTTAATGAAGTCGAATGCATCGCGCAACCCTTAGGGATTGATCAATGCCAAGTGCTTTATCCTTTTTATCCTCTATGGTACATGTCCATGTCTTGTATATGTGTTTTGTTTTCTGAGCCAAATGTTGAAAAATCAATATAAGATGTTGACGTGGTAAGACTTGACAAATGTCTCGAAATACAAGCCGTGTTGAATCCTATTGGTGAACGCATGCACTGTGAACATTAGCCATCTCTGAAGAAGTTTCCTCGATGATCTAAATATTGCGAAAATCTTTCCCTAAACGTCGACTTCGTGTTTTCGGAAGAGCCACTTCTGAGCCTCACTACTGGCCATAGCGCTTGTGCCACGCAGATACTTCAACAGCAACAGTCTCTTGCTACAGAATTACTTATCGCGACATTTTTTTTTACAAATTATTAAGGGCAAAAAACAACTTTTCACGAGCCACTACTGATACCGGATTACGTCTGGCACTCTATCCAGTGATTACAAAAGCAGTGATGAAAAACTCCTGTAAATCACGGGATATGCGTAATGATGTTATGCTGTCACGTATTTATATGTTGAGAACACAAGTAACGCCCCTCTTGCATGTGAAGGTTGTTTCGTAGATAACGCTAGTTTCACAGGAGTTAAGAAGAGCTCCATACTTGGTGAGGGGCCTTTTGTTTTGCCTTCTTACATTTGAAGGAGAAAGTTTCAACGATTAACTCGACAAGCTTACAGTCCCTTGTTCCACCTGGAGGCACATATGAAATGTCCGATTTTAAATGTAGACTTCAAAAAACCATAAATTTTTTCACACTTACATATTACCCAAATAGCTCGTCTTCACAGGCTGTGTGGGTTTCACCACAATTTCTGTACCCTATGGATTTGCTAGTTTAGACATTGTGGCTCTCTCGACCCTCGAGGACAGCATGGCCAAACTCTGCCCAGGTCGTTACCATCTCAGGCAGTCGCAGCCTCTGTGGATCACAGGGAGATTTGCCACCACACGACTATTTAGTTTGATACCAGGACGGTGGTGGATTCTGGCATTGGTTCATTCTTAGTTAGGGTTTCTGATAGAAACATCGGATTCCTTTTCAACATGGAGACTCTGCCTGGGGATGGATCACTCCACTGCACCTCGCTACCCGGCACACAGGAACAGCTCCCAGCCACGATGAGGCGGCAAATCGTTGGGATGCGTTGAGGCGTCGACCACACAATTTTTTATTAATAGAAATAAGCACCATTAAAGCAAGTAGATTGCTTCCAACGAGAAACATGTTTTGTGATTCCATTTTTTGATACTCGATACTTGATACTTGAATGGCCCGTCCTCAATGGTTGTGCGTGCCCCAACACAACCTCCATTTTTCGGAGATTTGCTGGCTAAGCCTTTATGGTTCCCTGGAGTCCGAGGTCGGCCTGGCCAAAGTCTGCCCTAGGTCTTCACCACCACAAGCAGCCGCAGCTCTTGTAGATCCGATGGAGATTTACCACCATGCGACTTTGATACCTGGACAGCGGTGGATTCTGGTATTGGTTTACTCTTAGCTAGGCTTCCTGGTGGAAACGCCGAACTCGTTCTCAGCTTGGAAGACCCTGCCAGAGAATGAGTCACCCGCTGTACATCGCAGTCCGATACCCAGGGACACCTCCCAGCCACGATGAGGCGATAAACCGTTGGGAGGTTGAGATTCCATTAGTATAAAAAATATAGCTTTTAGTGCCGATGAATTCTTTAAAGGCATTTCCAACGGTTGTTTGGTCGATAAAGATTTTTCCGTCAGAATGAGGCCCAGATGCTTAAAAAAATTAGAATTCATTGGCGACAAATCTGGCGAGTAAAGCGGTTGTAGTAAAGTTTCGTAGTGCGTTTCATTCAGCTCTTGCGTCGTTGTGACGCAATGTTGGTCTTTTTCTTTTGACCAATGTCGGCTGCTTGAAGCGTAGTTTTTGATGCATTTCTTCAATTTCAGCACAGTATATCTGTGATGTAATCATTTATCATTTCGCCAATCGTGAGAATTTCCATGAATTATATCGGCCATTTAGCACCAAGTGGAAGCCATTGTCTTCCTTGGACGCAGACTCGGTTTACCCATGTGTTGAGGGTTCTCATAAGAGTCTAGCCGTCGTGCAGAACGACTGCGATTATCGTTTAGCATCCACTATTCATCGGGAGCCATAATGCGATTCATAAATGGATCTCTATTGTTGCTAATCAGTAGCGAATTACAAATTTCCAGACAATGAGTTTTCTGCTTTTCGTTGAATTTGTGTGGACCCATTTGTCTATTTTTTGAACTTTATCATTCAAGTGCAAGTGACGTGAAATGGGCTAGCATTGACTCAAAACACTGTCGCAAGTTCTCGGACTGTTTGACGTGGATTTGATTCGACTATAGTACAAAGTGCCTCATCGCTAACCGTTATTTCTGGCTTATCACGCCCTTTCTTTGCAGGGATTCCGTCCACCGATTCAACTTTTGTGTATCAACTACGAATGACACATTCGTTAACAAAAGCGTTTCCAAACACTGCACTGATATTCCGAGGTCCTGCGGCGGCATTAAATCTACTCTTTCGCTCATACAAAAACGACAAGGATGTCACGTTGATTTACACTAAAGTTAAAGCCTATAAAAATGTTAAAAGATATAGAAAGGGCAACTTTGTGTTTCACAAATATATATTCAACTTGAATTAAGAACAAAATTAAGAAAAAAAATTTTGTTTGATAAAAAATAAGGCAGAATATTAAAACAATCAAGACGGACATTTCATATGCTACAACCTAATACTTTAATCCTTGCGTAAAACCTGAGGCTTTAGAAGAAGCAGTTTCGCCTATTCCTCTGATCAGTTTAACGCTTCATCGTGGCTGTGAGGGTTGCTGGGTGTCGGCCTGCGATATACATCGGTGGGTTTCATTCCTCCGTTAGGGTTTCCCAATGTGAGAAGGTGTCTCACATGTCCATCAGGAAGCCCAGCTAAGAGTAAGCCAAAATACCAGAATCCACCGTCTTCCTGGTATCAAACTAGTCGCATGGTGGCAAATCTCCCTCTGATCCACAAGGGCGGCGATTGCCGATTGTGGTGACGATCTGCTGCAGTCTTTACGTGGGCTGACTTTGGAACAGCAAAGAAGCACAATGGCTAAGCCGTCAAAACTCAAAAAAATGAAGAATATGCTGAGGCCAGCACAACCAGTGAACAAGGGCCATCCAATTATTCAAGTAAGCACAAAGTAAGCATGTTACCAATCTTATCCTTCATTAAGGTCCACATGTTCGTAAGGATGTTTTGAGATTCTTCCTGTGAATTGTACTTCTGGAAACCCTTTTTTGGTTTATGTCTTGGTGAAAGTTCAAGTTGTAGCTTGTAGCTGTCTCTCAATTTCCAAGTCTGAAATCTCAAAGCAAATCGATGGCATTTCCATAAATTGAGGTGATGACTTCAATAAACCTAGGACGATTGCAAGCTAACTGCTAGAAAAAAAGTATTACACAAGAACAGCTAAATTCTTGGTAAACAAATAGAGTTTAGAATGGTACACATTAACAGAGCCAGTAATTCACATTCACCACTTCGTAACTTTTGGATTTCGTTACGATAAAGTCTGTTATTATTTTCAATTTGACCAATACGTTACATCAACTTTCTTAACGCCTTGATGTCTTGTCATTGTGAGTGCCCTTTAGTGTAAAACTTCATTTTAAAAAATTTTCTGGCACCACCTTTTCATAGTACATTCAAAAGCGCTATCTATACTGGCACTACAAGTAGTAAAATGAACTTGAGCGCAAGAGTACTAAAACCTATTGTCTTTGTCACTCTACTCTTGATTTCTTTACAATCATATGAGCGACTGAGCATGAGAGGGCTTCTAGCATCGAATAGCAATCCTCTATCTCAGCAGAAATTTTTGCTCATCTTCTTCTAAGGCAAATGATTCATTCCTAGTATTTCACATAGATAGAAAAAGCTAAAGGATAAAGCTGTCGGCGTTCATCAGTTTCTGAGGGATGCGCTATGCATTCGACTTCATTAAGTATCGTTGGAGGTGATTGAATGCATACCTGGTCTTTACAACAACTCGCGGCGGCCTACCGATGTATTGAGGTAGTGCTGCTATCCTCCCAGACAGCTCTGGTACCAATTTGCCGACCCCGGAGTGATGGAGGGCTTGGTGGACCATGGGCGCTAGGATCGATTCCACGTGTGTGTCGCAGTGGCGCCTCCAACGACTGCCCCACACGGACCCGTATTTCCCATGAGCCGTCATTATATCTATGCCCGAATACAAGAATTTCTAGAATTTGGTTCGTTTTCTTCGAATTCGTCGTCCACAAAAGTTTCCTAACATCTAGCGTGTTGTTTCACCCGCTGCTTGAGGATTTCGCTTCCTTATGAATGTCGTATGAAGCTGGTGGAGTCTATTCTTTCTGAAATCTTGGAAATTGTCCGGCTTTACGTGGATAATTATAAACCAGAATAAACGACGTTCTTCAAATCGTAATCCTGTTTCAGAGCTTGTGGGGGGCAGACGCAGAGTTAAAGTAAGTAGATTGCTTGGTGGTCTCCCGGAAGTTGTCAGAGGCATTGTCATAATTCCGATTGCCTTCTCTTTCTGGTTTCCCCTTATTACAACAGGCATAGGATGGGTGAATAGCTGAGAGTAGGTGCTAATGGAAGTTAAACAATGCCCTCGGGAAAATCTTTCCGGTGCATATTTTTGTTATTGAATAGGGAAGGCTATAATCATTTTTCTTCATCCCACTAATTGTTGACGATGAGATTTTTACTATAAAAGTCATGAATAACAAGAGATATGTGTTAACATGAAGTTTTTTCTTCCCAATGATCCGAATACACCGTCGGCGCCTAAGGCGCCGATTTCCTTCCATTCACCGATGATGGCGATGTCTTCACTCTCAGCTCTGGTACACATTGTATTTATACTGGTAAATTTTTCAGGTGGAGCTTCATGCTTACTAAGCAAATCTTGATGCCAAATTACCAGGTGTAATCATTTTGCCACTAAAAAATCCTCAGCCGGCATGGTTGTAGAAAGCGTTCTGGAAGTGGTTCACAATTCAGTTTCGACAACTCCTACGGCGTGCAACATTGTTTACCACATAGTTTCACTTCTTCACATATTATTGATGAAAGTGGGTAGGACAGTGGTAATGATCCTCTTCATTACGCGAACGGTCTAACCTGCCATAAAGCAAACCGAATCTGTGCCAGACCCAACAAGCCTCTTATCCTCACTGGGGTCTGTGAATTTGCACCGGACTTGCCCGGGACAAGCTCACTCTCACCAATCAACGCGGAACGCTTAGCATTGCTATGCCAGGATATCAGGGAAAAGCTAATCGACTAGAACTCAGCGGCACTTATTACGATAACGAAAAATCGTCAAGCAGCAGGCGAAGTCGCATGAAAATGTACGAAGACGTTTTCAAACACCAGCTGCCAAGAAACGAATGGAATGCGAGAAGTGCTGGGATTTGTACAGTGTGATATATGCTACGTCGCTTCACGTAGTGTTCAATAAATAATATATTACCGATATTTCATTGTGCTTATTTACTGGTGGGAGATAGTTTTAGGGTGTTAGGAAGTTGTGTGGACTCGGTGTACACTCCGTATATGTCGTACTCGGCTCTGTCGCTGCATTGGGTCTATTCCAAGCTTTCAACACCTTCGTGAGCTCCTTTATATCCTTGCTCGGGCAAAGGTGGAATGAATGCACCATCGTATGGCGGGTTTGTTAGTTTCCAATCATCCAAATTTATCTGCAAAAAATCTTTATTGTTTAGATGTTTAAAATTATTTATGTCGCAGCAGTGTAGGAAACAACAAAACGTTCTCCTGCCACATATACAGGTCCCAACACTTTTCTATTTCATTTGAGATCAATTTCCTAGTACGAGTGCACTCCAAAAACTACGGAAATTGAACCAAAAGAGCGACAAAGACAAGAAGAAATTTTACAGGACAGAAGAGGCCATCCACCTAATTCCTATTAATCCATAATGAACTCGAATGAAAAAAACGAAATACACTTGTTAAACAAATGAGCAGCACTGAACAGAGCGAACAACACCTTGATTTATTATAGAACAATGGCGGTATTGATAGGACGGGTGGATCTTCTCTTTCATAAATAATCGGTCGTTAGAAGCGACAGAATATTATTGCAGCTCTCAAAAGGAATTGTTACTGCAACCATATTAACTATGAATTTTCTGCATTTCTATCTACTGCTACAGCGAGTTGTTTGTATATTTTTTCCTTTCAAAGTGAAAACCATTTTGTGTCGTTCGGTAATACTGGTGAGTCTTAGTCAGCTTTTCAATATGCCTAATCGTAAAGTGCCTATAAAGTTTCCAGAGCCAGTCGTTCATTTCACTCTGATGGAACGAAATCCTCAGAAAAAAAAACACATAAGTTTATGTCATGCCAAAGCACTTGCTCTTAAAGGTAGAGGTTTGGTATTCAAGAAACTAATGTCGGCGAAGTGAAACCTTAGTGTGTTCCTGTCTATGTGCACACGAGCAGAGACAAAATTGTTGTTAGTGTTCATTCCATGCTGGTTAACGTTCCGGCTGACTTCGCATTTTCCAGCTGTGACATCCAGCTCTGAAAAAGACGAAGGCAACGAAACGTTAACCGAATAAAAGTTGTACATCAACCTTATGTTAGCTTAGTAATTTCGGATCACATTGCCTTGAAATGTTCCGTGCTTTACCATTCTCACTGAATATTTGTGGTTTTCTGTGATATGGTTCAACACGTTTCTCTTTGAAGACTTCAGAATTCGAGAATGTTGACAATGGCAGAGTAAGACAGCATGTGGTGCAGTGAATTATTTATCAAAAAAAGCCTTGAAAAAGAGGGTCGTGATCACCGAATGTCTACTAGCAAATAAAATTTCCTCTTTAATCTACTAGCGAATATGATTTCTCTATATTCTTTTACCTATGTTGACTTTTTATTTGCTGCCCACCATAATTTTTCACAACAGGGAAGTGAAATACAACCACAACAATGCTGAGATACTAGCAAAACTTGTACCCAGGGACGACAAACCGAACCACGATTACTGTTTACGAGAGCTCGCGCATTACACACTGCACCAGTGCGGCCCTTGCCTTGCATTTTTCTCCGCTAGTTTTCTACCTAACGCTGCCATCAGCAATCACCCATAGGCGGAATTGATCTGGGGAGCACGAACCAGCGTTGAACTCAGTTAAGGTGAAGCTGTAGTCGAAATCGCAGTGTTAACCTTTTATTCGCATCCTACTATAATTCTTCGCGGCAGAGCATGATGTGAAATACAACCACGACGATGCTGAGATATTCGTGACACCTGGACCACGGGCCAGATTGTACCACGATTCCGGTGGCTCGCGTATTACACACTGCACCACTGATGCCCTTGCTTTGTGTTTCTCTCAGCTAGTTCTCTACTGTTTATCTTACTTCCCCTTTATGTCCTCCACTCCTCGATTGATGCCTGAACTCATGCTCTGTCACATTTGAGGAATGGGTTGTTCTCAACATCACCTAGCGCCTGGACGACGCCAGAGGGGATTTTTTAGTGTTCAGTTCCTCAGTAAGTTTGCACGTTAAGTCAGCTATGCATGTAGAGCATTCGGAGATGCTCGCTCTCTGTGCATGGACATCAGAAACGAATACTTTTCACATGGATATCGTTTTTTTTTTCTAAAAGCACCTGTGAATCAATGCTTTCAAACCAGCAATAAGGGCAATTTTTTTTCCACAACTGACTTTCTATAAACCTCGGCATTGATTAAATAGTTCTCGATATTCTTGTTGAGCAAACATGAGGTTTTATTTAATCTTTATTTCGTTAAAGCCGACGTTTCGGCAGTATCGCCTTCTTCAGAGCCTGGAAGGGTATATTGATAGACAATCTCCTGTGTCAAACGCTCCAATAACACATACAGAAAGATGAAAATCTAAATCGCAATCACATGATCAGCTTCTCGAAAGACCCACCGTTTATTACGTGCCTTCCACTGAGGAACAACAGCTAATCAGAGTTGGCACATGGTTGTTGAGTGCACCACTCCACATCAAAACGTAAGGCGTCTCCTAATAACGCGTGCGTGATAAAGTCCTTCGACGTTTCTGCACTGTACAACAGCTTAGTACTGAACAACAGTTCAGGCACTTTTTTAAGAGAGCGATGCGCTGAAAATCGAATGACTCCGCTATGCAAACCATCCTCGAACTTGTTGTTGAACATGAAGGAGAAATAAATTTGCATGGCTTATCAATTCAGCAGCTCATGGCTCTCTTAAAAAAGTGCCTGAACTGCTCGATTTTTAGATAGTCTGGGAAACACTACGCGCAAATGAGAGAGCTGGTAGTGGGACAGAGACTGACACCAAGTCTCGCCATTGCATTTGTTTAAAATAGTAGCTTCGTTATTGACCTTCGGCCGGTACTCCATTGTAGATATATAGATGACTGTTTTGTCAACTTCTCTACTCGGGAGGAGAAGGACAAATGCTTTGGATTTCTGAATGAGCAGTCTGAGAACATCAAATTCACCCGGGAAAAACCAAAAAAAATTGGCTTCTATTCCTTAACGTAGAAGCCAACTTATCGGATAACAGTTACGAGACAAAAAACGAAGTAACAAGAACGTCCTCGTTCATTTCCTCGCTTCCCACGCTTCATACACAAAGAGGGCGCTTGTAAGAAACATGCTTCGAACGGCCACTTCTGTGCACGAAGAGGGAGCTAAAAGAGGAATTGCGCAATTTCGCTCGGCAAATTGCCATCTCCAATGGCTACGAAGTAATAACCCCACGTGATAAGTGTAGAAGGATAGCGACACCCCAAATTGAAAAACGTGGCCTAAACAAAACTGCGTTTATGTTAAAGTTCATTAGCGATGAAGTAAGTATAGCTATGAAACGATGTTTTAGAAGGATAGGTCTAGAAAAATCGGTAGCGATAGTTGAAATACCACTGGCTACTCTACGTCGTCAGTTTGTTCGTAACCACCTGTATGACCGTCTGTGTGAAACAACAAATTGCGTAATTTGCCCTTACGGCAGGGACGGTGATTGCATGAGTTCAGGTACGATATACCTGATTCGTGTAACAATTGCGAAGATGAATATATTGGCGAAACGGGCAGACCTTTGTGTATCCGTATAAAAAAACACCTAGATGGCAAACGAAATCTAAGACGAAGCACCCCACTAGGCACGCATAGGATACGAAAGCATAGCGGAGACGATTTTGAAGTAAAAGTCAATATCCTTGCACAGGAGTCCAAAACACCAGCGCGAAAACTTCTTGAAGCTTTTTGGATAAATGCCAAAAACCCTACAATGAATAGCAGGGAGGAATGCACGGAGATCACACGTGATCTCGTCCCGTGCCTTCGTATCGACTTTCGATGTGGGCTGGTGCATTCATCGACCATATGCGACTCGGATTACCTGCTCTTCCTCAGTGGAACGCACGTAATAAACGCTGGGCCTTTCGAGAAGCTGCTGATCTTGTGATTGCGATTCAGATTTTCATCTTTCTGTGTGTGTTACTGGAGCGATCGACGCAGTAAAATGTCTATCAGTATATCCTTCCAAGCTCTGAAGAAGGCGAAACTGCCGAAACGTCAGCTTTAACGGAATAAAGAATAAAGTAACACCTCGTGTTTGTTCAACAAGAATATCGAGAGGAAGTTTTTCCTCATCGCAACACCTTGTAGAAAGTTGAAAACAACGTGATACATTTGGTAATCCTAAATTGACTTTCTGAGTAAAGTGGCTGTTAAACATGGATTTTTATGGACTTCTAGCTCCGAAGGGTTGTTGAGAACTTTCCGGTTATTAAGAGTCTATATATATATATATATATATATATATATATCTAGCTCTACATGTACATATATATTTATTTATGTGATCTTATAAACTGATCCTCTTTAGCTGATGCGAGGTTGGTACAAGTCTTCGCTGTCGTTGTCGCTGTTATTGTTGTTGTTGGTCGATAGCGGACATTTCGGCAACTTCGCCTTTCTCAGAGCCTGGACGTATCTTATATTAGGATATTTTTACTATTCAGTGGAAAAAAGGTTTAAGTATTAATGAAGACCAAACTTTCAAATAGACACCATATTGAACAGAAAGGCTCACCGTGATGTTACGAATGGGACTGAGTGGGACTGGCCCACGCGTTGTTCACGTGGGGTCACCAGTTCTCCCTTCCGAAATCCGACATGCTATTTCGTCGGTGAAAAAATCGAGTAGCACCAGGACCGGACATGGTAAGATCTGAACACTTGAAGAAACTTCTGCCAGTCTTCGTAAGCACACTGTCTTGGCTGTTTACACATTACCTGCCCAAATTCAAAGTCCTTTCTCAGTGGAAGATCAGGAAAACCGCGCTGTTATTCAAGAAGAATGACCTCCACGATATCGCCAACTATCGCCTAATGTGCTTGCTGTCTGTCGTCTACAAACTTTTCACTCGAGTTATCTTAAACAGGATTAACAGAACGCTGCACGAAAGTGGGCCATGTGAGCAAGGGAGATTTCGGAAAGAATTCAGTACGGTAGACCACACCTACACGATAGCAAGACTCATTGAAGTATCGCGAGAGTGAAAAAAATCGCTCTCCTGACAATCAGGGTGTCACTGCTTAGTATACAAACATTCTTCCTGAGCTGTATAAAAATTTTGCAACCAATATATCGCCTTCTTCAAAGACATTAAAACGACGTCAGAAGAGGGGTTAGACAAAGCGGTAGTACCTCTTCAAAATTGTTTACCGTTACTGGTGAGAACGTCGTGTAAATATTGGTATAAGGTAAAATGGGAGTGAAGATTGTTGGTCCGCCATTGCACCACCTTCGCTTTGCTTATGACGTCGTCTTCATGGCAATAAACATTGGCCAATCGGAACGAATGCTTGCAGACTTTGATAAAGCCTGTGAAAAACTGGTCTTCGACCAAATCTCACAAAAACGATGTTCGTGAGGAGCGGATTGGTTTCGTATGCCCCATTCACGCTCAACGGAGCGAATATATCCGAATGCTCCAGTTATGTCTATCGTGGTCTGGAAATCAACATGATGAACGACTTAGCTCCAGAGTTGGGCGGAAGGAGACCAGCGGGTTGGAAGCCCTCAAGTGTATCGACGATGCAGTGAAGAGAACAAAGAATACTTGTCTCCCTGCCCAGCTTTTCGACTCAACGATACTTCCTGCCCTATTGTATGCGTCAGGAACTTGGGAACTTGGTCGATGCGTAAGCAGGCTGAAAGATCACTGGACGTTATTGAAAGCGAAGTCGAAAGGGCGATGCTAGGAGTATCATGTATAGGACAAGTGAAAGGATCCGAACTTCCGACCTGCCTCAGCTATCAAAAACCAAAGATGCCGTTCTGTAGGCCATACAGTCGAAGATAAGGTGGGCCGGACACGTAATACGCATGAATGACAACCGATGGACAACAGCCGTTAGTGACTGGATTCCTCGGGATGTTAAACGCACTGCGGGAGGACAACCGTCTCGGTAGTCAGAGTTCTTCATAAAGAGCCTAGAAGAAAGATATGGTGCTCGACGAGTCCCTAGAGCGAGCAAAACCCACTGGGATACTCTTGCACGCAATAGGGAAAAATGGAAGATTCAGTGGCGCCCGTTGAAGACACTCGGCGATCAACGGGACGGCGGGTGATATAGGTGATATATCTGTATCTACATCTATAATATATTCATATATTTGTATTTAGTACTGTGTATATATCCATATTTATGTATACATGCAGAGAAACAAAATTCATGCTTGCACAGTCTTGATTTTGTTTTACGCGATTCGTCTGCACATTTACTGCATGAATCTCACCACTTCCTGAGTCCGATTCGTTTACTCTCTTCCATCAGTCACGAAACCTCCGAAGTTTTTGCGTGTGGATTGTCCTGCTGCTTGAGGATTGTTGTCTTCTGTTTTAGGCGTCGCTGAATGCTGGTCAAGGCGATTCTCTGTCGAGTCTTGAGATAGTCGTGCTTGAGAGTGTACAATATATATATATATATATATATATATATATAATGATGTATGCACACAAAAGTTATGTACACAAACATCCATGCATTATATATATATATGTATATATATATATATGTTCTGGAAAGCGCCTACCGGCGTAAGACTACCACATTTCAGAGTCACTAGGCACGGTCGCCGTTGCAGTTTTCAATCACCCTCAATCGATCATCGTCATCACTAGGTTTTCTTATATGACAGTTGGAGAGTCATTTATTAAATATATTAACCAACTTTAAGCGCACAATATTCCTTTTCTCTTGATAATCTGGATTTTTCTCAGTTTTTAAAAAAAAGATTCAAATGGTAGGCGCTTTATTGACATTGATTGGAAGTAAAAAAAGCTTGTTTGTCAAATAAACGAAGGATCTCGTAAATAATTATGTAGGTATTCAACCAAACACTGATTTAAGCAACTCTCGTGCGTACCTATCAATCTGAAGTCTATCTTTGCAGTATTCCTTTAAACAAAACAGACCTGTGTACCAATGAATCGCCAGCACCTCGATCAGCGTCCTATATGGCGTGAAGTTGGATTAGACGCCAACATTTCTTGTGTCGGAAGAAACGAACTTTTTGTTTGCATACGTCACAGCTGATTTCTACCAATTCACTTTCATTTTCAGGTCGGTTTTCTCCTAGTGGTTCTTTTCTATCTGTCTGCGGTTGCATTACACCTGAGCCCTTTTGTCGGCGTCGTTTACGTTCCAGAACTCGGTGCACATGTGTTTCCTATGAGTTCGCCATATTCTGAAACACTTTGGAGGTTAGCCATCATATTCTGTTCCAGTTGCTCCCAAAAACTATATTTTGCTGAAGCTTTTCACGGAGTTTCTCTGGTGAAATCCCAACAATTCCTTGGTTTATGTTGTGTCTTCATTTCCCTCCTCTCTTCCCAACAAGAAAAACTCGTATTCGAAAGAAGAAAATTGACTATGACATCCTTAGACTTTCAATTTTATCGGATCGAAAACACGCCGTAAAGAAACAACGTGCTATATCTAGATTGTCGGTTACTCATTTTTAGCGCGGAATTCGTTTTCTATGTGCACTCTCACTTTATCTTTAAGTGCCTATCAAGCTACAAATTGCTTTGCATTCTTGACTAGTGTCGTCGGCCTTCCTCTATTACTGCTTTGGCTAAAACTGAAAGGAAGCCATTCATGGAATTTGGATGAGGAAATGAGACTCACTGCACAGGTAACTCGTTTTACATCCACATTCTGTTTCTTTTAAGAAGAACAGCGTTTTTAGACAGCTTTCTCTGCCGGAATACAAATGATATATTCCCTTACATGGATGTGTTTGTCAGATGAAGGAACACTGCAGGTTTATATACTTAACGTTTTTGACCTGTTCTATTACAACGCCGTCACGTTACCGTATTTGGTCATGAACAAGTTAGTTGCTCAGCTTGTTCGAAATCTTGATTTATTTTCTAAAATGAAGCGTTCCAATTTTCTTTGTGCCCGACGAAAATCCTCTTATTGCCGAAAGGATATAAATCTTCGAGCGAATTTATTGGAAAGCGATAGGCAGCAAGGAGAAGGGCTTCTGTTCATTTTTGCAGGGAATTACACCAACAGCTTAAACTGCTGCTTTTTCCTTCGAAACACAGTAGCAGGGTGATTGTGTTGGAACGAAGACATCATAATGGCACACAACGACGAGTGCAATAGCCAGGGATCTCTTCAAATCCTTGCCTGAGTTTGAACTCCATGCCAGATTTTTTAAGGAGTTCTCCATAATTCTCGTACTTTCGTATCTGTCATATCTATATATCTTCATATGTTTAATATTTTCTGTGTTTTTAAAATACAACTGTCTGGATTTTTTGCGATTCGCGTTTTTTAAAACCTATATTCTCTGAGTCGATGTTTGGGGTGATCTACAACAGAGGTACTTTTGAAAATCTTTACCCATTGCCATAGAGACGTAGTGTTTACCTTGTTTAAGTATCGAGCTTAAAACAACAACCTTCTTGTCACTGCAATTTGTTCTGCTATTGAATAAACTAAAAAGTGAAGTCGGGATTCCGGTGACGCCGAATTCCCTCAAATCCGCTGTCTTCCAAGCAAGTCGATAAGCACTTTCGGTTCTTCACGTCGATTTTTGAAGATCATGTATCTGCCAGACCAAGCAACGAATTGTAAAATAAAGACAGACGAAATTCCAGTGATTTCGAAATAGAATAGACGTAATAGACGAAAATAGACGAAATTTCGTTCGTTGTAATTTCCCATCAGTTAGTTGTTGAAATAACGGAAAAGCACCTTGAAGATGCTTCGCTTTATAGTCCGTCGTCTGAGAAGGAATTTAAAATTCAATACCGAAAGTTAAACAACGAATGGATTAAAGTGGCAAGAGAGGCTGGGTTAAAACCATTAGTTATTTCTCATCTCAAAATTGACTTACCAACATGTCCCGTTCTGAATTTACTTATCAAAACCCATAAGTTAGTATCCAGCGATGATCTCGTGTCTACTGATCCATCGTTACGTGAGGTCAGACCTATCATTAGCTGCGTAGACGGGCCGACGAATAGAACAACGTGGTTTATAACCCTAATACTTACCCAGTTGTTATGCTACATTCGAGCACATCTTATGAACACCTAGATGTTCCTGGAACGTCAACGTAACGCGCGACCTAACAACGCGTACGTGATGGAGTCCATCGACGTCACTACCCTATATACAAACGTGTCGAATGACTCCGCTATGCAACCCATCCGCGAGCTTCTTATACGATACGAAGAAGCAGTAAACATATACGGCTTCTCGACTCTGCAATTAATGATACTCTTAAAGGAGTGCCTAAACTGCTCAATCTTCAGATCGTCCCGGAGGTATTACGCACAAATGAGAGGGCTGGCAATGGGACAACAACTGGCACCAAGCCTTGCCATTGCATTTATGTCTGAGGTGGAAGCGCCAGTAATCGACCTCGGTTCGTTACTCTACTGTGGATATATAGATGACTGCTTGGTCATTTATTCAACACAGGAAGAAATTGACAGATGTTTCGAGTTGTTGAACGAACGGTCAGAGTTTATTAAATTCACCCGAGAGAAACAAAAAAAACCGGCTTCCACTTCTGAACGTGCAAATTAGCCTATCAGAAAACAACTACATTACGAAATGGTATCGAAAGCAAGTAGTATAGGCGTTTTGGTTCATTACCTCTCCTCTCACCCCTCTCACACGAAGAGGGCGCTTGTGAGAAACATGTATCGAGCAGTTACCAGCGTGTACACAGGAAGACAACAGAGAGAGGAGTCCCTGAAATTGGGCGAGGCAAATAGCCATTTTTAATGGCTACGAAGCTGTAGCTCGAGATAGGTGTGGAGAAAACCATAGGTACCACTCTGACCCAGGCCAGATTCGAACCGCGCGATTATCATTTTCAGAGGCTTATGTTTAACTTACTGCACCACCGATGCCTTTGCTGTGGTTTTCTCTTAGCCAATTTTTTCTGTCAGCTCATTATTATGTGCAATATGGCGAACGGTAGGGAACGAGCCAACAATAGTATCGTTCACTAAAAATGAAAGGTCCATGCGGAATGAAAGTATGGTCATCTGATATAACGCACACAATAGCGAAACATTTCCATTGCTGTACATTCTGCAAGAAAACCAAGTGAAAACGAATTCACCAGCATGTATTGTTGGGATCCCAAAACTCTAATAACCGCGTTTAACCACCTTTAACTTCATAGCGCACGGCGATTTATATATCTTCACTACACCCAGTGGGTCACACACGATCGCCAGAATCAATTCGACGGATAATTCATCCTCTTATGAAATCAAGCAATGCTTCACAAAAACTGTCGTTGCACCTCATTTCCGTGGGCTAGACAAAGGATTTCGACTTTATTAATACTGAAGTAGTGATATTATTGAAATCTTAATCTTAATCTTTATCTAATCCTTAGAAATCTTTGGGCAGTTAGGACTTATTTAAAAGCAAAATGTGTTTTTTCCCACTAAGCAATTTTTTTCGCCTCAGGCTCTTTTTCTAAAACCGTGTCAAGCGTTTCCATGTCGCCAGCAGAGACGAAAAGGCGGACTAATCAGAAAGTCGTTACTCACTCTCGATTTAATCACCTTTCTATTGACGATTACCAAGGCGTCGCAAATGAGCGGAGTAGTCACGATATCTTTTCGCTTATATTCGTTCTACCAGGATGATAAGAGGTAGTCGTTCCATTCCTCTCATATCCAGCATTCATTTGCCACTTGCTAGACGCCCAGATATCTCCGTTATGTTCGTATACCTCTACAACCTCCAGCTCCCACAACGACCTCAGACAAGTCACTGTTGTTCATCAAATTATGGAAAAAATGGCTTGATTAATTAAGCTGCTTTAAGATCAAATAGAGGCTATAGAACTTTAACGTTTCAGAAATATGTATTCCGCCATAATTTTTACCTCGTTTTTAATAATTTCGTTTATTATATCCCTAACCGAACTTAAATATCACTCATACCAAAAGAACGACAGATCAAAGTCTTCTTTACAAGCATTCATAATGAAAACCCACGAAGCCCTCTAGTTATCAAAAAACCGTTTTTCATTTTCAAAAAACCAGCAACTATATTGAGGCTGGAAATTAGGCAGCGTGCAGTTCGCAATAAGCGCGTATCGTCGCGAGTATATTAAAGAAAAGGAGAGTCAACGCCTTAGAAGCACTCTTATTTCTAACTGTCTCTAACATGACGCAAGTAGAATCCATCTCCATGTCATACAGAGAGAGTTCTTCAATTTGTTCATGTGTGAGCGACCAGGTACAGAAACCGTACGTGGTGCTTCGTGTAGTCGTTTGCCTACGAACTGCTCTTTTTGAGTTACAGATTTCATTTGCTCGTCGTTCCTATGAGTTTTTATAAATATAAACTGTAGATCTTTCTACTTCTGTTCAGCAAGCACGAGGTGCTATTTTATTTCTTTATTTACGCACAAGTTGACGTTTCGGCGGATTTTTTGTAGAGTCACAATGTTTTGCTTTTTATTTGCTTCCTATTACAATTTTTCACGGCGGGCATTTGCGTGAAATAGAACCACATGGATGCTGAGATATTTGCAAAACTCCGGACCGCAGGTGTCTACGGTAAAGAACGAAAGCGCTATTGTCTTTCCACTCCCCGAAATTCATTTATGCCGGAGAGAAATGTGGCTTTGGTTGTGAGCCGAGACCGATTTATCCTCAGACAATAACCCAATTACGAGCGACCACCACTATCAAGCGCGTTGCCGGAAACGCTACGAGGCAAAGTTTTTGTCGCCTTCTTATAATCGTTCCGACCAGGCCGAGGATGCTTTCCTAAGACCACCGTGGACGACAACTTTACTAATCCAATAAGTGTCGACTCTATTGCAAATAATTCGCTGCTGGCACAGCGTACGTGGACGCGTGGTGGTGGAGGACGCCAAAGAATGCTCTGCTCATTTTTCTTCACACACTCCTAGGGTTATTATTCAGTTAAACTGCAAAATATGCTCAATAATTATGGCTAACTGTTTGCTAGTGGGTGCAATAGGTTGTTTAGCTTTCCTATGAGTACCCAGGAGTCGTTAGTTCCATCCTCACCGACCGACTACCTCGATGGAAGGCCAATCAGTTACCGATCACGCAATGAGGGGATGATGCACTAACACAGCTCATCGTTTGTTTCCATGAGATGTACTGTAATCGAATAGATATTGGTTCCTTCAGAAAATTTCTGGTTTGTCGAACTACATGACTAACAGAAGGCATAAGTTCATGCTGGTATCAGTTTCCCAACGATTTCCATAACGCAACCGCCTCTTCAAGAACGCACGAAGAAAGCACCTCCATATTGAGTAGTGTACAGCGTTCTTATACCCGTATTTTATCAAATTAAAAAGTTTGGACAGCTATGGATAGTCAGAAAAGAAAAGGAAAGCGAAAATTTTCACAGAATATTCAAAACTGACCTTCTTGATCGATATCATATGAGAAATCGATTTTTTCTACCATATCTGGAGAGCTTTGCTGACTGATTACAACTCGAAAATCATGACTTTTTTGGTAGGTACAACTTATTTGCTGAGATAGTAAACTTGGGTAATTTAGGCACTGCTGCTCTCCGATCCGGAATAAATTTCAAAGAATTATATCTCGAGAAGCCACATGATTATAACTCACTACTACTACACAAACGTAGTTATATATCCCAAGTCTGACTTCCTATAAACCTCGACATTGATTGAATAATTCCTTCTACTTTTGTTCAGCAAACACGAGGTGCTATTTTATTTCTTTATTTACGTGCAAGCTGACGTTTCGGCGGATTTCTCCTTCCTCAGAGCATGGAAAGGTCAATTTGACTACAATCTACACGGCCAAACACCTCCATAACCAAACAGAGAAAGTGTTGAACCAAAATTTCAATCATATTGAACACAGAGTCTTTGCTCACTTACCGCTTTCTATCAGTCTTTCACTAAATATGTCAGGTGGAGACCAACTACAGAGTTCGCACGAAATCGTATTGTGTCCATCTCACCAAAATAACAAGCTTATATACTTCCCTATATCACGCGTTATAATGAGGCATTCCTCCCTGCGATTCATTTTTGGATTGTTGGAATTAATCCAGAATGCCTCTAGAGTTTTGCACGCTTGTGTTCTCGATTCTTGCGCGAGGATCGTAACCCTCACTTCAAAATTTTCTCCGTTATGTCTTTGCGTCCTATGCGTGCCTAGTGGAGTTTTTGGCTTACGTTTGCCGACTAGGTGTTTTTTTTATACGTACGTAGAGTGGTCTACCCGTTTCGCCAACGTATTCGTTCCGCACGCTTTACAAGAGATCAGATAGACTATACCCAACTCATGCAACTCTGTACTTATGGAGGTGCTTGGCTGATTGCTGTCAACTTGACTTTTCCAGGCTCTGAGGAAGGCGAAATTCGACGAAACATTAGCTTGTACGTAAATAAAGAAATAAAATAGCACGTCGTGTTTGCTGAACAAAAGTAGACAGACGAAATTGTTCAAATGATGCGTGTGTACCATGTGATCAACGAATTAGTTAATGCTTTTACTCCATAGCGTTGATTTCTTTATCAACACTGTCATAGCTCTACGTTGACTGCTGCTTACATATCGCGGAAGAGGTACTATAATAGGACTCAGATTCGGATGTTGGCAACTGGCTGTTATACTGGCTTTACCTTAACCAGTCTTTAGAAAGCGTTATAACATACTCCAATAATGGTAAATTTTTATTCGGCGACATATTGGTTCAAGTTCTCATCCAAAATACTTAAGAATAAATGGAAAACAATCGGAGTGAGCGTCATCTTTTTCGGCAAAGCTGCATATATTTGTTGCCTTCGAAGGAGATGCCAGGTATACACAGTTAAGATGTGTGGCGCAACTACATGTTAGCGCACAACGCCCCGTATGGAGACCATAGTGTCGATAGCGAACTGGAACTAGCGATCATGTGCATAATGTAGTGTTTATAAGGAGTTCAAAAAGTTTTCTTTTTTTGGCCGACTATGTATATTCACAATGTTAACTTTTTATTTAGTACCTGCTACAATTTTTACAGCATGGCATTATGTGGAATATAACCACAATAATGCCGAAATTTTTTTATAAAATCTCCGGACCACAGGCGTCTGCAGTGGAGATCGAACCCGTTACTACCTTTTACTGGGACAACCCTGTTTTCCATCATACGACCCGAGTCCTTCGCTTCGCGTTTCTCTCAGTTATTTTTCTCTCTACTAGAGCTATCAGCAATCACCCTTCAGCGGAACTAATCTGGGTAGCACAGATCGCGGAGTTTGCTGATGACACTGATCGACAGAACAAGTTGAGATAAAGACGAAACGAAGGATCCGTATGGCATTGTGGTGAACGCGTTGGCTCAGTGTAATAACTAGTTCGCTCCCCACCGCAGACATCTGCGATCTAGAGTTTTGTAAATATCGCAGCACGGTTATGCATATTTATTCGACAGTCAGTCAAAAACAGATCAATGGTGTAGAGGTGATAGCAGAAAGCCATTCTCTACACTCAGTGATTTGCAAAGAAGGTCCTTTTTTTGAAAGACTTCAACACTGATCATTGATTTAAATAGCAATTAACTGTTGCTTCATTCTAATGGCCAAGTTTACAGGATGGAATGTATGAATACGAAAACACCTAAAGGGACTCAATACAGAGTTCAAAATATTTCAAAGCGTTGATAGCAATGCATTTATACAATAGACCATAGTGACATACATTGAGTACTAGCATACATACCACTAATGCCTATAAAACGACAGAGCAGAAGTAGAATTCTGTCGTATTCATAACTCTCAGAGCGTGCCAGTTGTTTAAAAAATGTTTTTATTGTCGACAACTCAAAAATTCCTCGTCAGATGAAAAATTACTCGTAATCGGTTGGGACAACCATGAAGTAAGGTTGTGACGCGTTAAAGGTTAAGCATGTGCCCATTGTGTCCAATGCTATGCCAAAGATTACGGAAAACTGTATGGAAAAGAAAGATAACAACGAAATGCATAGCGGAAGTTTCTTGATTTTTTAGTTTAGTAACATAGACAGGTAGAGTAAAGAATCGCTCAGGGAAAATCATTAGAATGTTCCTGTATACTGTAGCACATCCATGGATGGTGGTGCAATGAGTTTCTGCAGACTTTTTAATGCAGTCTTCACAGCCATCAATTAGGCTTAGCGCCATAGGTAAAGCTTTCAGTATATAGATAGGCTGTTCTAAAATATCTCGAAACCGACCTTCCCTAAACCTCGGTGTGACTAATCAATACGTATTCCTTCTTGATAAGCTTGCACGAGGTTGATAAATATATTTATTTTCGGCTAACGTTTCGACGTCTTCGTCTTCCTCAGAGCCGATGATCCGAGCCGATGGTCCATGCTTGTTGTTCGCCTCGACGTTGCGTCTTCGCCTTCCTGTCGAGCCAGATCTTCCTCAGCGAGCCATCTTCTCGAATGAGGCATCCTCACTCAGTGATGCCCTTCTATACACGATGCTGATGGTGGATATATAATGACAATGTCCGGTGGTAACAACTTGTATTTCTTCCGGACATACACCATTGCGCACATCGTGCAGAGGTCGGTGTATTATCAGCTAGCACAAAGCGTAGTAATATCTCGAAACCGACCTTCCCTAAACCTCGGTGTGACTAATCAATACGTATTCTTTCTTGATAAGCTTGCACGAGGTTGATAAATATATTTATTTTCGGCTAACGTTTCGACGTCTTCGTCTTCCTCAGAGCCGATGATCCGAGCCGATGGTCCATGCTTGTTGTTCGCCTCGACGTTGCGTCTTCGCCTTCCTGTCGAGCCAGATCTTCCTCAGCGAGCCATCTTCTCGAATGAGGCATCCTCACTCAGTGATGCCCTTCTATACACGATGCTGATGGTGGATATATAATGACAATGTCCGGTGGTAACAACTTGTATTTCTTCCGGACATACACCATTGCGCACATCGTGCAGAGGTCGGTGTATTATCAGCTAGCACAAAGCGTAGTAATATCTCGAAACCGACCTTCCCTAAACCTCGGTGTGACTAATCAATACGTATTCTTTCTTGATAAGCTTGCACGAGGTTGATAAATATATTTATTTTCGGCTAACGTTTCGACGAAGATCTGGCTCGACAGGAAGGCAAAGACGCAACGTGGAGGCGAACAACAAGCATGGACCATCGACTCGGATCACCGGCTCTGAGGAAGACGAAGACGTCGAAACGTTAGCCGAAAATAAATATATTTATCAACCTCGTGCAAGCTTATCAAGAAAGAATACGTATGTTCTAAAATAATCTTGGCATAAGTCATCAACATGCATTCTTGCATTTATAAGAAACGACTTTGATAAGCGATTGTATTCGGCTAACGTTTCGACGTCTTCGCCTTCCACAGAGACGGTGACCCAAGTCGATCCCAACAGTCGTTCGCATTCTCGATGTGGTGTCCGGAAAAAAGAAGTCATTATCATTGGTCAATCACTAATAGCAAAAACGATCGGCCTGTGTAAAAACAGCGTCGCCGGATGGGATTGCTTTATCCAAGCGGCCCACTGCTGAAGAAGATTCGACGGCGAAGATACCATTTCGGCTTGGATCATCGGCTCTAATGAAGACGGAGACGTCGAAACGCTGGCTGAATAAAGTTGTTTATTAACCTTATGTTAGCTTACTTATTAATAAAAAAAAATCTAGAAATCTAGAAATGCAACTGGACTAAAGCAGACATTTTTAAAAGTGGAAGGAAGTATAGCAACTGTTACCAGAATAGTTACTATTCTTTCATCTTATCGTAGGTCTGTGGTAACCACAATCGTGGTCCCTCATATCGTTTTGCGATCTTGCAGCACGTAACATTCAAACTCTTTTTATGCAATCGGAACTTTTTGTGTGCTATTTCTGTTCCAAACCATCACGAGTACGATTACACAAAGGGCATGGAGTTGTTTGGGAAATCGTCCTCAGTCATCTGATCTGATCATGAGGAAGCTGGATGGTGAAGACGATGAATGTTTTCGGTAGAAGTTCTAGATCTGTGCCAAAGCACCGCCTCCTCCAGAAAACATTTATATAACCCCGTGAGTCAATATCGTATTCGCCTCGCGTTCATCATGTGTAATGCGCCTTGTAGTTAATCCAAGGTGTTCTCTCTTGTTGTATGTGGTCACTGTTGTATATTAACTTCATTGTCATGTACCTCCACAAGCCTGCATATATGTGTAGCCCTATAGTATTGTTGTTTGTGAGTTAGGTATTACGGCCTCATACGAATCCCTTAATGTGTCTGCTCTTGTGACACTATCGGTGCATTCTATATGCACATAGTACTGTTTCACTAACCTATAGCAAGGCTATTAACCAGCCTTACTGTCACTTATTGATCACGACACCACATTGCAGCCTGTATTGTACTGATGTTTGTATTTAGTTATTATTACCATAAACGGTTTAATCACCCAAGTTTGAGATATTGCTCTGTGACAACTACGATAAAGTCCCGAGTGGCAACTTCTACGAAGTTTAGCATTCTACTCAAAGCTAGTGATCATAAGGTGCCGAGAACTGACTCGAAGACCCAATTTCCACTAGCAACCATAACAGGAAGGACAGTGGCAAAGCCTTGGATTCAGTAGTTCTGCTCATAAGGAACGTTTCTTATTGTCTCCGGATACGATGTTGTTACATAAATGTAACGACCGAATAGCCAATTCGTAGATGCCGGTATTTCTGTACCAGCGTTAATGGGTATTGCACAATATTACATATTTTCAAAACGAAAATATTTTTTTTATTTCATATAAATCTTTTTATTTTTTATAAAAAAGCAATATTTTTTCAAAAAGTGCACGACAATGCGGTATGAAATAATAAAATAAAAAAATTTCTTAAAACCAACCTAGCTTAATAATCGGAGAAGGTGTTGAAAAATGTCTTCAGTCTGAGCGAGTTACTGGCATGCTGAGCTCCAAGGTATTTCAGTTACTTTGCGGAGTTTAGACAATCTGGCCTACGACGAAAGACTTGCAGACGTTCCGTTGATTTAGTCAACAACTAAAATTTCTGAGGGAAGGTAGCCGAAACGCGTATATTTCACTGTTTCTATATACTCCTAAAACAATATTATACCTTTCCGGGGAGTAACGCATTCACCACCACACCATGCGGGTCCTTCGTTTCGCCTGTTTTTCAGCTATTTCTATCGATCTTTGCCACAGCAATCACCCGTCAGCGAGATTGATCTGGGGTGCCCAAATCGGCATAGAACCCAGTTTAACTGCGGCTGTAGTTGAAATCACAATGCTATACCTTTTTACTTTCTGCCTACTATAATTTCACGGCAGGGTACTAAGCGAAATACAACCACAACGTTGCTGAGATATTTGCAAAACTCTGGACTGCAGGCGTCTATGGTGGGAAACGAACGCGCTATTGCCCTTTCCGTACCCTGCCGCGAAATTATAGCAGGCAGAAAATAAAAAGGTATAACATTGTGATTTCAACTACAGCCGCGGCTTAACTAGGTTCTATGCCGATTTGGGCGTCCCAGATCAATCCCGCTGACAAGTGATTGCTGTGACAAAGATCGATAGAAATAGCTGAGAGACAGGCGAAACGAAGGACCCGCATGGTGTGGCGGTGAACGCGTTACTCCCCGG